>CM053606.1:113827852-113867293 GCA_028646535.1 Procyon lotor
GGGGCTCTATCCCAGGACCCTGGGATCATGACCTGAACCGAAGGCAGACGCTTAACAACTGAGCCACCCAGGCGCCCCTAAAAACCGTATTTTAAATTCACAAAAGAACTTACTATTTAAAGAACTTTGTCCTCACCCCCAGTTTATGAGTTTTTACAATTGGAAAGGCATATCATTCTTCTGTCCTGAAATGGTTGAACTGATCAAAATATGTTAGTTCTGACTATATTTTTTAATTAATCATAGAGAATGGTTGTCTCTAGACCAAGAGTTTGTTTGCAAAATGGACAATCTTGACAATTACATCATCATAAAATAATAAATCTTTGTTTCTACATATACATGTTTTAATAACATTTGGGGATCTGTTATATTCTATGATTTTGTGTTAGGGGCTTTCCTGTATAATACCTCTTTATTTCTTAAAATAATCCTAGTAAATAAATGGAATGGTTGCCATTTTATAAACTACCATGAATCTATATTGGTCAGCAAAGATGACTTAAGAGCTCTCAAAAATATAAGGAGGAAACCAAAATAGCGTGATGTCCCAGAAGAAGAGACCAACTGTACAATATATAGTTTAAGAACTTTAATAATAGGCAGACAAAAATGTAGTAACAGCAATAGGTAGGTCACTGGTGACTTTAGCGAGAAGATGAAGTCTGGAGATAGAATTCAATAATGGGTGTATTGAACTTGTTTTGAGGAGCATGGGGTGTTGTATGTAAGTGATGAACCACTGTTCTACTCCTAAAACCAATATTGCACTGTATGTTAACTAGAATTTAAATAAAAATTTGGTGGTGGTGGGGAGGAGTGTATTGAGATGTGGTGAAGACTGAGTAGTGTGCCTAGTTATTTGAGGAAGTTTGGCCATAAAGGGAAAGAAGCAGACAGGGGTTAATAATTAGGGAAAGAGAATTTTGTTTTTTTTGTTTTTGTTACTATTATTTTTTTGAAAGGTGTGTGATTTTTAGTTTCTAGAAGGTTGATCCGCTTAAGTGCTGATTGGAAGAATTAAGTAAACAATGAGAGATAAAGATACAGAAAGGAATGTTCTCCAGTTCTGAGAAGAGATTGGGATGTAATTCAGAGCACAAGTGGAACAATTGGTCAGAAAAAAAATTCTTAAGTTTCCAGTCCAAAATTTGCCCCAGGTATTAATCAGAAAAGGGATAATTCACCTTGATAGAGTGATGCACATTTCCACACTTTTCCCTCATTTTTTGTAGAAATGGCCAGAATTTTTTTTTTCTTTTTCTGAGCTTGTTCACCTATTAATTCCTCAGAGGCTCTTGTAAATGAACCAAAAAGTTAAACTGAATGTGGATAAATATGGGAAAAAATTGTGTTTTGGAGGGTTAACAGTTCTGTTCAAATAGAGACTCAATATTAAGGGAAGAATAAGAGGTGATAATTACTTGAGGAACAGTTCCGAGTCAGTCCTATTTATAACGTCCTTATTTTAGGCAAAAAATAATATAAACAGTAGGAAGTGGGCAACTAGTTAGAAGATCATAACAGAATTACCCTTAAAGCTTGGTTTATTTAAACTAGTTCTGGATATCACTACATTTATCTATCAGAACATTGAATAGATGGTATTAAAAAGTGTTAATGAAAGAAGAGCTTCCACTTTTAGTGATGATTCAATCACTTATTCAGTCCCAGGTATATATAGGACAGAAAAGTTCCCAATTCTCTGTTAGTACTTCGCTGTTGTTTATATTGTTATTAAAGGACATAAATGACATTTTAACCATAATCAAACCACTTTTAGTATTGATTTTTTAAAGATGTATTTATTTATTTTTAGAGAGAGTGGAGGAGAGGGGCAGAGGCAGAAGGAGAGGGAGAGAGAAAAGTAAGCTGACTCTGAACTGAGCCTGGAGCCTGATTCGAGGCTTGATCCCATGACCCTGAGATCAGGACCTGAGCCCAAACTGAGAGTTGGACACTCAACCGACTGCCACCCAGTTGTCCCTAGTATTGATTTATGATACATATAACTAATTTTGTGATCTCAACAAGCCACACGATTTCCCTGAACTTTGGATTCTTCTCTATTAAAATAAGAAATGTATACCGTGATCTTAAACATTCCTTTGGCTTTAAAATTGCATATTTCTAAGTTAATAATGAAATCTTTCAATAGGAAAAATGACATACATATGACTCAATCCTCCTCTCTAGGAAGGGTTTCTTACTGATAGTCAGGGGGCAATGGCTGAGGAGATTGGACATTAACTACACCAAAACCAGCAGAAGGAATTTACTTCCCAGACACTCCATGAATACATTCGGGGTTCAGAAATAAACTAAGCCAAAGAGGGAGGATTAACCAAGCTGCCGAGTTAGCCACCAAAAGCAGACTCAGAAAGCAAAGATATAAAGAGCCAAGGCAGAAAAGAGTTCAAACAACACACAAGGACAGTGAGAGGTGAAAAGACTCAGAGCAATTATCTGGAAAAAAATTTTTTGCTTTTGCCTATATTTTATGTGTTTATTGAGGCTTTGTGTTTGGAGGGATTCCAGTGTTTAAAAGGTAGACCTTTGCAAAGTTCAGATTCTACAATACACACCCTTACCAACTGTTCAAGAATGTGATATTTAATGACTAAAATGAAGTGAAATGCTATCTGTATCAGTATAGAATCTCTTTTGGAGATAAAGAGCAGAAAAACCAATTCAAACTGACTTTAAAAGTGAAATTATTGGTTTAATTAACAGAAAGCTCAGGATTAAGGCTGGTTTTTGATAAGTCATAAATTAGAGACTTAAGTAAATGTGATTGTGGATCTTTTGTAGCATGAAGGCTCTTTCTTAAAGTAAGAATTTAGGCAGTTTAGTAAAGAAAATCTCTAAAAATAAAAATGTATTATATAGAAATACAGAATATAAAATGAGATCTTGTATGATGTTGAACTGAAGCATTGGTAGTGGAAATCTCTGTCTCACTCCTGATCATGAGAGTTTTCAATAGTCACCATTTAGCATTATGTTTTTTGAAGGTTTTTTTTTTTCTTGTAGATACTTTTTATTCATAGAATATGCTTCATTGTATTAATGACAAATTTAAAAAATGTTTCCTTTTTTAAATCATGAATAGATGTTGACTTTTTTTTTTTTTAAAGATTTTATTTATTTATCTGACAGAGAGAGAGAGATCACAAGTAGGCAGAGAGGCAGACAGAGAGAGAAGGGGAAGCAGGCTCCCTGCTGAGCAGAGAGCCCGATGTGGGGCTCGATCCCAGGACCCTGGGATCATGACCTGAGCCGAAGGTAGAGGCTTTAACCCACTGAGCCACCCAGGCGCCCCAATAGATGTTGACTTTTATTGATGTTTTTTTCTATGTAGGGTGATTTTAGTTGTTTTCATTTTGTTAATCATTTAGGGTCTCTTTAGCCCTTATCACTTTCTCTAATCTGACAGTTGGGCAGGGAATGAGTAATCCCCCAAAGCAAATCATTTTCCTGTCAATGAAAGAGGGGCAATGGAGGCCCAAGGGCAAAACAACCAATATTTTTTTACATGATGACAAGTGTCTGTATCTGCTCCCCTCCTATACCAGCTCAGGGTGCCTTAGTATGTCTCAGATCAGCCTCAGTGCACAAAAAATTGCCTTCCTTCTTACCTCAACTGATGTCTCATGGTGCCCTCTGGACCCAGGAATAGAAAAGGAAATATATCTATAGAATGGCCAAATAGCTAAGAGGGCGAGGACTTGAAGCACTGGTAAAATGAGGCTTCTACACTCAGGATTTTAGGGCAATTGCTGGCTTGGGCCATAAAGCATAAGTACAAGAGAGTATTATTTATTCTTGTCCCGGGGGACAGCCTGTCCAGGTGAATTATCTTACAGTCCCTAGCTTTGGAGTCTGTTTTCTCTTCACTGCTCTCAAGGTGCTCATCTCTGTGGTTCTTTCTTCTGACCTTAGGTTCCTGGACCTGGATAGACCTAGGGTGTCATTTGTGGCCATATTCTCAGGGCTGGGCTCCACATTTCTGAACTTCAAAATTTATCATTTGTCTTCATGCCTTCCTCTATCTCCATGGAAGCCTTCCTTTTTCAAACAAAAACTTCAAACTGCAACTACTCTTATGCCACCAGAAACCAAGAAAGAACTGATCTTAAAATCCTTTTTAAGGATTTAAAAAACCCAGTGCTTTTTTTCAAAGGGAAGCTATTTTAGTCTATCTAAATTAAAGGATTCAAAACTAAATATAAATTTAATATCAAGTAGGTATACTGTTTTCTGTTCCCAAATGAGAAGAACAAAATAAGCAAATTCTAGACTAATGATTTTGGGGGCTGGCATGATGTAAAATAACATATGTATTCTCATTTTTATCTAGCAGAGTCAACTCATTAGGGAAATGTCAGAGTAAAAACTTTGGCAGTTAAGACAATTGACTTGGATGATAGGCATGAATTTGGAGGTACTGGTACCTCAGAGTTCTTTTGTGATATTTACAAAGTGCTGTTTCTGTTCTGGACACAATAAATTTTTAAGTCATTCTAACTATGATATATGTGGTGTTCGTGAGGAAGTATTGCCAAAATAGGCTAAGTTCCTGGACTAACTCATAAAAACTTAGCTGATCCGTTGAGGAACTGATGGTACTATTGCAAAAGTACAAGGCAGAATCTAGGCCATCTCTGCTTCTCCATCCTTTGGAATTTTTAAAAATAAATTTGTCTACTAGAAACTTTTTGCCTTATGGTGTAAATAGCTGATTTAATAATTTGCACGTTTTCATGAAAGCACATATGCCTAAAACACAGGGGAAATGAGGCTGTGGAAGTGATTTCATTTGTTAAGTGGGAGACCTTATTTGTGGGTTCTTTTTATTACCCTCTGAGTCCTGGACCTGGAATTTTCAGACCTCTCCCTTTCCTTCTAAGTCTTCCTTTATTGTCATACACTTGCCCTGTACTCTAAGTTTGCACTTTCCTAATTCCTTAGGGTTATAGGAAAGACAGCTGGAAGTAAAGAATTTGAGTTACAGAAAAGGGAAAAATGCTATATCTAGAGAGGCTACATGTGATTTTCAGATTTGGGCAAGAAGAATGTGAAATTGTGTATGCCACTCCAAGTTCCAACACATCTGCCACCTGACAATACTCTTTTTCTAATAATAAAGTATGAGGCTGAGGGAAATAATATTTTTTAAGTACTTATTATTTGTCAGGCACCAACTAGGATAATTGACATGTGTGGTTTCTTTTAATCCTTGGGTTAAATACTATAATTTTATATCACCATTTAATTTTATAACAGCTTACAGAGTGCTCCTGACACATATTAATTTTCACAGAAAGCTTATTAGGAAGGGACTATTCATATCTTTATTTTAATGATAAACCTAGAGTCAGTTTATTAACTAGGTTAATTTTCAGTACCTGAGGAGGACTATGCTAATTTAGTCTCAGCTTCTTCATTTTACAGGGTGACCAACCTTTACAGGAGTGACGATGAGTAATTTAGATGGTGCTGGTGAAGCATTTATTGGTACAGTGGCTGCAATTAGTATTCACTCAAGAAATGTTTACTGTGATTTTTTATTGAAGGTAAATGATTTGCTCCATACCACAAAGCCAGAATGTGGCGGGATTTAAACTCAAAGCAATTCTTCCAATTCCAAGCACTTTTTACTACACCCTGCCTCTTGAACGAAAAGACCAGCATCAATAATAATTCCATTGTCCTACTCTTCTTGAGTATGCACACAGATGTCTACATGCCCACATCACCGCCTGCCACTTCTCTCATGTGCCTTCATGCTTTCTTTCTGAATAATTTTATGCAATCATTTAGACACCTTTTGCAATAGACAGTATAATAGCCTCCTAAAGACGTCTACATCCTAATCTTTGAAACCTGTGAATATGTTACTTTACATAGTAAGAGGGATTTGCAGATATGATTAGGATCTTTGAGATGAGAAGATTATTTTATTTTATCCAGAGGGTGCCCAGTGTAGGCATAAGTGTCCTTAGAAGAGAGGGGCAGCAGTATCAGACTTGGAGAAGCAGAGATTGGGGTGATGAGACTGTGAGCTATGGAGTGCAGGTAACCTCTGGACATGGGTAAAAGGAAAAGAAGAAGATTTTCCCCTAGAGTTTCCAGGAAGAACACAGCATAGCTGACAACTCAAGTTTAATCCCATGAAACAGATTTTGGATTTCTGTCCTCCAGACCTGTAAAATAAGAAATTAAGTTTGTGGTAATTTGTTACAGCAGCAATAGGAAACTAATACATCTTCTTTATTTTTATTCTTTTTTACCATACTTCTCTCTATTAATCTACTCAAGTACTTTGGCATTAAGGACCAGGTAATTATTAATATTTGAAATAACAGCTGATGTTTGTTTTTCATTTTTTGCTTGTGTCATCCCATTGAATGTTCATGTGGCAGCGGCACAGATGTCAGCGGCCTGGGTGTCTCTAAACTCTTTGATCTTCTGAAATTATCCTTTCTTTTAATATTTGAAATAAATTGGCTATGGAATATAATCCTGGTAATTTGAAAAATAAAATTTCTCTTCAATATTTTTGTGGATTATCAGGGAATTTCATTTATTTAATTATCTTTTGCATTAAATACTTATTTGTTGCTGAGTTATTTATTTCCTCTCTCAAACCTTGCTCCCTGAGTAGAATGGTAGTTGCCTGAGGCTAGGGGATGAGGGAAATGGGGAGATGTTGGTCAAAGGGTATAAACATTGTAGTTACAAGATGAATAAGTTCTGAGAATCTAATGTACAGCATGGTGACATTAGTTAATAAAACTGTATTAGATACTAACCTTGCTAAAAGAGTAGATATTAAATGTTCTCACCACACACAAAAATGGTAAGTATTTGAGGGGATGGATGTATTAACTAACCTTACTGTGATAATCACTTTACAACATATCCATGTATCAAATCATCTGGTTGTATACATTAAACTTAAATAATTATATCTCAATAACACTGGAGAAAATCTCATTCCCAGGGGCTACAATTCTTTTCTCTCTGGCCTATGTCAAAAGAGAAGTGAGACGAAGAACTCCCTTTGTCCCTAGTCACTATCTAGTTTATCTGGAAAGTAACTTAGCAATAACATAACAGAACTTCCCCAAAGATTGGAGTAAACAAAGTGGGTTGATACAAGCCAGCAATATAGAAAATATTTAATATTAGTATGCTGATTGGAAAATATCTTTGCTTGTTTCCGACTTTGAGACTTTCTTACTGGGTCTCTACCTGCACCCCTCATTTTAATGGACTCTGTGTTTCTTCCTAGATATGCTCTTTTTTCACCCACTCTGCCACTGTCCATTAAATAATAATTTTTTTCTCATCTAGAATTTGTCAAAGTTCTCTTAAAACCAGTTCCAAGGAAAGTAGTTTGCTTCCAAACTCCCAAAGCAAAGAGAAGATCAGTTTGAAGGAGTATCTCAAAAGACCAGAGTTGGGAAAGTGTTTTTATAGGACTTTGAGGCCTGGGGTATTAGGTAGTGGATGGCATTAGGGCAGAAGTTAAGAAGAAAGATCTTATAAATGAAGGTATTTGCTGGAACAGCCAGAGATCTTATTTTTGGAACATGTGTATCCTTATAGAGTTAGTCTTAAATCAGTTCATTTTGTTCTTATACTGGAACACAGAAGGTTTGGAGTAGCTGGTCTTAAATTTAAGCTTTTAACTACAAACTATTTCACAGTCTATTTTGTACATCCAAAAAACTCTTATAGGGACTTTCTAAAACAAAAAGCACTTCTCTTTGTTTTTCCACACCTTGTTGGCATAAAGCATTCCCAGAAGCATTAAAATGAAAGCTTTTTCTAAAATAAGTAAATTCTTAGAAATGGTGTCATTTTCTCAGGCTCTGTTAGGCACAAGAAATATGCCAGCCAATTGGAAGCTGGAATCAAGAGTAAGTTTCTTTTGTTTAAAATCACATATTTTCCTCCCTGTGATCATATAAAGTGGTTTTATTGTCTTTTTTATTCTCATTTTTAAGGTAAGGAAACTGACACTTATACATGATAAGTAACTTGCCTAAGGTATGATATAGGAGTATGAAATCTCTGTACTATCAGAGCTATATTTGTTGGGACCTTCCTGTGAAAAAGCACAGAACATGTGAGACTTTTACACACTCTTATTCCCTCACGCTCTGGCGTTTAGGACTTTTTTTAGTCGGTAAAACATACTACGACTTACGGATTTAGTTTATGTCTTTGTCAGAACAAAAGAGCAACTAATAATAATTCTGAAGTATAAAAGTTTTCAGTATAAAGTGCTTCCTAGAATGAATTCTCCTTTTACTTTGGAGGAAAACAGAAGTTATCTGTTTGCCGTATTTATAAGGGGCTTATGAGAAGTCCTGAGAACTTTTCGCTATTCATCCACTCTCTTCATCCTCCATCTCAGCCAGGATCTGTCTGTGCTGCACCCCAGTGCTTGAGAAAGAAACATGTTTGGGAGCAGTATTTTCTCTCTCTGTCTCTGTCAGACCAGCCCCTGTGTCTAAAAAGTCAGCTGCAGCATGACCAACTCCTTTACTGAATGTTTATATTATGATTGGCACTGTGCTGGAATGGGGTTTCTCAGCATGTGTCCTTGTCTCATCTGAATGGGTGTGCAAGTAAATATAATATATTATCAAACAGAACATAACTGTCTAGCTTATCAGGAATGTACCGGGAATACAAAGAATGTCAGAATTTTGTTATTCTTTCAATAGGATTTCCTTCAGACCTACTTGGTACTAAAATAAATATCTAGATATCCATTATGATGGAGGGGGAAGACTGATTTTCCTGTCTGATATAGGGAAAAAAATCTTCTCTCTGTTATAGGAGGAAAATGGGGGTCTTCTGTGCGGAGGGCCTCTTTCTTGCTAATACTGATCACCTCTCATACACCACAGCCAAACAGAATTGAGGATAGAAGTGAAGGGTACATAGCACAGGGATCCTGTTCTGCTACACCAATACAATCACATTTACTATTTATAAAACTGTATGAGATAGATATTTTTAAAAATCATCTTACAAATGAGGACCCTGTTCCAATTTGACAGTTAATTTGTCAGAGATAGCAGAACTTGAAATTAAATTTGGAGTGGTATCCAGTTAGGTTAAGTAAACTGTCCAAAGTCGGTATGTTTGGGTTGACTTTGGAATCAACTCAGTTCAGTGTAAATCCAAACACTAGGCTGATGTCCATTGTACTCTGCTGCCCCTTCTATGTATTTTAAGAGGAGTTACCACATGGTTGGTTTCTTTAATATTTACTACTGTGCTTATTGGAATCCAGGCGTTTTAGGGTTTCTCTTTTCTATAATGTTTAATAATGACTCCTATTAATCTAGCAATTATGTGAAAATATAAGGATCAGAAGACCAAAACTAATGGAAGTAAATTTTTTCAGATAAGTTCATATTTGCTTACTAATTTTCTTTTTAGGTCAGACTACTTTCTTACTGCTAACTTTCCTGGGTTGCAATGCCCTGTGTTATCTGTTACTATTCTTCCAATTTCTCTTGAAATTCACACATCTCCAATTTTTTTTTTTTTTTTTTTTTTGAATGTAATGAGAGTCGTGCAGTGGTCAGAGAAAGGGAAAAAAGTGCTCTGGTTTCACTGATGACATGAATCAGTTCCTGGTACATAGCAGATAATCAAAGGCTTATTGAAACTTAAAATGAATCATTATTTAAATCAACATGTAAAATGAGTCATTATTTTTTTTTAAAATCTGTTAATTTTTAAGATTGAAAGACTCTGCTGTCTTTAGTCATGTTTAAAGGTAGCTTTTCTTGTTTGAAAACTCAGGAAGGTAATATTGTTTCTGAAGTTAAAATTTAGCCACTCATGAAGTGGAATTTACCATGTAAATTATGTAGGTCATGTAAACATTGTTTCTGGCTTTCAGAACATATTGAGGACTTCACCATTTCCAATTGGAAAATAAAGCCAAGTAAATGGAAGTCAGGAGAGAGGATTATAAAAAACACAGTGTTCTCTTCTTTTGGCATCTTTCTGTGTTTACTCATTATAGCCATTATATTTACAGAACAATTAAGGCAAGGAAAGTTGTCATCAGGAAACCTCCTGGACATTCTCATAACTGCTCATTGAATCTGGGAAATGTGATTATTAACTTCATTAGCTAAGAGACAAGACAACCTGAAGTTTACATATGTTTACAAAAAGATGGTTTGCTTTATTTAGTAAATAAAGAATTCTTATTTTCTAGTAGTGAATACATACGTATGTCACTAGCAAGTTAACTAGTGTTTTCTGCCTGCCTGAAAACTAATTAAAAATTAGTTTTTTTTTTAACTAACTAAACTAACTAACTTTAGTTAGTTTTTAACTAACTAACTAAAAATTAAAACAGTCAGGGCAATAGCATGTTCCTGTTTCCTTAGCCCCATGTTTCTTCATTTTGGTGGAACAAAGATGTATTAAAGCAAAGATGGTAGGACCCTGTCCCTGGAGAATCTGCTTCAGTAAATCTGAGTTGATATACTTTTGTATATGATATTTTATTTTATAAAATAAAGAAAAAACCAAAAGCTCACCTAGAGGGTAATCAGACACAAGAAAATCTATTATACTCTCCACTAAACCAGTGGTTGGCCACCTTTTAAGAGAGGTGTGTGATGGTTTTAGCCTGAGGATGGTTTATTTGTTTATTCACCAACTTGGGGAAGAAGAGGCAACCAAACTGGGTCTTGACAGAAAGTGAAGAATATGTGGCCATCAGTACTCCTCGTGACAGGAGCTGTCAGAAGAAATATAAAGGGAACTGTGTAGGTGGTACCATATATCACCCCTCTACCATCACCATGCTGTCTCTGGCATATATATCATAGGGCCTTGATTATTGCACCGAACACTAAAATATAAGTGGAACTGTGGGAGATTGTATATTGAAAAGTTTAAAGGACACCATGGTTTCAATTTAATGTCTTTTTTTTTTTTTAAAGAAAATGACATGCTACATAACAGTGATGAAAAGTTTAGTGGGGTATGGGATTAGTTTTGAAAATCTAGCTGTTGGTAACTCTTACTTAGAATGCCCTTCCAGGCCTGTCGAGGTATAATAACACTGGCACAAAAGGGTTGGATAATTTATTTTCATCTAAATTCAAAGAAGGTCATTATCATGACATGCGTGTCCTAATGATAATTGAATCTTTCCATGAAGTGTATGCACAATAACCTGTCATTTGATAAATTCATAAATGTAGGAATGAATGAATAAATTAAGTGTACTGTATTTCTATCTTCTCTTTGATTTACTTTCTCTGTAATTTTCTCTTATTATTCCAATAATGTGCATATGGCTAAAATCAAGCACTGATTTAAAAACAGGCCATGTCATTTTGAGCCAAACTTCCTGCAAAATAATAATTGAAATTTTAGTTTTAATATAAATAAATAAACCATCCTCAGGCTACACCCATGACACACCTCTCTTAAATGGTGGCCAACCACTAGTTAATGAATAGTGTACTAAATTCTCTCGTTTTGATTACTCTCTAGGTGAGCTTTTTTTTTTTATTTCTTGTTAAGTAAAATACACATGTGGAAAAGGGTTCATGTTAGGAATATACAGCTCAGTGAATTCAGTAAGCAATTTTAAGACCTGTATGAATTCTGTTGTAGCTACTAAGTTTACAACTACCTTCTTGAAAGATCTGCAGATTGCCATGTTGTTTTGCATATATTACAATAAACCTTTAACATGTAGTATTATTATATATAATAATGTGTTATTATTATTACATTTCTGTAGACGAGGAAACAAATTCAGAGAGTTAAATTTTATGTCCAAATTCCCACAGCTAGTAGGTGGAAGAAATGGTATTCAAATCCAGGTTTTCTTGTTCAAAGTCACATGGCTATTTTTCCTTGCTATCTTTGTGAGGTGGATGCCATATCTCACTGCCCGGATCTGCCCCTTCCCCCTCTCAGAACAAAACCACTCATTTCTCCAGCTGGTGGGAGTGTTGGTGGGTGACAGCTCTCAAATGAGTCAACAAGTTCTTTTTAGGAATTGCCCTAACCCAAGAAGAGCACTGCCTAGCCCATGATCGCACCCTTTGGGAAGATGTCAGTTCACATCCAATTACTAGTTGATGCAAGGGTCTATCACTCTTTATAGTTCTGAACAACTCATAAAAACTATTCTAGGGGCACCTGGGTGGCTCAGTCATTAAGCTTCTGCCTTCGGCTCAGGTCATGATCCCAGGGTCCTGGGATCGAGCCCTGCATCAGGCTCCCTGCTCGGGGGGAAGCCTGCTTCTCCCACTACTATTTCCTCTGCTTGTGTTCCCTTTCTCGCTGTGTTTCTCTCTGTCAAATAAATAAAATCTTTAAAAAAAAAAAAAAACTATTCTAGTTCTAGAGCTTTCCTGGTATGATTGCTGATGGCTTTGTTGGATATGCATCACAGTTTACCTTCCTTCACTGCCCAGTCCAGGTGTTGATCCCAAAAACAACAGCCCATGTTTTAGAATCTGCCTCCCCAGAAACATAGGTGAACTTTCTTTGTAGTGTTTTCTTTTTTAAGGTATTTTATGCCTCCTTAGAATTGTATGCATTCAGTCAACAAAAACTGAGTGCCCATATATCGGTCAGAAATGGATTGAAAAACAGAAACCACTTTATTTTCAACAAAAATGGATTTTATATAAGGAATTGGATTTTTCCAAACCATTCAAATGGCTGGGCTTCCATAACTGACTGCCATATCTGCCACAATCAAAGAGATGGTAATCAAGTCATCATGTTGTAAACCTTAAATATATACAATTTTTATTTAAAAAATTTTTTCAAAGAGAGGAGATGGAGAATCAGAAAGGTATGTTTAATTGATGAGTGTAGATCTTAGCACTTTACCTGCCATTCCAGGAACAGAGAGCAACTTCTAGAACCTAGTTTCCAAAGCCTCATCAGACGTAATAGATTTGTACCAGCAAAATGGATGCCTTGTATAAGTTCTGCTTCTTTCCACATTTAACATAATTCCACATGCAAATAAATGCATGTATATGATTCAAGAATATAAGTCACCTGTGGAAACTTATCTGGAATCTGTTCAGGAAAAGGTTATTTTCTAGCTTTCTGGCCTTTGCAGTATAGGAAAGTCTCCCCAGAAGGAAGTTGGGACAGATGAAGCATGAGCCAGTCCTTGCCTTCACCAGGTTTACATTTTAGAGAAAATGTAAGACAAAAAAATAAACAGATATGGCATACAATAATATTCTTAGATGCTGTTATTAGAATATCAGCAGACTTCAATAATGAAAAATGCTTAGTTTTGGAAACAGTCAACACAATTTGTTCCCTACGGGAATGTTTTTTTCTGAGAAAAAGGATATTTTATTATATTGACTTGACTATAAATTATAATTATTTTTTATAAAAGTTACATAAGTGATCATCTTTAAAGTATCAAAAGCCAAATACAAATAAAGCATAGAAAATTAATTCAATCAAAAAAGTTCTGACATAAATCTTCCACAGTATAGGTAATCATAGGAAGAATCATTGCACTAATTACCCAAAGTAATATTAAAGTTAACAAAGAAAATGCCCAGCATCATTAGTCATCAGGGAAATATGAATCAAAACCACAATGAGATACCACCTTGCACTAGTTAGAATGGCAAAAATTAACGAAACAGGAAACAACAAATATTGGAGAAGATGTGGGGAAAGGGGAGCCGTCTTACACTGTTGATGGGAATGCAAGCTTGTAAAGCCACTCTAGAAAATAGTATGGAGGTTTCTCAAGGTGTTAAAAATAGAGCTACCATATGACGCAACAATTGTACTACTGGGTATTTACCCCAAACATACAGATGCAGTGAAAAGAAGGGGCACATGCGCCCCAATGTTCATAGCAGCAATGTCTACAATAGCCAAACTGTGGAAGGAGCAGAGATGCCCTTCAACAGAGGAATGGATAAAGAAGATGTGGTCCATATATGCAAGGAAATATTACTCAGCCATCAGAAAAGATGAATACCTACCATTTACACTGACATGGATGGAACCGGAGGGGATTATGCTAAGTGAAGTAAAGCAGAGAAAGACAATTATCATCATATCATCATATCACTCATATGTGGAACATAAGCAATAGCATGGAGGACCACAAGGGAAAGGAGGGAAATCTGAAGGGGGAGAAATTAGAGAGAGAGAGATGAACCGTGAGAGACAGTGGACCCTGGGAAAGGAACTGAGGGTCTCAGAAGTGGGGTGGGTGGGAGGATGGAGTAACAGGGTGATGGGTATTAAGGAGGGCACATGTTGTGATGAGCACTGGGTATAATATGTAACTAATGTATCATTGAACACTACATCAAAAACTAATGATGTACTATATGCTGGCTAACTGAAAATAAAAATAAAAAAGTTAACAGAGATGTTTGGTCTTAAATTTAAATTCACATGTATAGTATATCTACAATAATAGATCAGCACAAAAGTATATCAGCATTTTCTAACAGTAAAAGTAGGTAAGTTGGCAAATGCTGTATTCCTCAATGAAATAAGAGAGCAGATCAAGGATAAAATGTTGGATAGTCTTATCAACCAGGCTACCTTCCAGGATAAATTTTCAAGGTAGTGTTCTACACATGCAACTGAATTGCTTATTCTAGAGCCAGTATTTTTATTTACTGAGTTTGCAAATAAAAATGTAACAAATAATTACATGTCAGGATTGGTAGGAATATCAAGTGTTATTCCACAACTGCCACTAGGTATTTCTTCTTTTCTGATGCAGCCTACAGAAATCCAGGTTTTCTGTGTTTGAAATTATTCACTTCCTTTCATTGATGAGCTGCTTTTATGATGTGCTATTCCTGAATCTGACTGTAGATAGATTTTGATAGATATTCGTGACAAGTAATGAATTTTATATGAAGATGATGTTGACATTTCTCCTTCAGTTTCTGCTTATAATCTTTGGCTGCTTTTTCTCGTGCTGTAAGCATACCCAATTTTTTTTTTTTTAAAGATTTTTATTTATTTATTTATTTGACAGAGTAGAGAGAGATCACAAGTAGGCAGAGAGGCAGGCAGAAAGAGAGGAGGAAGCAGGCTCCCCGCTGAGCAGAGAGCCCGATGTGGGGCTCGATCCCAGGACCCTGGGATCATGACCTGAGCCGAAGGCAGAGGCTTTAAACCACTGAGCCACCCAGGCACCCCAGCATACCCAATTTTTCAGAAGCATTAGCTTTCCATGGACGAATGTTCATCCGATCCACACAAAATATATTTGCTGTTAGAAGTCCATTTTACTCAGGTAACATGTTGCATTCATTTTGTGTGATAGACTTCCCTGCTTCTATTTTTGTCTGCAGGAAAGATTCAAATAGATTTATCAAAACTACGGACACAAACTCTTTCCCAGTGGGAGAGTAATCTGCATCAAGCACCGTACATACATGATCCACATGGACCATTGTAAGAGTGTACAGTGCATGCATATCAAAAGTACCTAAGTTGTGATATTTATTTGCTGCAGTAAAAATGGAAGCTTCTATAGGGTTCCAACAAATTGTATTTGTTCTTATCTCTAAGATGACCTTTTTCAGAGAAGTAGCTTGCTTCATATCATAAAGAAGTATATTCCTGTCAGAAGCACAACTTCCCAAGAGAAATGTCTCAATTGGGTTTAATTAAAAACTGTTTATACTGTTGCATCCCCAGGTCACTGAACATGTAGGATTGGTTCTTTGTTCATCCCAAATGTCTACTTGATATCCACATGTGGCAAAAACAACTTCTTTCCCGTGATGATCAATTCCTGTGTATACTCCCTTTCCTAATATTGTATGCAATGGTTGTTTCCTCCTCTTCTCCATAGCCTGGTCCATCCATTTTCCACTACTTCACAGTTTTGTCATTGGCAACAGTAAAAAACAAAACAAAACAAAACCAAACCCCCACATAAACGAGTACATATTCTTCATACAAAACCCCATGTGTATTTGTATTGTACTGATACATTTTCATTTGTCAAGTTCCAAATTCTAACCTCTCCATCACATGCTCCAGAAAGGACAGTAGCCAGGCTCTTTGGATGCTTTGCCAAGCATTGACTCCGTCTTGGTGACCATCCAGGGAAACTAGGAATGGTTTTGCAAATATCATTCCAGTTTGGTAGCATTTAAAGCTCTTATAGATTCTCATGGGATCTTAAAAGAATGTAAGGTAGGATCATAGTTTCTTGTAACTGGTGATGTAGATCCAAATCTTCTTTCCTTCCTGAAAGTTCTGAATCCTCAATCACTCTGCCTTTTCTGGTTCCTGTAGTTTTCCATTAATCTTTACTGTTGGCATGGAAGTACTAAAAAGAACCTCGGAAAATCTCTTGGGGTCTAAACATAGTCCTCCTTGCTTCCACCATACCAGCAACCAATTTAACTTGGTAATTGGGATCCATCAGTATATTCCTTACAGGAATTTATATAATAGTGCCAACGTGATAGAGTTACTGAAATATACCATATGTGAGTAATTGCATGAATTGATTTGGGATCCTGAAAGACAGCATGTGAGTTTAGATATCTGCTACCACTTTTGAAAGAATTCTACTGGACTCAGAAAAACTGATCCATTAAGTTTGGAATATTCATGTTGTGAAAATTAAACCTGATTAGGGCTTGACCTAACTCACACTCATCAGATTTTAGATGTGAATAGGTTAACACTGAATAGTACAAAATATATTCTATTCAAGGGTTTTATATTTTGATAAAAGAAAGCAGCTCTTTTGGCTGAGTGAATCTGAGCAAATAATACAAAATTGAGTATAGAACACTGATGCTTAAATTGTTCTTAATGATAGACTCCTTTGAGAACCTAGTAAAAGCTGTAAACACATATTCCAGACATGAAGAAGTGTACATATATATGCAAATGCAAAATACTATACAAATATCAGCTGGTTTTTAGACTCTTTGAACTTCTGAGGTCTCTTAAAGTCCTTGAGTCTTGGCTTAAGAAGTTCTGGTCTACAATCATGTGTTCTCTTAAATTTTTGAGGATTTTGAGTTTTCAGTTCTCAAAAAGTGGTAATATATGTACATGCATGATGCATGTATAGCATATATGTATACATATATCATGTGTATATATATACACATAGTATATGTATAAGTGAAATATATTCTAAATATCATGATAGCAAAGCAGTGTAACCTACCTAAGTCAGTTGTCTCAAAAATTGTTACCATGCACCCCCATCAGTAACACATTTTTGAGACTATTCTACTACCCAGTTTTCCAGAAGGTAGAAACATTTCTTTGTTTACCTCTCTCACATAGTAATAAAATATATGCAGATTACTTAATACCAAGTGAGTAGTGGTGTGATCTTGAACAAGTCATGGATCTTTCTTAATCATGTGTTCATCTATAAATTTCTTTTGTAATTTGATTTATCTTGTTCAGTGCTAAGATTTTATAGTTCTTTAAGTTGATGCTTAAAGGGATTAAGGGATTGTGTTTATTGAATTGTTTTTGATAGACAAAGACAATATTTGGATCAGAGGAGGTCCTGCTATGTACATTATGCCTCAACAATATGAAATACTAAACTGAAATAAGGGAAATTTCTTATGCCCTAATTCCAGTTCACAATATGAATGAATGAATGTACTTCTCTTTAGGAACACCTAAAGTATTAGTATTTTACCTCTACCTCTATATTATACCTCTATAAAGAGGTAATTAGTATTACCTCTTTAACCCATGATAATGAAGCTATCCTGGGGTGTGTGTATGACCTGAGGCCCAGGGTGCTCAGAGAAGCACGGGTATTGATAATGACCCTGGGACCTGGTCTGTTTGTCTTTCATCCTAAATTTGCTAAAGGAATGGAGTGGGCAAGGACTGAAATAGAATGGCTGTGGCTAAATGTGCAGGGGCTTCAAAGACACTGATTAGCCAGGAAAGTATTAATAATCAAAGTAACCATAAAAAAGTTAGCTCAGGACATGAGTAATAATGTGCAAAGCTAAAGAGTATCTATGCCTGCATCTAGGGAGTAGATTTAGAAAACTTGGTTTATTTTATTATTATTATGGATAGAGTGCTTAAAACTAAAATGCTCAGTCGTCAATCCAAGGAGAGGATGCTGGAATGATGAACAGTATGACATTTGATATCAGGGAAGGGTGTTTAAGTGGGAGGCAGCACTGGTGGCTTTATAATTTGCTGTTTCATTTCTGTGTTTGGCTTCTGCTGCAACCAGCTGGCATGAAGGATCCCTCTGGTGTTTTGAATCAAGAAGCGAATAAGACACACTCAGGCTTCACTACAGATAACCTGAACATTTTGAATTTGGTTCCTGGCAAGAGAAATGTGTACTTTGGATTTATTTTTTAATAGTGGTGGTATGTTGACTGAACTGATCTCCTTTATGACTTGAGAATTTATTTGTGCAGTAGTACCTGGATTTAATAAAGGCAATATATACTTATGGAAGAAAATATTTATCTCATCTGAAAACAATTGACATCTATGAACAATGACTACTTAATGAGAAAATATCTTTTGGCAAGTAATAGAAAATTGTTGAATTTTGGTTTCAAGATTAAGCAGTGGTTTTTCCTCTTAGCCTTACCTTGATCTGTTTAGATTGGATTTGTTACTTGTATTTAGTCATTGTTATACAATTATGAAAAAAAGAAAATATTTTGTGCTCTTTGTCTTTGAAGTGATCTCTGCTTTTTTTAATTTTCTATGAATGTGTAATGCATGACAAATATACATATATACATATATATATGTATGATCTTAAGAGTAAATTTCAATTATTTTTATGTTAACCACACCTTTGTAACTACCACCCAGATCAAGATATGCAATATCATTAGAAGGTTCCCTTATACTCTCCTAGCCACCAGCTATATATTCCATTCTTTGATCTAGCTGAACATCATTAATATTATTCTGCTTGGCCAGCTCACATTGCCTTGGCTCCTCCCACGTCCCCAAAGAGAACAGCTGTTATGACTTCTGTCACACTGATTGGTTTTGCCTATCGGGGACGGTTATATAAATGTAATCATATAGTATTTTTGTCTGTGTGTCTGTTTTCTTTCACTTAATATTATGTCTGCAAGACTATCCATGTTGTTGCTTATAGAAATAGATTGCTCATGTTCACAGCCATGCAATATTCCATTTAGAAGATCAGTATTCTAAAATTACATAAGTTCTTCTATTCATGGATATTTGGGTTGTTTCCAGAATTTCACTATGTCAAATAATGGTATTATTAATTTTTTGACATGTCCTTCAGTGAACATATTATATTCAAAGTTACAATATTCAATAGTGAATTTGTTGCATCATAATATAGTAGTATGTTTTGCTTTACAAGATATACTGCTAGACAGCTTTCCAAAAACAACGTGCTTATTCATATTCTCACTGGCAGTACTTGCCCCCCAGCATTTCTGGCAGATGTATAGTAGTGTCATTGTGTGAGTGTGTTTATTTTATGTAACCCTTTTTTTTTGGAAGACTTTAATTTGTTTAGAGCAGTTTTAGTTTCACAATAAACCAAGAGGAAGGTATAGAGATTTCCCATATGTCCCCTCCCCCCACCCATGTGTGGCCTCCCCTATTACGAACATTCCCCACCAGTGATACTTTTATTAGTATCAAAGACCTGCATTGACACATCATAAATCACCCAAAGGCCATAGTTTACATTAAGTTTCACTCTTCCTTTTGTACATTCTGTGAGTTTGGACAAATGTGTAATGACATCATTATAATATGATACAGGGTATTTTCACTGCCCTAAAAATCCTCTATGCTCTATTTATCCCATCCCCTGCCCACAATGATCCAGTTATCTTTTTACTGTTTCCATAATGTTTTCTGTCCAGAATGTTATATAGTCGGAATCAGAGTATGTAGCCTTTTCACAGTGGCTTCTTTCACTTAACAGTATTCATTTAAGGTTCCTCCTTATCTGTTAATGCTTTGATAGCTCATCTCTTATTAGAACTGAATAATACTATATTGTTTGGAATCTAGAATTCTATAATTTTCTATTGTATTCCAGTTTATTAATTCATTCACGTACTGACATATTGGTTACCTTCAAATTTTGGGATTTCTGAATAAAGTCGCTTGCAGGTTTTTTGTATGGACATGTTCTCAACTCCCTTGGGTAATTACTAAGGAGAGTGACTGCTGAATCATATGATAAGAATATGTTAGTTTTGTATGAAGTCACCAAACTGTCCTGAAGTATCTGTATCATTTTGCATTTTCACTAGCAATGAATAAAAGTTTCTATTGCTCTGCATTCTTGATAACATTTGGTGTTGTCAATGTTCCAGATTTTGTCCATTCTAGTAGCTATGTAGTAACATCCCCCTGTTACTTTAATTTGTACTTTTTTGGTGACATATGATTTAGAACATCTTTTTATCTTTTTTTAAGATTTTATTTATTTATTTTGACAGAGAGAGAAAGATCACAAGCAGGCAGGGAGGCAGGCAGAGAGAGAAAGGGGGAAGCAGGTTCCCTGCTGAGCAGAGAGCCCGATGCAGGGCTCGATCCCAGGACGCTGAGATCATGACCTGAGCCGAAGGCAGAGGCTTTAACCCACTGAGCCACCTAGGTGCCCCAGAACATCTTTTCATATGCTTACTCTCTGCATATCTTTTTTGGAGAAGTGTCTCTTTAGATCTTTGGCCCATTTTAAAATCAGTAGTTAATTTTCATATTGTTGGGTTTTAAGTGTTCTTTGTGTATTTTGGGGGTGCGCAGGTAGCTAGTTGGTTAAGTGTCAACTCTTGATTTCAGCTCAGGTCATGAACTTGGGGGCTGGTATCGAGCCCTGTGTTCTCAGGCTCTGAGCTGAGTGGGGATTCTGCTTGGGGATTCTTTCTCCCTCTGCCCCCTCCCCCCTCTCATGTACGGGCACTCTCTTTCTCTCTCAAATAAAAAAATAAATCTTAAAAATTAAAAAAAAATTCTTTGTATAGTTTGGATAACAAGACTTTATCAGATGTGTCTTTGCAAATTATTTTCCCAGTCTGTGGGTTTGTATTCTTAGTCTCTTGACAGGGACTTTCACAGAAGTTTTCATTTAATGAAGTCCAGCTTATCAATTATTTCTTTCATGGATTGTGCCTTCGGTGTTGTATCTATGAAGTCATCATCATATCTAAGGTTATCTAGGTTTTCTCCTATGTTGTCCTCTAGGAGTTTTATAGTTTTGAATTTTATGATCCAGTTTGAGTTCGTTTTTGTGAAGGACATAAAGCCTATTGAGATTATCTAAATTCATTTTTTTGATGAATCTAGATTCATTATTCATCAACATGTGTATGTCCAGTTGTTCAATAACATGAAAAGATTATCTTTGGTCTATTTTATTGCCTTTGAGCCTTTGCCAAAAATCAAATGACTGTGTTTGCATGGGTCTTTTTCTGGTTTTGCTATTTGGTTACATTGATCTACTTCTCTGTTCTTTCACTATTAGCACATTGTCTCGATTACTTTGGTTTTACGGTAAGTCTCAAATTCAGGTACTCTCAATCCCCTGACCTTGTTCTTCAGTATTACGCTAACTATTCTGGTTCTTTTCCTTCTCCATCTAAACTTTAGAATCCGTTTGTCAATATCCATAAAGTAACCTTGCTGAGATTTTGACTGGGATTGTACTGAATCTGTAGATCAGTTTGGGAAGAACTGATATGTTGGCAATACTGAGTCTTCCTATTCATGGACATGGAATACCTTTCCATTTATTTAGTTCTTATTTGATTTCATTCACTAGGAATTTATAGTTTTCCTCTTATAGATCTTGTACATATTGGTCACATTGTGGTTTTAATTTGTATGTACTTGATGGCTAATTGTGTTGATCACTTTTACATGTGTTTATTAGCCATTTGTATAGCCTCTTTGTGAAATGCCTGTCCAAATGTTTTGCCTGCTTTTTTCTATGGGATCATCTATCTATGTTTCTTGAGTTGTGGAAGTTTTTTTATGTAGTCTGTTTATTTTTCCTAAACATTATATATGATATGTATGTGTGTGTGTGTGTGTGTGTGTATCGTTTATAATATATATATGTATATTATAAACGGTCTTCATGGAGTATTTTGATAAATAGGCACAAATTATTAGTGTTATCTTTGGTTAATGCTTTTTGTTTCCTCATTAAGAAAGCTATTATTTTGGTCATGAAAACATTCACATATATTATCTCCTACAACCTTTGTTGTTTTGTAGTTCATATTTAGATATACACTTCATCTGGAATCAATTTTGGTGTATTCAGGATATAAAGATTAAGATTTATTAACCTAATTTTTCTCCCACTGCAATGCAGAATCACCTTTATTTTAAGTCTGTGACTGTTTATATGATACTGTTTCTGGATGTTTTATTATATACCATTGGCCAGATTTTCTATTCTTGTGTCAATATCATAAAATCTTACTTATTATGATTTCTTGGTAATCATGGTATATGGTAATGTAAATACTCTGACTTGGTTTTCATTTAAGATCGCCTTGCCTCATTTTGATATTTTGCATTTTGATTTGAATTTTAAAATAAACTTATTAATGTCTATAAAAATAAAGTTTTGACTTTAATTGGGATTGAATTGCATCTATTTAGTTACTCTGTGTAATTTGGGAAAGAATTACTGTATTTACAATCGAATAAATTCTTTTAAAAAAATATTATTTATTTATTTGACAGAGAAAGAGAGATCACAAGTAGGCAGAGAGGCAGGCAGAGAGAGAGGGGGAAGCAGGCTCCGTGCTGAGTAGAGAGTCCCATGTGGGGCTTGATACCAGGACCCTGAGACCATAACCTGAGCTGAAGGCAGAGGCTTTAACCCACTGAGCCACCCAAGTGCTCCTATAGTCTTTAATAAATTCTTTCATTTATTTACCTCCCCTTTAATTTTTAAGTAACATTTTATAGTTTTATGTGCAAAGATTTTACACAATTTTTATTAGATAAATATGTTGGAATTTTATGTGCTTGATGCTAAAATTAATACTTTCTTTAAAAATTTTTATTTTCTAATTGTTTTTTATCCAACAGTCATGTTAAAGTTACTTATTGATTCTAACACTTTATGAATGCTTCTGTATATTTTGTGTACATGATAATACCATTTGCAAACAGTGTCCATTTATTTCTTCTTTTCCAAACTTTATAACTTTTATTTCTTTTGATAATATTATTGCACAGGCTAGGGCATCCAGTGCAAAGTTGAAAAAAGCGATGATATCATACTTTTCTATTCCCAGTCTTAATGGGAAATTTTTGATATGGCTTAATTAAATATAATGTATGCTGTAGACATTTGTAGATATCTTTACCAGATTAAGAAGATTCTCCTCTATTTTTAGTTTGCTAAAAGTTTTTATCATGGAAGAATGTTGACTTTTATCAAAAACTTTATATCTATTGATATTTATTCTGTCAGTGTGATGAATTAGATTGATCACTTTCTGAATGTTGCTTCTCTTCAGATCTAAAATAAACTTTACTTAATGTTGTTATATTACCTGTTTTATGATTTGATTTGCTCACATTTCATTTAGAAAATTTCACCTATGTTTTCTAAAGAAAATTGTCTGCAATTTTCCTTTCTCATTATGCCCTTTTAAAATTTTAGGGTAAAGGCTGTGCTGATCCCATAAGGTGAGGTAGAGAATGTTCCTTGTTTTTCTCTTCTGTTAAAGTGTTGTGTGGAATTATTATTTCTTCCAAAATGTGTGGAAGGACTCCATAGTGAAATAATCTGGGCCAGATTTTGAAGTATGATTTTTTAGTATGGAAACAATGTATTCAGTTGCTTTTGTAGATAATGGGATCTGAAGTTCTATTTTGTTTTTTCCTATCAGCTTTAATATATTTTATTATTTCCCCCCATCCTGGGTAATGTTTTTTTTTTATTTCATTTAAATTAAAGAAAAAATAACTTAGGACTGTATTTCATTATACATATGTTTTATAAATTTCATCAGTTACAGTAAATATATTAAATATTATATATTAGTAGGATATTTTACCAATAGGTAAACCTTTATATGCCTTTCTGATCAATTGTCTTTATTTCCCAATGAGATGTTAGATTAATTCAAATAAGAATATATATATATATATTTTTTTTTTTTTTTAGATTTTTTTTTTATTTATTTGACAGAGATCACAAGTAGGCAGAGAGAGGCAGGCAGAGAGAGAGGGAGAAGCAGGCTCCCCACTGAGCAGAGAGCCCAATGCGGGGCTTGATCCCAGGACCCTGAGACCATGACCTGAGCCGAAGGCAGAGGCTTTAACCCACTGAGCCACTCAGGTGCCCCAAGAATATATTTTTGATAAACATTATTGGTAATCCATGCCCTTCACATTTCAAACACTATGGAAGCTACATAGTTCCAATAAAGCCCAGTAAATTAGATGGTTTTTTAGAGTTCTTTTCTATTTCCTTGATCATACTTCTTTTTAAGGTTAACATGCTTGCTACTGTGAGAGAATTCTTAACAATAATAAGTTAATTATTTAGAAAAATTATGTCTTCATTGTCTGTATTTCCTTGTCAGTATTTCATAAAATATACTGTATCTCTTGTTTCTACCCCAGATACTGTCTAGAATTTTAGTTAGTTTTTATTACATGTGCATTTATTTTTTTCTCAAACAATTAGATTAAAAAACCCCACAAAGATTATAAATTTGGTCTAATTTTTTAAGAGAATTAATACAGATTCTAGTCCCTCCAGAAATATCACCTTGGTTGTAAAATGCCCTCAACGCTATTTACCTTTCTCTCCTTAGAAATGGGTTCAGAGTAGAGCAAACCACAGGTAAACTCCTAGGGTTTCAGTAGTGATGGTGAGATGAGGTGAGAATAGTAAGGGCACCGTTCAGGATCTAGGTCAAGAATATTAGTGAGGGCCCCACCAATTCAAATTTAGGGTAACTTGTATGAAGTCCACAGGCAAGGACTACACAGGCTGTCTTTATTAGGAGTTTGGTTACACAAGCTCTGGGTCGGCTCCCATTCTTTGTGGCTATCCAGGCAGGCCATCTCACCTATTTAGTGTGGCCGGGTAGACCAAGGAAAGCACCAACAAGTGAGTGCTTTTCATTGCTAATCCTGGCCTTGACTCACTCTGTGACCTCTCTTGGTGTGTTTCTTCAGCTGGAAAGTGAAGATAATAATAATGAGCTATTTAACAAGGGGTGTTGTGTGGATTAACAGTTAATAATATGTTTCATAAGACAAGGCAGCATTGAGCTTGTTAATACTAATAGAAAGTTTCTCCACACTACAAAGTAAATTAGTGCTTCTCTTGAAGAAAACCCAATATGCCAGAACATGAACATGCAAAGCAGTTGAAATAAGGTGAATTTTTACTTGACAGAAGTAACTTCATTTTCTAAAAGAATACTCTAGTTTCCTTTTGATATTTGGTTCACCCTTGTGCATTTTAAAACTCCATACCTATTCTATTGCTTTAGTATTTTGTACTTAAAATACATAGTTTCGTATTATTAGATACATTTTTTTCTCAAAAATTCAACTAAGAATAAATATCATATAGCTTGCTACCTGTATGCACACACACACACACACAAATGTTAACTTCATCTATATAAGCTTTTTTGTTAATTCTGTTGCTTCATCATGAAGAATTTTTTTATTCCTTGGGGGAATTGCATTAAACTTAATGAATCTGAACTTATACATAGCTTTCTAGGACTTTTAACATATCACATCTGGTAATCTATCTCCAATAGCTTAGCATTGAGCCAGCTGTTTGTAGGCAAAATTATACATGCCCACTAAATTAATTCTTCATACAATTTTATTTCATTTATTTTCTGTTTACTGGCTTTATTATTCACAAAGATGTGAAAAAATCATAGATAAATGTAAAAGAACTGTGAGCTTACTAAAATAATATCAAAAGGTGATGATAATTTCTAAACACTAAAAAGTATTTATTTAATTCTGGAATTATTGTTGATATTACCAAGACAAGATCAAATGCAGAAGCCAAAAAAATTATACTGGTAGAGGAATACTTCAAATAGAAAAATTGAACCCCATATTCAGTAAGTATTGTTAAAATAATTTAGAAAATGAAAAGGAGTGACAGGAAATTTAGTTGAAATTTTGTCCAGGCTACGACTTAATGTTGTCTTATAGTGCTATTAACAATTGCTGTCATTTTATAAATTTTGGGAAATTTTAATGGGAAATTGGGGGATTTCTATAATATACATTTTATTTGATCTTTACAAATAATATACTTCTGACCTCATTAGTTCACTTAAGTTTCTTGAGTGATATGAAGAGTATTTGCATGAACAATTAATCTTGTGACACTGGAAATATAAAATAAAATATTTGGGAAAAAAAGAGTATATATAATCCTTTTCTTTCTATAGAAGGAAAATGAGACACTGACAGTTCAGTTATTCATCTTTTTATTTTTTTCAAAAAAATTTATGAAACTTCATCCAGACTCACACAACTAGTTAAAAATTACACTAAAATTATCTTTGAAATGTCTTTCAAGTCCCCCTCACCATGCCATATTGCTTCCAGTTTTTTACCATCTAAGTTATCTTTGCTCATTTTTCAATCCTTTTGTTCTACTTCTTTTTACCACTTAACTATATACATATACATGCATATATAAAGAGAGAGCGGGGAGGAGAGATAATTGCCTTACATTGAGATGGTATGGAACTACTTGTTTATTTTTTGTCTGTTATTACGATGTCCCACCTATAATTAGAGACCAGTTTTCTATAAACAACATAAATGAAGATTAACTAAAATTATGGGAAATCTATACTGCTTTCATCATATTACATGCTTAGCCTTTGCAAATAGAGAAGTCTTGGGATCAGGCCTTGCAGAAAAGGTCCTACTAGAGCCTATATCTACCAGAGATCTAATTTTGAAATTAATTTCTGCTGTGAGATAATTCTTAAACTTTGACTAAAAAAAAATAAGTAAATAAAAGTAATACTTCACTTTTTTAGACATTAAACACAACTGGTCTTATTCACAACTGTTCTGCTCTACTACTATACAAGTCTAATTATTTTCAACATTCTTTTGGAATGAATATATATATAAAATTAAGAAGGCGGGAACTATTAACAGAGGATCTTCCTCAAGAATCACCACACAAATTTCATCATTCTGATATGGGCACAAGTGGCTGGGGACCATATTGTCTTTATAATTTGAAGTAAAGCCCCTTACATAAAAGAATATTTGGCCCAAAATGTTGATAATGCCAAAGTTAATAGTTGACAAACTCTGGTGAAGCATGAAAGAGACCAATATTTCTTCTATCATTTAATGACATTTAAAAAAAATAACAAATGTTCTTTCATGAGCAAAACTTATTTCTAGATAATGTGATTATCTGACTTTTCTGTTATTTTCTATTATAACTACAGTTGTGGCATAGATATTTGTGGTGGTTTTAGTTATAAGGTCATAAGTAGACCAATGACATATTTTGTTATCTATTATCAGTGGTCATTTTTGTGCTTTGGTTTGATGATTGGCATCATCGTAGTAGTGTGGTACATTGTGGTACTGTGGAATTTGGTGGCATGTAATCTAGCACAGTGTCATCTCATGAAACTCAGTCACACTTATCATATAGTCAGCAAGGCAATGTTGCAAACATTACTCTTTGGGATTTAATTACATCTGTAAAATGGTTATAATACCTCACTCATAGAATTCCTGAGTATTAGAGATAATAAAGGTAAAGAACAAAACACTTTAACGTATAGCAATCTTCTCTAAAATATAATTGTATTATTATTATTCACTATATTAGTTCCCTTAACCTATTATTGGGATTTTACCTGCCATTTACTCAGATTTCACCAGATGTTGATGCTGTTTTATGATGATGCTATGCAAAATTTCAGAAAAAACTGCTAGGAATATACTGTTGATATAACAATCTAATATTTTAAGGACCTAAATTGTGACATCAAAATATACATCAGATTATGCTCCATAAGAAAATCATATAAAATGAGAAATTGCCATATATTTTGTTACTTTGCATACTTTGTATGAGTTGTATATGCCTGTTCCATTACTGGGTTCCTAAGGGCCATGTGTCTACAGTTCATGAAATTTGAGCACTAGATGGCACTATAGTATCCTTGATTAAATGAACACCTTTACCCTTTTCATTGTTTTCAAACAAATTACTGCCACTGTTCAAACCTTAAATGAGTTGGATTTTATAAAAACATCTGACACACTAGAGTATTGTATCTGTGATAGTCTCATGTAAGTGGAATATGCATATTAAGTATTCAGATCACACACACTCTGCAGCTACTATGAAATTCCCCAATAAAGTTTCTTAATCATGTTGAAAGGCTGACATCAGTTAGTTTTGATTCATCTGTATCTCTAAAACCTTAACTAACATACCTATCTGGAAAGGTCTCTTTTCTTTAGAAACAAGATTCAAGAAGAATCCAGTCTGCTGTGGTTATTTTTCTTTGTTAGCCTATTACCTTAAGATTTTCATATTCAAAGGCAAAATGTAAACATACACAGGGAGAGAGAAAAAAAACCCCCACCTACATTAAATAATAAGACAAAAAAGGAGATGGTCCATGTAAAAAAAATAATAAAATAAATTCATTCATTAAGACTATTTCTGAGGACTATTTAAATTGTTTTTAAATATAGGAGGCCTGGGTGAGTCATTCAGTTAAGTGTCTGACTTCAGCTCAGGTCATGATCCTGGGGCCCTAGAACTGAACCCCGTGTCAGGCTCCCACCTGGTGGGGATCTGCTTGTCCCTTTCCCTTTTCCCCTCCCGCTGTTGGTGCTCTTGCTGATTCTCTCAAATAAATAAATAAAATCTTCAAAAAAGTAAAAAATGAAATACACAGGCCCATTAAATGCTTACAGCTCCCTTTTTATAGTTGAAAAAACAGGCTCTGAGAGACTAATTTATCCAATATCCTACAGCTTATAACACAGCCCCTGACATTTACTACATGAAACAGTCTTCCAGTGTGTTTATCTTGCACTGTGGTACAGATATAACTTTTTTATCTAAGCAGTAATAGCCACCATTGAAATATTGATTTTGGCATATGCAGAGCTCATTTGGGTACTGATATTATCATGACAACTATTAGGTAACATTTTTGAGACAACTGGAAATGATATTAAGAAATTACTGTCAATTTTTGGAGTTGATGTTAGCACTGTGGTTGTGTTATATGTATTTATTCATTAGAACTATATTCTGAAGTATTTATAATGGGTGAAATTATGAGTTAATTGAGAAATGCCTTAAAATGCTCCAGAGAAATGGATGGGATGATAGATTAAATACAATTAGCAAAATGCAAATAATGGCTACATGGGAGTTCATTGTGTTATTTTTCTAATTTTGTGAATGTTTGAAAAGTTTCGTAGTAAAAGTTTAAAAAGGGATATTTATCAGTTCGAGATACAAAAATCATCTCAAGAAATCACTGTTAAAGAGCAGAGGTGGTCAATTTAGAGTTTGTGGCATAGAGCTCTGCTCTTTATATATAATGAACTCATCTCAGGGAAACAGTGTTTTGGGCTTATTAGATTAAAAAGTTCTTACCTTGGGAATTAGGAGTATATTACTGATTTTAGAACTGGTAAATTTTGATGAAAGCCAGGGGATGTAAAGAAGGAGGAAGCTGATCAGGGTATCTGTCAAGAGAAGACATCTGAGTATAACAGCAGGTAAAGGCACCATGATGGTGTCAGTCTCTGGGGAGAGTGAATGGACAAAAAGAAGGTTTGGGAATGGAAAAAGTGGCAATAAATGCTTACTATAATTTTGTTCATGGTATATACCTGGTGATTTGGAGTATAGTAAAGAAAGACAACCATGTCTTAAGTTATTCATTATTAACTCAATCAAAGACTATATAAGAATAGCTCCAAAACATGTTATAGTTAATGAACTATGCAGATCAATTGATACATTTAAAGAAATTCATAGTAGGAGCATTCTAAGAGAATGGAAAAGAATGAGATATCTATAGATAATACCGGTATGGGGATACTAGACACTCAGTAGTGAATCTTGTTAGTATCATAATAAATCACATTTCTACTTTTAAGAACGTTTCTTTGACTAATTTGAAGCTTAAAAAATCACAAAATCTAACATGCAGTTCTAGTCAATGCCCTGCACAGTTTCAGGCATGATGGAAGCTGAGTAAATGTGTTTTGAATGAATACATGAATTAGAATTTAATAGTTTATATAGTTAATTATATTATAGTTTATATAGTTAATTATAGTATACTATATATATATATATATAGTGCCAGAAATGCTAACTAGTCATTCCAGAGGCCAAAAGAATACTTTGGATTTTATATTTAGCAAAATATTATTAATTTTAAATGACTCATGAGAAAGATCAATTAGTTCATGGAATTTTTAAAGCTAACTCTGAAAAGAGGATAAGTGAAACTTACTACTTTCCATGGATATGTGGTTCTCTTTCAGATAAATCCATTTTTGTATTTTCTTGAGTATATTTTAAACTTTAGAGATTCTCCTATTTTAGAAGAAGAATTTTCTGTGGCAAGAACAAATTCAGGCTATTTTCTTTTTTCATTTCAAAACCTTTTTCTGACAGTCCAAACAGAAGAAAATCAACTAACAAATTCTTATTTCAGTCACAATACATAAATGTTTTAGGCTTTTTGGAGAAATTAAACATTAGAGTCTCTATTAATTATAAACACTTATTTCTCTAGTAATAAGTAATTCTTTTATTTTTATGTATTTATTTTTTTATTTTTATTTTTCAGGCTCCACACCCAGCGTGGAGCCCGCCAGGGCTTGATCTCACGACCCTGAGATCATGTCCTGAACTGAAATCAAGTTGGATGCTTATAACTGACTAAGCCACCCAGCCACCCCAATAAGTAATATTTCTAAAGTAATATAAGTGCTTTTAGTCAAATTAATGTTGTATAGTAAAAGTATATATGTTTATGTTGAATTTGTTTCAGGGTCTCAAAAAATAGGGCTGATTCAAGAGACTTGTTGGATTTTAACAAGATTCTAGATTCCGTACATAGCAATTGTAATAATATGAAGTGAAGCAAACCTCCGAATTGTGTCTGTTCAAAGAGATTATAATGAAGTATAAACAAAGAAAGAGACAACATAATTTAATAAATCTAATATACAGTAGCATAACAATATATGTAGAGAACTTTATATCATTTAACTAGAGCTTTATATTATTCAACTAGAGATTCTGCTTATTGCCCACTTTGTCTTTTGTTCTGAGAGATCTGATAAACTGCATTGGTCTTAGAAGCTCCTGTTATTTTATTCCTGCCAGCCCCATCTGTAAACACTGACACCTACTGCCTCTGATAGATATTATAGTACTTCAGATCAAGCTTCAAATTTTCTGGATTTATATACCAGAGAAGTAAAATAGATATTCTCTGTATTTTTTCTTTAATCCGTATTTATAGACTATAACTATTCAAGGCATAGAGCCAGTATAACAGAAATATTCTATCTGGGGGAACCAAATGTCCTCATCCCCCAAGATGAAGAGGTTTTGGAGTAGAGTAGTGTTTCTATCTTTACCATGTCCAGCATTTATACCATCACTTAAAACTTTTTTTAACACAATCTTAGTTGTTTGTAGAATTTTTAATATGACATTATAAAAATATGTTGTATCTATGACTCAATATTCCTTATAGATAACCCCAAGAAAGGAATTTTTTATTTTGGAAAAATGTTAGGCATGTTGGAATAGTCACAATGATCTTAAAGGGTCATGTCTAAATATTTGCCTTGTAAAGTAATATGCATTTAGGATGTCCACTGGATCTTTCTTGGAAAATAACCTTTTGAATTGGAAGAGATCATTTAGTGATTTCTTTTAGACAATTTTTTCCTGGGTCCACTTCTAAGAATGTCCTTCAGGATCTCCCATAAATTATGGGAAAAAATTGTATTATTTTTATACTTTTAAAGTTATTTTAAATTGATAAAGAAACTATAGTAAAATATGCATTTTAATTATATTCCATAAAAATATCCAAAGACCAAATAAAATACCATAACAATTTTTACTTGAACAATCATGTTGACTCATTTTTATGTAGTCCTTAAATAATTATATTTAATTTAAAAAATATATTTGGATTTCTTAATTAAAAACAAAAAGTAACATCAGTTAAGTTTGTAGCAATATACTGATTCTTGTCTTTCATTTCAGGCCTACCTGTATTTGTGAGTCCATTATTATATCACAGACATGTGCACTCTCTTAGTGAAATGCCAGACAGGGTTTGGATATATCCAATCTGAGCAGATGCTTAATTTGCAGGAATGAGGGGTTCAATGACAAGTAAAATGCAAATACATGTTCTTATGACAATGTTTTGCCAAAGTGAGATATTGACACAAATACCACAACTGAGACAATAAATAACTATATGTATTTTGAGAAATAGACTCCATTTGCTGAGTATCTGTCAAATAAATATAATACTTTGAGAATTTGTTTTCTGATTTAACAACTGAACAACTTTAATTTGCCTCCAAAATTTGTAAGGTTACCATGTCACAGGAAATAAGTGTCTTCATTTTCAATAAGATGGAAAAACTCTCTTAGAACTAAATATTTGACAAAGATGCCTCTCTTTCCTGAAAAATAACTGAGGTAGTTGTAAATCATACCTCTAACCGTTGCAATGAAAATTCTATCAGAAATGCAAATTTAGGGGCGCTTGGGTGTCTCAGTGGGTTAAAGGCTCTGCCTTCGGCTCAGGTCGTGATCTCGGGGTCCTAGGACCAAGCCCTGCATCAGGCTCTCTGCTCAGCAGGCAGCCTGCTTCCCCCTCTCTCTCTGCCTGCCTCTCTACCTACTTGTGATCTCTCTCTTTCTGTCAAATAAATAAATAAAGTCTTTAAAAAAATGCAAATTTAAACTGGATGCGAATACGTTCAATGATTGTCTCCAAATCTGACAAATTAAAGAGTAACAACAATTGTTAGATATTATTGGTGATTCAAATTTGGTGACATTTCCTCTTTACTCAACTTCTAATCCCACATAGTCTTTTCTTGAGTGGATCTATGTGAAGAATAGGTCATGTGGAGGTTAGTTTAAGAACCCTGCCCTTTCCTAGCGATGTCACAGTGGATAATGACCTAACCTCAACCCTTCATAGGGGTCTTATGGTGAATAATGAATTAATATTAATGAAATGTATGGAATAATGTCCAATAGGGAAAACTCACTTCTCCTTTGTGTTTTTTTCTTTACTACTCATATATATAACACTTTACTTTTGACATTTCTGGTTACCAAATATGTGTGCTGGGAGAAACACAAGCAGTTCCCTGTGACACCAGCAGGGCATCCTAGAATTCAATTCCGACACTAGCTGAAGTTAGTATCAGATCCCACAAATTAGGGCCTCAGTCTCACAAGACCGTTCTTCCTTATTTGAAATGTCAATCCTAAGTTTCAGGTTGTCACCTGTACTTCTGACGCACTGGCTATAAACTGGGGTTCCTGTGACTCCCTTCTTGGATTCAGTAGTTTGCTAGAATAGCTCACAGAACTGAGAGAAACATTTTATTTACTAGGTTACTGTTTTGTTATGTAATTAAGGAACAGGCAGATGGAAGAGATGCATAGGACACAGGAAAAGGAAAGGACATGGAGCTTCCATTCTCTCTAGGCATTGTACCCCCCCCCCCCATTTCCATGTGTTCAGCAACATGGAAGCTCTCCACAACTGTGGAGATGGACTTTGGGGATGGAGGCTTTATCATGCAGGCATGATAGATCATTAACCCCACTTCCAGCCTCTCTCACCTCTCTGGAGAATGGGGTATGGGGCCGAAAATAAGAGCTTCGAAATTCGGCTTGGTCTCTCTGATTACCAGCTCACATCTGGGAGCCCATTCTAGAGTAGTCTCATTAGAATAAGAGACACTGCTATCACTGAGGATATTCCAAAGTACTTAGGAGTTTCGTGTCAGGAACCAGGATCAAAAACCAAATATTACAACAAAAGATGCTTATAGCTCTTATCAGTTAGGTAATTACAAGGGGTTTGGAGCTCTGTGCCAGGAACTGGGGGCAAGGACCAGTTGCCCCCATCTCTAACCCATCTCTCGAGGGTCTAAACATCATAAGTGTTTACAAATACAGAACAAATAGAGAAGTGTTTATTTAAGCAAAAAATAAATGTGGAATCTTAGATATAGACTCTTGAGTGAGTATTGAAATTGCATGGCAAATTTAAGCATTTTCTGTTAGTAACTTATTTTAACAAATCAGTGTTTTCTCACATATTTCTGACAATAAAATTATTTTGAATATTGGGATTTTTTCAATGATAGCAATGTAAAGTAGGGTCCAATGCATGGACAAAAGTGCAGTTATTTTACATTTGAACAAAGTAAATATGCCTCTTATTCATATATACATGAATATACCTCTCTGTAACATTAAAACAAAGTTGTCAAAAAAGATACACTTCATAAATTTTCTCTTTTTATATTGGTAAACATCAAATAACACATTCTCTTGAATTTGTTACTCATCAGGTTGTAGAAATTCTCAAATGTTAACTGTTCTGTACTGAAATATACATAAACTGAGGAACAATATGGATAATACTGGCATGCAGAACTTGCTCTTGTCAAATGTTTCTGACCTTGGGCTATACAACACACGGCTTTGAAATTTTTCAAGTATGAAATATAACTAGTATACAACTATAACTTTAGTGTTAAAAATCCTATCTGATTATCTTGGTTTGAGTGGTATTTTTAAGTTTAGTTTTCTGATTCTTTTTTCTTTTTATTTAAACTTTAAAAAAACAGGATGTGCTTGAATATTCAGAAGTACATTATTATCTATGTTGGAGCTGGAGTGATTTTATTTCCCCTCAGAATCTGACCTGCCAATCACTCAACAGACTTTTTTTCACCCTGTTCTTCTGTGCCAAAATCCACTTCTTCTGGGTTGTTTGGCTCTCTCTTAGCCCTCACAAGCTGAAATCCTACACTGAATAAACCATCAATATTTATTTTATAAAGTCTCCTACTTTTATATCAGAAAGGTGGGTCACGTGGTAGAGGAATGAAATCTCAAGAGCACTAATTAAATATCAATAACCCAAATGTACATAGATGCATTTTTCTAAATGGCACACTTATATTGGCCTTGAACTCCTTGTAGTTTCCAGATTCAATACTTCTGAACCTCTTTGTCTGCTCAAATAACCAAGAAGTGCTGATCTGTGACAGACTCATCAACAACACTTTAGCTACCATGTGAGTTCTGAATGGTCTGACAGGAAAACATCAGCCACAGCCCTGTATCTCATTCAGCCCAGAAGTTCCTACAGCTCTCTGGAGTATGTTATCCATATAAAGCCAAAGTATGCAAATAAGCCCACTTTAATAGCTTCAGTAGTTGATTAGGGGTTAGTTTCCCTTACTTCATCATTTCTAAAGGTACATATTGAAACACTATGAAATTGAATGAATGTTATGCTCAATTTTGGCTGAAAAGAGGCGGTTTACTTAAAACAAGTGGGACCCAGCTAGATCACAGAAGGATATAAAGTACATTCACACCAGACTTGCCCTGGAGGTGAAAACTTATCTTTTCAGTAAGAGTGTGCATGTGTGTGTGTGTGTGTGTTTGTATAAGTATCTAAATCTTTTTTTCTGATTTTGCCAGATTAAAGATAACTGTTAATTTACTACTACCTGAAATTCTAATTTGGTTAAGGTATATACATTTAACCCTTAGACAAATTGTTACTTTGAATTGTGTACCTTATGTACCTTATAGATATATTTTTGTAGCGATAGTGAGGATTTTAAGCATAGTGATAGCTTCATGAAGCATTTGTATCCCTAAATTGAACTAATAAATATGTGTTTGTCCATATCAGTTGGATAGATAACAGAGTTTGGATATATATATACTCTGGTTATTTGTTTAATTTTTAAAATGCCAACATAAAAATCACATTTTCCCATTATATTTTATTTATACTATTATCTGTTCTTTAAAAAAACCCTCTTGTTCCCATTTTATATTTTCTATTTATTCTCTCTATACAATATATAGTATATTTTATAAATATATATTATTATTTATAAGGGATAGATTACTTGCCTAAAATTGTGTGAATGACAATAACTTTCTCTCATTCTGCTGACAAAATAGAATGATCATTCAGAAGTGGGGAAATTTGGTTTCTAATCTCAGTACTGCTGCAGAGCAGTTTTTTAACCTAGAGCAATTTCATATATCAGGATGACCATTACCTTATACCTTTGTTCAGGTTTGATATTTGACTGACCTACCCTTCACATATGTCATCACACATAAAAATTCTACCCAACTTTGATGTTTCAGAACCTGTTCCTCCTTTGATGCTTTTCCCAGCTGCTGAACCAAACTGATCTATACCTTTTTCAAACTGATTGAAACATAACCCATTAATATTATAAATGTCTTATAAAATGACATAGGTCAACTGCCCAGTTATAGCAGTCATCCATCCGACCACTGTCACAACAGATAATTAGACTGTGCTTGAATACTAGATTGACAAGAAATAGTAAATCAGGAGAAATCCCATTTTATTCTCCAGAAAACTCAACTCTCAGGAACTTCACACTCTCATTGCCCAAATTCTGTGCAGAGCTGAAAGGAAAGTCAATACACTGCCTAAGTGGAAACATGCAAATATTCAAGCAAATTTATTTTTCTTTACATTAACAAAACCACTTTACTCTCCCCAGAGATTGTCTACCTCTAGACCTCAAATATTCCCCTTGTCTGAGAGTCCAGAATATATTTGGCTGGTAACCAGATAGGATCTTTGCACTGTAAGAGCCATTTCCTTTCTTTCAGAATGGGAACAGTGAGAGAAGCAGGGCACCTACCTTAACACACACACACACACACACACACACACACACACACACACACACACTCAAACCTACTTCCCTACTTTAATTTTGCAGAATTAGCTCAAGTTGTCAGGAGGGATGTGGGAATTAACTTATCCCCTCTGCTTTTATAAATTGCATATTTAGAAAATATTATCTTGAGAAACAAGAAAAGATGGAAAATAAATCCTAATTGATGACAGAGACGCAATAATAAAGAATGCTCCCAACATCTTTTACTAAATCAAACTCACCATGACAAGTCACCCATGTTATAGAAAAGCTTATGTTTTATTTTCAGAATCCAAAAGAAACAGTGGTAAATCCAAATTGCTACTTCTCCTCAGTTCTTAAACAGATAGAAATAGTAGGACAAAAAAAAAAAAAAAAAAAGAAAGAAAGAAAAAAAGAAATAGTAGGACAAAAGGGAAAGTCTTTACTTGAATAGATGAAAAGGAAATTGATAAATATATATCTATGTAACAACCATTGTGAAAAATTCTCTTCAAATCTAATTATTTTTTTCTTTGTATAATCAAACACTCTATCCTATTAAAATCTTCAAAACTCAGTAAGAGTTTTTTTTAAACTCTTGCTTAAGGGATTTTATTTGTCTAATTTTAGTAATTTTAATTAGGTTTTTGTTTTCCCAAAACTTTATAGAAATACTCCTGGCTTTGCCAATTTGTGCTGGTAAATTTGGAGATACTTTTTCCAAAAGAAAATCTGTCTTTAATTTTCATGAGTAAGCATTTTCCCAGGACTTTGTAAAAGGACACTGGTCATACAACAAAATTACTTTGCAAGGAAAAACGAACACATTGGGAAATTAAATCATTACCCAGAACTGTAATGCTGAGAAAAGTCATTTTATGTTGTTACTCATTTTATCTTATTAGAAAGATTTATCTCTGTGGTGTAAAAGCAAAAAGAGGAAGAAGGTATATCTAGAAATTTTAGGGATTGGTTAAAATACAGGTTGTCTTCTTTAATTTTTTGAAAAATAATACAGGATGAAAAACTTTCAGTCATCTAGCATAATAAAAATTGTCCTATGCCTTTGTAGCCCAGAATTTATATTTATAGAAAAACTGTACAAAACAAAAAGGGAATGGTTTCAAACAAAATGTCCATCAGTAAGGATAGATAAAACAAATTTATAAGATGGGATACAGCATATCAGTTAAAATAAATGAACTAAAATTAATGCATCAAAAATAAATCTCAAAACATGATAAAATAATTATAAAATCATAAGATTATATAAAATATATGATACATTTATAAAAAACACAAAATACTATATGTTTTTCAATAATACATAAATATGTATATGTAAATGTGTTAAAAAGATTGCAAGTATATATACTAAGTTTATAATAATATTTATCTCAAGTGAAGGGAAGTGACTAGATATAGGGAAAGGGACTTCAAATTTATCTATAATATATATTAGTGATTATATAAAAACAGGTATGATAAAATGGGTATGACCATATAACACTTTTAAATTCTGGTTGGTGGATAATTGGTTATGCATTATATTTTATTAGACTATTTCATCATTTTGGAATTTCTGAACAATAACCACAAGATAAGCCAGGAATTAATTTAGTAAAATGTTTGTTATGTGAGTAAAGATATTTATCCCCTTTTTTGATTATTATTAAGCATCCTTTACATAGCAAGATTTGAAGCAAAATTTGAAACTGTACTTTAGCCTATATGTATTTGGAATGACAGGACCTTCAAGCCACTCTATCCATGACTTCTAGAGCTGAATTCATTTATGAGAGTACTGAGTTTAGTGATGAAGCCAGACATAGATCCCAGGATTCTTTGAAATTTTGGCTCAAATAAGACAATATCATGAGCTTTTTCCTTCTGTGAATATACTATTCTTCATCTAGATTCTACTTACTACTTGAGGAAAAATTCCTGTTATTTTTCAGAAATTGCCAAAGGAGCCACTGCTATTTTAAAATGCCAAATAACACTTAACCTTTGTTTTTTTTTAGTCTGTAAATTAAGATTTGGAGTTTCCCCCAAATTTTGGTATGAAATTGATTCAATTTAACACACATAAAGGATTTTCCTTCCGTGTTCCCTAAGCCCACATGAGAACTTATTAGCCAATGTGACATATGTAGTGATTTTTCTATTCCCCAACTCATAGAGTGGTTTCCTTGTGTGGAATTACTTATCTACCACATGGGCTGTCAGTTGAAGGGTGATTTCCAGTACCTATCTCTACAATGGAAAATGAAGAGGTCATATTTAGTTAGGATGCAAATACATGTCTGCATTACCACCAATAAGACACTTGCTAGGGACTTTTATATTGAACACATGGTTCCAAGTAGGGTCAAT
>CM053606.1:113867793-113892544 GCA_028646535.1 Procyon lotor
TCTCTTTTTCTACATTTTAATCACCCAGTTGTCATTACAAGTGCACTCCCTAATTCCCATCACCTATTTCACTCATCCCTCCACCTACCTTCCCTCTGGTAACCATCTGTTTGTTCTCTATAAATAAGTGTCTGTTTCTTGGTTTGTTTCCCTCTCTCTCTCTTTTTTTTTTCTTTTTCTCATTTGACCTGTTTCTTAAATTCCACATATAAGTGAAATCATATGGTATTTCTTACTCTCACTGACTTACTTTACTTAGGATTATACTTTGGAGCTCTATCCGTGTCATTGTAAATGGCAAGATGTCATTCTTCTTTATGGCTGAATAATATTCCTGTGTGTGTGTGTGTGTGTGCACGCACGTGTGTGTGTGTGTGTGCGCGTGCGTGCGCACACTCACACACTAGCTACATCTTCTTTATCCATTCATCAGTTGATGGACACATGGGATGCCCATAATTTGGCTATTATAAGTAATGCTACTATAAACATAGGGGGCATGATCCCTTTGAATAAGTGTTTTTGTATTCTTTGGGTAAATACCCAATAGTGCAATTGCTGGATTGTAGGGTAGTTCTATTTTTAAATTTTTGAGGAACCTCCATATTGTTTTCCAGAGTGGCTCCATCAGTTTGCCTTCCCACCAACAGTGCATGAGGGTTCCTTTTTCTTCACATCCTCGCCAACACCTATTGTTTCTTGTGTTGTTGATTTTAGCCATTCTGACTAGTATTAGGTGATATGTCATTGTAGCTTTGATTTGCATTTCCCTGATAATAAGTGCTGATAAGCATCTTTTCATGTGTCTGTTGGCCATTTGTATGTTTCATTTGTATGCCTGTTCAGATTTTCTGCCCATTTGTTCATTATTTGGTTGTTGAATTTTATAAGTTCTTTATATATTTTGGATCCTAAGCCTCTATCTGATAACTCATTTGCAGATATCTTCTCCCAATCCAACATTGCCTTTTAGTTTTGTCGATTGTTTCCTTCTTGGTGCAGAAGTTTTTTTTTTTATTTTGAAGTCCCAATAGTTTATTCTTCTTTTTGTTTCCCTTGCCTCAGGGTACCTATCTAGAAAAAAAAGTTGTTGCAGCTGATGTACAAGAAATTACTACCTGTGTTCTCTTCTAGGATTTCTATGGTTTTGGGGATCACATTTATATCTCCAATCCATTTCAAATTTATTTTTGTGTATGCTGTAAGAAAGTGGTCTAGTTTCATTCTGCTGTCCAGTTTTCCCAGCCCCCTTTATTGAAGAGACTGTCTTTTTTCCATTGGATATGCTTTCCTGCTCTGTCAAAGTTTAGTTGACCATATAGTTGTGGGTCCATTCTGGGTTTTCTGTTACGTTCTACTGATCTATGTGTCTGTTTTTGTGCCAGTACCATACTGTCTTGATGACCACAGCTTCTTAGTATAGTTTGATGTCCAAATTTGTGGTGCCTCCAGCTTCGATTTCCTTTTTCAAGATTGCTTAAGGGTATTCAGGATCTTTTGTAGTTTCACACACATTTTAGGATTGTTTGTTCTAGTTCTATGCAAAGTGCTGTTGGCATTTTGATTGGAATTGCATTAAATGTGTAGATTGCTTTGGAGAGTATAGGCATTTTAACAATATTTGTTCTTGCTATCCATGAACATGGAATGTTTTTCCATTTCTTTGTGTCTTTAATCTTTAATTTCTTTCATCAGTATTCTATAGTTTTCAGCATACAGATATTTTATCTTTTTGGTTACATTTGTTCCTAGGTATCTTATCGGCTTTGGTGCAATTGTAAGTGGAATCAATTCCTTAATTTCTGCTGCTTCAATATAAGAGTATAGAAATACAACAGCTTCTCTACCTTGATTTTGTATCCTTTGAATTTACTGAGTTCTTATATCAGTTTGAGCAGTTTTTTGGTGAAGTCATTGAGGTTTTCTATAGGTAGTATCATGTCATCTGCAAATATTGAAACTTTTACTTCTTCCTTGCTGATTCAGATTCCTTTTATTTCTTTGTGTTGTTTGATTGCTATGGCTAGGACTCCCAGTACTATTTAGTTTATATTTTTTAAAGATTTATTTATTTATTTTAGAGGAGGGCAGGTATGGGCAGAGGGAGAGAGAACCTCAAGCAGACTCCACACTGAGTGTGGAACCTGCCACAGGGCTTAATCCCATGACCCTGACATCATGACCCAAGCTGAAACCAAGAGTTGGAAGCTCAACTGACTGCAACACCAGGTGCCCTATTCCAGTAGTATTTTATAGTTTTGTTTTTTTTTTAAGTTTTTATTTATTTATTTGTCAGAGAGAGAGAACACAAGCAGACAGAGACAGAGGGTGAAGCGGGCTCCCCGCTGAGCAAGGAGCCCGATATGGGACTCGATCCCAGGACCCCGGGATCATGACCTGAGCCGAAGGCAGCTGCTTAACCAACTGAGCCACCCAGGCGTCCCTCCAGTAGTATTTTAAATAAAAGTGATGAGAGTGGACATCTCTTTTTCTTTCTTGTTCCTGAGTGTAGAGGATAACTCTCAGTTTTTTGTTTTGTTTTGTTTTGGATTGAGGATGATACCAGCTGTGGGTTTTTTATATATATGGTCTTTATTATGTTTAGGTATGTTCCCTCTAACCTACTTTGCTTTTTGACTTTCTGTTTAGATGATCTGTCCATTGATTTAAGTGGGATGTTAAAGACACCTATTATTATTGTATTATTATCAATTCATTCATTTATGTTTATAATTAATTATTTAATGTATTTGGGTGCTCCCATATTGAGTACATAAATGTTTAGAATTTTTATATCTTCTGTTGTATTGTCCCCTTTATTATTTTATATTGTACTTCATCTCTTATTGTAGTCTTTGTTTTAAAGCGTGTTTTGTCTGATATAAATATTGCTACTCTGGCCTTCTTTTGACAACCATTTACGTGATAAATGTTTCTCCATCCCTTCACTTTCTTTTTTTTTTTTTAAGGGTTTTATTTATTTATTTGACAGAGAGAGATCACAAATAGGCAGAGAGACAGGCAGAGAGAGAAGAGGAAGCAGGCTCCTCGCTGAGCAGAGAGCCTAATGCAGGGCTCGATCCCAGGACCCTGAGATCATGACCTGAGCTGAAGGCAGAGGCTTAAACCACTGAGCCACTCAGGCGTGCCCCATTTTATTTTATTTTTAAAATTATTTTATTTATCTATTTGTCAGAGAGAGCACCTCCCTTTATAGCAAGTAAAGGGAGAAGCAAGCTCCCCACTGAGCAAGGACTCCACCCCACCATGCGGGACTGGATCCCAGGACACTGGGATCATGACCTAAGCTGAAGGCAGATGCTTAACTGACTGAGCCACCCAGGTGTCCCTATTTTGCTATTTTAGTTACTAAATGTCTTTTTTTAAAAAAATATTTTATTATTTGACAGAGAGAAACACAGCGAGAGAGGGAATACAAGCAGAGGGAATGGTAGCGGGAGAAGCAGGCTTCCTGCTGAACAGGGAGCCCGAAGCGGGGCTCGATCCCAGGACCCTGGGGTCATGACCTGAGCCGAAAGACACTTAACGACTGAGCCACCCAGGTGCCCCAGTTACTAAATGTCTTGATGTGGATCTGCTTTTGTTGATTTTTTGGGAGGTTCTTTGTGCTTTCTAGATCTGGATATCTGTTTCTTTCTCCAGATTAGGAACTTTTCAGCTATTACTTCTTCAAATTCTCTGCCCCCTTTTCTCTCTCTTCTTATGAGATCTCTGTAATATAAACGTTATTACATTTAATGGAGTTCCTGAATTCCCTGAGTTTATTCTCATGCATAATCCTTTTTTTCTCTCTATTGTTCAGCTTGATTACTTTCCATTACTTTGTCTTCTAAGTCATTAATTCATTCCTCTGCTTCTTCCAGCCTGCTCTTCATTCCATCAGGTGTTTTTCTAATTTCGTTTATTGAGCCCTTTCTCTCTGCTATGTTATTCCTTATCTTTGTCTTAATGGTCTCACTGTTATTCTCCACTCTTTTCTCAAGTCCAAGGAGTATCTTTATGATCATTGCTTTAAATTCTCCATCCAGGCATGTTACCTATATCTGTTTCACTTAGATCTCCAGCCATGGCCTTGTCCTTGTCTTTGATTTGGGACAAATTCTTACATCTTCTCATTTTGTCTAAGTCTCTTTGCCTATTTCTCCATGTTAGGAAAGTCAGTTATATCTCCTGTTCTTGAGGGCAATGGCTTTATAAAGAAAAGGTCCTATAGTATCCTGCAGTGTAGTATCCCATGTTCCTTAGGGCCAGGTGCTTCCAGGAGTGTTTCCAGTGTGTGGTGTATTTGCTCTGTTGTTGTGTCCTAGCCACTTTATCCTTTAAGCCATTTGTCTGCAGAGGCTGTCTCTGCCTTTTGTGGGCAGTGTTTGTTCCTGGCCTGAATCTGGTACATTTTATCAAGGTGTACCCTAGTCTGCTTTTGAATTTGAGATCTGTCTCCACCACCACCTGAACCGAGGCCTTACAAAACTCCTGGGTAGGGAGATGTGGTGTTGGCCATGGTTTGAGCCAGTCTTCTGGGAAAGGTGGCCTGCTACATTGGGACTGAGCTAAGCGTGTCTGGGAAGGGTAGTTCCACTGGAGCATAATGGTGCAGGGTATAGTGTAAACAAGTCAGGTAGTGAGTTTAGGCACTGTGCTGGTTCCTGCAGGTGGCTCTGTGTTTATGCTGAGGGACAGGGCAAAGAAATGGTACCTGCCAGTTTATTTGTTCTAGGAGGGGTCCCTCTGTGAATGTTACCTCTCTAGGATATGGTCTAAGATGGGCAACTAACCTCCTGACTGTGTGCCCCAGGCACTCTTTAGATGGCTGTTTTCAAGCAGTATGTCTGTGAGTTGTTTGCCTTATGTTTTCTCCAGGAGCAGCTCCAATGCCCTACAAGCTCTCCCAGAACCAAGCATCTTGACCTTTAAAATTCCAGGCTATACACACCACTGGTTGTAAGAATTCCAAAATTTGTGCCTTCTGTTTTCGAATCCAGTTGCTATGGGGATTTATTTTTCCCATGTGCTATCCTGTATTCTAGTCTTTCTCTTGCCCTTTTCTACAACTGAGGCTCCCTTCCCACTACTAGAGCCATGATCCATTTCTTTTCCAAGCCCCATCTCTGCACTTCCTACTTTCTTTGATGTAGCCTCTTTTCTATTTTAATTGTTGAGTTTGTTCTGCCAGTCTCCAGGTCAATTTTTGCAGTATTTATGATGATTTGATAGTTATCTAGTTGTATTCATGGGCCCAGGGAAGCGTAGGGCCCTCCTACTCTGTTGCTGTCTTTCTCTACTGTTTCATGATCTGTTGCTATTGGGGTACTTTTTGAGAAAGTATCTACAAATAACTATAGCTTTAAAGGTGTATTGTTACATCATCCTTCAAAAAGTATATACTAATTTATTTTCCTGTCAGCATTGTTTGCTTATCTACAAATTCAGCATTCAATTATGAATTGATTTTGAAAAATTCAGTACTTACCTAAGCAGTATTGTGGATATGGATGTTTTTATTTTAAAGTTAATGTTTTAATGTTAATATTTTAATTAATTTTTTATTTTAATAAATTAAAGTTGGGGAAATATCTTTACACTTGGAATTAGAGCGGGAAGAGATTTCCCCAAAGTTGTATAGTAAGCAACAGAGCTGGTTTTAGTACAGATTTCTTTTTTTCCCTATCCTGGTCTCAGGGACCACTAAGCTATACTTTCTCAAGAAAGAATTTCCTTGACATGGACTCAGACCCAGCCAACAACAGGGAAAGTGCCAAATCCTAACCACCACAGCAAGTCAGGCAAAAATCTGAGTTTTATTTCCAGTTCCACCATTTCCCAGTTCTGTGACTTGGTCACTCAGCTTGTCAATAATTTAGTTTCCTTTTGGGTAACATGCCATGGGTCCCTTATAGTACTAACATTCTATAATAGAGAATGTAAGTAAAAATACTACTTTGATATAAATATCTTTATTTATGAGTATATTATTTCTGTTACTTTTGAATAGCTTTACCTTCTTTTTTAAAATTTGTCTTAAATACTTTCTTATTCTATTTACTATAATGTTTACCATTGTATTACAGACTATTAATAGCTGGCATCTTCTACTAAACAAAATCCAAAATGGAAGAAAGAAATATAGAAACAGATTTTAAAGAAATGTAGATAATTATTAGTGGAAAAGAAGCTAGTGTAGTTCTGAGAAAACTATTTATGAGCTACTTAATCCATTATTATGTAAATATTGTCTTGAAACAATTTCTGATTTACAGAAAAATTGCAAGAATAGTACATAGAATTCTTGGACACCTTTTGGCAAGAGTCCTCAAATGCTAACATCTTACCATATTTTCTTTACTTTTTCTAGGTAAATAAGTGAATTGGTGGTAGAAAATTTTTCTCTAAACCAGACATGCTTACAGATATGATGTCTGTTTACCATAAATATTTAAATATTTATTTTCCAAGAACATAACCATAGTATGGTATTCAAAGAAGGAAATTAATGTTGATGGAAGACTTTATTGTGATTTCACCAGTATCTATATTAATGATGGTATAAGTAAAATAAATCCAAAAGCATGTGTTATCCATTCAGTTGTAGTATCACTTTAGTTTCCTTTATTTGTTTCTTTGCATTTTATGTCATTGATAGTTTTAAAGAATAGAAGAGACTTTTTACAGTATCCCTCAATTTGAGTTTGGTGTTTTCTCACGATTATATTGAGAGTATGCACTTTGGATAGAAATGCATAGAACTGATGCTGAGTTTTTAGTATATTAGAGCAGGGAGCACTTGTTGATTTGTCTCAGTAATGGTAATGCTAATTAGATCATTTGGTTGAGGTGGTTTCTGTCAAATTTCTCCCCTGTAATGTAACTATTTTACATTTTGTTATAATTTGTTATAATAACCTTGTGAAGAGATATGCAAAAATAAATATCTTCTTATTCTTTCTTGTTGGACTAATTGTTAGCATCTTTTGATGATTCTTGACTGAATCAATTATTATAATTAAAAAAAGGAAAAGAGGGGCGCCTGGGTGTCTCAGTCGTTAAGCGTCTGCCTTCGGCTCAGGTCCTGATCCCAGGGTCCTGGGATGGAGGCGCATCTGGCTCCTTGCGCAGCGGGAAGCCTGCTTCTCCCTCTCCCACTCCTCCTGCTTGTGTTCCCTCTCTCGCTGTGTCTCTCTGTGTCAAATAAATAGATAAAATCTTAAAAAAAAAAACGAGAGAAGATATTATAATAGTGGTTGGCAAATGGTGATTTCAAATGCCGTCATTCTTATATGTTTATTAGTTAGCATGTTACTGAAAAGAAGTAATCTGTCCTCTTTCCAGTTAGGTATTTACTTATTTATATCAGTATGAATTGTGGATTCCTATTTACTGAATATAATTTTTAGATATTCAAGTTATAATGCTATTTCCTTTAAGTTGATTCTGGACCCTTTTGACATTCCTCTGTCATTCTTTGTTCATTTGCTTACATTCTGGCTCTGAATTATTCCAGGGTTATCTTGGTGTTTCCCTACCCGAGTTCTGGAATCAGCCATTTTCCCAAGACTTCTTGGCTTTTTTAAGAAGAAAGTGGTATTTGGAAAGCAAATTCCGTTATTAGATTTATTCTTTGCTACTGGGGAGCCATTGCTTCTTTGTTTTTAGAGTATAAAAACAGATAGGTATCACAGTGATGCTGGCAAGTCCGATCCAAATCCACAGGCCTTATTCTGTCTTTTTAATTTCCATATTTGTTTCTCTCTTCTGAGTGAGAAACCTGTCTCCCATTTCTACAAAGTTACAAAGTTTTTACATATGTTAGTTCTAGAAAGCAGAAATTGATTTCAGAAATGCTTATTCATGCTTTTTTTTTTTTTTTAAAGATTTTATTTATTAGACAGAGAGAGATCACAAGTAGGCAGAGAGGCAGGCAGAGAGGGGGAAGCAGGCTCCCTGCTGAGCAGAGAGCCCGATGTGGGGCTTGATCCCAGGGCCCTGAGATCATGACCTGAGCTGAAGGCAGAGGCTTTAACCCACTGAGCCACCCAGGCACCCCTTATTCATGCTTTTATCATAAAGAAACCATCTACTTGGATTTCAATTTATTTTAAGTGTTTTTAGGAAGTACTTTTTTCTTTTGTGTTTAGTTTGGGGTTGTATACTGTCACCACGATGTTAAAGGTGACTCCATTTTTATCAATCCTCCCTTCTTTAAGTTGTAATGTTGTTCATTTGAACACATTTAAGTTAATATGTTTTTATTTGTATTCAGTTTTAGAGTTCTGTAGATTTATTTAGTTTTTTTGTATATATGAAATATTAACATGACTGAAAGATGTGTAGAAAAGGGTATCCTCTGCTTTCCAAAAGTTCATGTTAAGTCACTGTATTTTATTTTGCAGGCAAGAAAAACTTTTATTTTAAACCACAAATAGCATGGTGGCTACATGTTTTATTAAGATCACATAAAAACATAAAAAAAGCACTACTTATTATTGACTATAGAAAAACTGTGAAAAATTTAAAATGCACAGTAAAAACACCACAATATGCACAGGACTAAATTTTTAGAGCTAGTGCATGGAATGCTGAATCAATCTTACACATAGCTTCCAATATTAAACTGATATTTATTTTGCTTGAGGGTGATGGAAATTTCCAAAAAGCATGACTATGAGAAGGTATAATGTCCATTGTTATGTATTTTTGTATGCCAACAGATGGAATCCTAAAAAATTAGCATTTATGAAATACTTGTTAGAAATAACTTAAAAGTTGTTCCATGAGGCATATTAAATCAATCCAAAATATTCATAACAATTCATTCTCCCTTGTTACCTAGAGATTGAGTTTTCTGTGTCTCCAGCTTAGTTTCATCATTTTCATAGTTTTACAAAAGATCTGTATTAGTACAGTAAAGACTTTTTTTTAAGTGGAAATCTTTGGATTTCTTTCAGTTAACAAAAACAGGTACTAATGTAGGTCTTTTATAAAAGCAGACTGATGTAATGTGAATTTTTTTTTTTTAAAGATTTTATTTATTTGACAGAGAGAAACACAGCAAGAGAGGGAACACAAGCAGAGGGGATGGAAGCGGGAGAAGCAGGCTTCCTGCTGAGCAGGGAAGCCCCATGCGGGGCTCGATCCCAGGACCCTGGGATCATGACCTGAGCCGAAGGCAGCCGCTTAATGACTGAGCCACCCAGGCGCCCTTGTGATGTGAATTTTGGGAAAATAGGGGATATTCTTTGCTTTAGGTTAATTGTGGTTTACAAAAGGTTCCATAGAGATGCCCTACTTTCGGATAGCAGGGCACAAACGTGTATTCAGAGAATATAGCAAATATGCCATTTATACCCACTTTTTGAAAGTAGCCAATCTTATTACTATCTAGTTGTCCCTTCTGTGTTTCTACTGTGTACATGTTTTATTTGCCCCTCTTTCTTAAACAGAAGGTGACATACTAGAGATACCCTTCTTGACAACCTTTTTTCTTAACAATAAATATTCTGGAAATTGCTCCATATCAGTTCACTTTCACAGTTGCAAAGTACTCTATCAAATACACCATATAGATGTATTAGAGTTCATTCAATCACTCCTCTATGTAAGGACAGTTATATTGTATCCAGTACTTTGCAATAACAAATTATGTTGCAGTGAATATCCTTGGGCATATCATGTGTATTTTAGTATTGCTGCAGATGTATTTTTTTCCTTTTATTTTTTTTTATTTTTTATTTTTATTCATTTTTTTATTAACATATAATGTATTATTTGCCCCAGGGTACATGTCTGTGAATCATCAGGCTTACACATTTCACAGCACTTACCATAGCACATACCCTCCCCAATGTCCATAACCCAGCCACCCTATCCCTACCCCTCCACCTACCAGCAACCCTCAGTTTGTTTCATGAGTTTAGGAGTCTCTTATGGTTTGTGAACATGTATTTTTTGATAAATTTCTAAAATTGGGATTACTGAATTAGTGAGCATGTATGTATTTTTTGGTAGGTTTTGCCAAATTCTCCTCCACAAGATTATAATTTTGTGTTCCCACCGGAAAACTGACCATGAAAGTCAGTTTCCCCAGTCCCACCAATAGATGCGTTGTCTTACCTTTTAATTTTTTTCAATTTGGTAAGCAAAACAGCATCTCAGTGATATATTAAATTGCTTTCCTCTAATTATATGTGATGTTGAACATGCTTTTTTATGTTTTAAGATAATATTTTAATCTTTTATTTGAGAATTGTCCATCACTATTTTTTGTCTGTCATGCTGCCAGGCTTTTTAACTTTTCTCTCAATTTTTAGGAGTTCTTTATATATTGGAATTCTTAACCCTTTTCTGTGATATGTGCTGCAAATATTATCACCCAGTTTGTCAGTTACATTTTTATTTCATTCATAGTGTTTTTGTCATAGCAATTAAAAAAGATATAGCCAGTTTGTCATTTTTTCATTGTTTCTGGATCTTTAATCATAATTAGAAAGCCTTCCCTATACCTAAGTTAAAGAATATTTTCTTTTGTAATTTTTTTAATAAAATAGCTTTTTGTACTTGTTAAATCTTCACTTTATATTAATCAGTGTCCCCTTCACTAGTTTTCCCCTCATTTTAACAAATAACTATTAGACATAATAGACATTAGACATTAACTATTAGACATTCATTTTAACAAAAAACTATTAGACATTAGACACCTTCAGTATTTTTCAGCTTTTAGTGTAGTTGATATTAGTTGATTTGCTGTTGGGCGATAGTGTGTGAATTTTTTGAGAGATAAGTGCCTACCATTAAAATTAATAATTCTTCATTATGGAATGTAACAACTTAAAAAAATTAAGAACAGTTTACGGAGCTAAATAGCTCTATGTTAATAAATTCATGATGACTTAAGTGATGTAAGCTTGTTTAATTAAAAATGATAAATGAAGCTAGAGAAACATCAGGCACCATTAAGACTTTGTAAGATATATTACTTAATTTGGATGTATTTCTAAGAGAACAAAAGAATGTTTGTAGATTTAATTGCTAAACAGAAAAGATGATTTAAGATACTGTGGCTCTAATGTGAAATGGATTAGAGAATATATAAACCTTGGAAAAAGGAATTAAATTAAAATACTAAAAGATGATTCTGGTTTGTTCAAAGCAATATTTGTAAGAGAAGTGGATAGATTTAAGACATATTTTGAAGATAAAATCAGTGTATTTAACACTGGATAAAATTGCTTATGAGTGAGATACAGTAGTCTAAGATAAAGTTCAGAGTTTTTGTTTAGGTCAGCTGCATGCGTAGTTATAACAATGAGGTATCAAAAAACAGTAGAAGAAGGTAAGGGAGGAACTGAGAAAGCTGGGAAGAGATGGCAAGTTGAATTTTTGAAATGTTGAGTTTTAGATGACTATGAAACCTACAAGTGGAGGTTCAGTAAGTAGCTGGATATGTGGATGTAGTTCCCAGGAGACTTTTCTTGTCTAAAGTTAGTGATTTAAACATCTTAACAGAAGAGAATGAGTTTTCTTCAGTAAATGTGAAGTACTGTAATCATAAAGATGACATTGTAGGAGGGAAAATGGACAAATATTAAAAGAAAAGTTTCTTAATATTATATATACAGATGCATTTCAATGAGTCTATTCATTTCAACAGAAACTCTGGGGATATTGGACTTGGAAAGAAAGCTTCAGTTTGTGGGTAGGTGTAGCTTGAGGCCAGATTTTCTGGTCAACCAAGTAGGACAATTATAGATGCAAAGTCTCCTTTACCACTGATTTTTTTTTTAAGCAAGGCCAGTAGGCCACAGGATTTTTACTAAACAGAAACAATTCTTAACATATCTTCCCCTGAAATCTTACAAAGCACCAATGGGTGGTAGGAAAGGGAAGAGGACAAATGTTATCTAAACTCACACAGGGTAACTATTGTTGCTTAATACTGGGGTCTAACAACACAAAGCTTCTGATCTATATACTATACAATGTTTTTAAGTCCCTATCTACTGCACCTTTGTGAACTTTGAAAGCGTAATGTAATGATATATTTGAAAGAGTTAATGAGGGAAGTCAAAAGCAGTAAAAGATCACAAGACAAGAAAGTCAGTGTAGCCAAAGAAAATGGTGATAAATTGTAACCAGGTGTCTTTATTTCCTGATTCCTCAAGTACTGCACACTCAGCTTTCTCTGCTAGAAAGGGAAGCTTGTGAAATTCCATACAGCATTTGTCAGCTTCAATAATTCCTTGCAAGATCTCAGAATTATTTGCTTTAATCTTAACTACCTCAAAGGCAGATGAGATAAACCATTTGGAAATCATATATGTAGTAAAAGAAAATCTAATGTTCATGGTGATTTAGGAAGTTCATAGAAATACCTTGTTGGTGTCCTGTTGTTTGTCTGCTTTAATCTTTCAGGACAAAGGTCTAATTGTACATTGCTCATGTACACAGGTCAAAAGTGAAGTTGTGAAGCATTCCATAATTATATGCTGACTTTTGCAACACAAATACTAAAATTCCTGTGAATGTATTTCATACATTATTTATGTTCTCTCTGAGTTTCTTCACAGGGCCAACCTCTTTTTTAATTGTGCACTGCACTATTTGTAGTATCTTATGTTTTCGTATTGGTATTTCTTTTAGGTCATGTTATTTCACTAGATTATATGGACAGAAAAACATTCAAGGAAATCTCCATCGTAAGGGAAGAGGATAAGGCAAAGGCTGAGGTACAAAACAGAAAAATCATTTGAGAAGAGACAAAGTATGAAAACATTTACTAGTGTTGGATCTAGAAAATAGATTGCCAGAGTGAGGCAAGAAACAAGCCTTGTCAACCAAGGGATATAAGAGGGTTCCTCTTCTTATTCCAGTTTGAGAAAAGGAATAAAATGATAGAAAAACCCCTTGTATCTAAAATTATCAGTGTAGAAAAAGAAATAACATTCTTTTGCACTGCAAGAAAATGCACCTTTCTGTGTGAGCATTTTCAGGGAGCTATTCATCAAAATATCAACTCCCAAAATTACTTTCCTTTAACCGTTTCAGTCTTATGATACAGAACCTCAGGGAATAGTTTATCTATATTGACCAGTAGATAATTAACCCATGATATCCTGAAAGATGCAATAATATTTTGGGAAGGGATATGTCGTCTTCTGGTGTCTTGACATTTCAATGCTACTAGATTATTTGAACCAGCAGCAGGTAAGAGATTCATTTTTAAAAAAAGTTAAATACAATTTCTTTGAATAAAAATCATGTAGGGACGCCTGGGTTGCTCTGTCAGTTAAGCATTTGACTATTGATTTTGGTTCAGGTCATGATCTTGGGGTCCTGAGAATGAGCCCCATGTTGAGCTACACACTCAGCCAGGAGTCTGCTTGAGATTCTCTCTCTCCCTCTCCCTTTGCCCTTCCCCTTGTGCTCTCTCTTTTAAAAAAATAAATAAGTCTTTAAAAAATTCATGCCTACATTTCTTTGTGTTCTTTCCTATTAAGGGTACTAGAGAAAAGAATGTAGAATAAACCAATTTTCAAATTAGTTGCCCTTATTTCAAAAGATCTCTCTGTCTTTTTTTTTTTTCCTTCAAAACTGATAGTGTTGTTAAGGTGTAGAAAGGAATTCACTCTGTCATGATCTGGTTGTTTTTTTATAAGTTAAAAAAAAGAGAAAGAAATATATTCAATTTATGATGTAAGAAATTTTTTTAAAATGTCAACCTATTACCAAATGACTGATTTTGGAATATTCTGAGGCATTATTTTTTTTTAGAAATGGAAGAGATATGCTGGATGGGGATAAATAAATACATCAGTACTGTGTTTATGCAATGTCACAAGGATAAGAAGCTTGAAAAGCACCCTACAACTCATCTGATGACATTTCTAGAACTAGAAAGTTTGCACCCACTCATATTCAAAGATTAAAAATTCAAGTTATTAAGTATGCATAATAAAAAGAAAGTGTTATGAAAACTTGGAAGCAACCACGATGCCCTTCCATAGATGAATGAATTAATAAACTGTGGTACATTCAGATAATGGAATACTATTTGGCTCTAAAGAGAAATGAACTATCAATGAAATGAAAATATATGGAGGAATTTTAAATGCATAATAGTAAGTGAAAGAAGCCAATCTGAAAAGGCTACCTGCTATATGATTCCAACTATATGACATTCTGGAAAAAGCAAAAATATGGAGAAAGTAAAAAGTTCAAGGTTTCCAGGATTAGGGTAAGCAGAAATGAATAGGCAGAGCATAGAGGATTCTAAGGCAATGAAACTGCTCTGTATAATACTATGATGGTAGATCTTGTCAATATACATTTGTCCAAACCCACAGAATTTACAACATCAAGAGTGAACCCTAATATAGACTATGAACTTCAAATGGTTATGATGTATCAATGTAGATTCATCAATTGGAACAAATTTGCCACTCTAGTGGGGGATATCATTAATGGAGGGGGCTGTGCATGGGTGCTGCAGCTGTAGGGAAAACTTCTCTACCATCTGTTCAAAACTGAATCTAAAAGTATTCTAAAAAATAAAGCCTATTAGAAGAAAATGAGTCATCAAATCTATGAAAAACACGAGTAAACATAAATGCATATTATTATGTGAAAGAAACCAACCTGAAAGGTCTGTACACTGAAAAATCCATGATTCCAGGTACATGACGTTCTGGAAGAGGCAGAAATGTGGAAACAGTAAAAGAATAAGTGGTTGCTAGGGGATAGAGGAAAGGGAAGGATGAAGAGGAAGAGCACAGAGGATTTTTTAGGGCAGTGAAATAATTATATATGATACTATAATGATGGGTACAGTCATTATAGAATGTGCAAATCTAATACCTCTGATGTTACTGGTGGACTTTGAATGATAATGATGTGTCAGTATAGGTTTATTAATTGTAACAAATGTATGCACCACTTCGGGGGGAGATGTTGATTATGAGGAAGGCTATGCACATGTACAAAACAGGGGAGTATATGAGAATTCTCTGTACTTGCTACTTGATTTTTCTATGAACCTAAAACTGCTATAAAAATAAACTATATTAAAAAAAGAAGAAGCAAACAAACTGAAATGTCCAAGCTGAAATTCAAAGAAGTGACTCATATTAAAAAGATACCCAGGAGAAAAACCTTTGGCTTAGGCTGAAGCTTAATGACATGCAAATTGTCACTTGAGTAAAGGAGGAACTTATTACCTGAAGTTTTGGATATTTTCTGATTGGGAGGTAGGATATTTTATAAGAACGTTTCAAATAGTGCATTGATTAAAGACAAAAATACAAGGAATATTGATCTATTTGATGAAACCTATCTCAAGAATAAAAATTAATAGCCAGGCAGGCAAATTTGTGTAAGATCCTCAAGTTTCAATTTTAGAAAGGAAAATTAATCATTTTCCAGGAACCATGAAGTAGGAAATTTATAATTCTGGCAACTTGTTTGTATTTAATTTTGTGAAGTCTTGTTTTTTCCCTTTTAGTGATTAGCAGTAAAATCCACTGGCTTGTTTATTTTTAGTGGCAAGAAAGAAGAGAAAGAACAAGGGAGAAAGCATCCCCATTTGACTTCAAGTTTTGGGGAAGAGAAATCCCCAAAGGGTAGATTAGTTGGTTGTAACCACAAATGTAGAAATAAAAACAATTAGTCCCTTTGGCAACTGGAGAAAGAGAAAAAAAGGAGATGGCTGTGATGTGGTTGAAGATGGGCCATGGGGCAGTGCATATGAAAGGACTTTGAACATCTTTAGTAACAATTCATCATATAAATTCCAAATAATATTAGCACCTTATAGACTTTTGGAAGAGAGGAAATTATTTTTTCTTGATAAGGGTACTGGAAAGAAGCTGAGTGCAAGTGAGAACAAATTTTAAAGTAGAAGATTGTTTATTATTTAGATAAGGATTATTTCCAATAATCCCTATAATTTGTCACTGGTAAAGTGAAATGTAGAGTCAAACCTCTCACTACTCTTTTTTTTTTTTTTTTTCAGTTGCCTGGCAAAATAGGATATATTGGTACTAAACTACATCTCATTAACTTCTTTGCCTCAGCTATTGACACGACAAGTTGTTTTTATCTTGAAACTGTGCTAAAATACACTTGGCTTTGCCAAGTCTCTAAAATGGCTCACTGTTTTCTTGCCAGAAAACAAGAAACTAGCAATTTTTAAAATGGGTAAAAATTTATGCTCTAATGACCTACACCTACCTCATTTTGGGTAATATAGTGCAGTTTCATTTAAATGTTTTAATGTATTCAAACTTAATTTATTACTAGTAAAAACTACCCAGTTGACATTCATAAGACTGAACTCCTTTGTCTATAACTACATAACAGGTACAGCAGCAGTATAATTCAGTAATATAAAGTGCTCCCCTTGATTACACAGCACATCTATCTTGTGCTTAATGCAATGGAAATCTCCAACTTCAGGATTGGATATTATTTTGTTTGAGTTTCACTTTATTGGTTATAGTGCCTTACTAATAGTTTAAATTTCATCATTGTTATAATGTGTGTATGTGATTACTGGAGGAGATAGTAATAATAGTAAATAATATAACTTACTCGCTTAATTCAGTCCAAATAAAAATGTTATGGCTTAACGTGCGTAAGCCAAATAAAAACAAAAACTTAAAAGGAAAAGAACTTCCATGGAGCTGAAGACAAAAACAATTATCTAAGTCTGCATCTTTCAATATATCCACCCCAGATAACTCAAGACTACAAGAAAAGCAACATAAAACAATAAAATAATAGCAAAAAACAATTAACAAATTGCCTTAAGCATGACTTGAAAACAAAGAATGAATGTACTTAAAAATAATGGTAAATAAAAAAAGAAAAACATTAAATTAAAAAAAAAATCTTGATATGATAGTATCACTGCAGTGAACAAGAACAGGCCAAGAAAAGCATCAGGGAAAAGAAAAATGAAAGGATTTTTTGGGCCATTAGGTAACAAAGGGGAAAATTTAGTGTCTTACCAGACATCGGAGAACCAAATGACAGAGACATACAACCTCTTCCCTAAAAATAGATCCTATTCAAGGTTTAGATTTTCATCTATTTTGATAAACTGACAAAAGAGGATGCCATTAAACTATAAATTTTGTAAAACACCCACAATTCACAACAGTGAAAAAAGAAAACTCAATAAATCTACACAAATTTAATGAACTTTGATAACACTCTTCATCCGTCCAAAAAATAACAAGAAGAAAAACATGTAGCAAAAAATAATCATGAGACAACACTTCAAACTTAGTTAAATATACTCAAACAAGCTTTTAGAGATAGGAAAAAAATAAAACAAAAAATCTTGAATTATAAATTAAAAATTAAGATAAGAAGAAATGAGGAAAGATGGATTAAATTTGGTAAAGAAGTGGAAGACATTGAAAAAATTATTTCAGAAATTAAAAAAAACTGCATAAGATAATAAAATTAAACAAAGCTTCACAATAATAGTTTAAGAAAGGCAGAGGAACAACTAAGAATATAAAACTTAAATAAGTGAGAAGAGCGAGTAAGAACATTATAGAATGGAAGACAGGCAAAGAAGGCATAATATTTGTATAATTGGAGTCCCTAAAGATTAAAACAACACATTGGCATAAAATTAATATTTATCATTGTGATTGAAGAAATATTTACAGAAATAGAAAGCCTGAGTCCATATATTGAAAGGGTCCATTAGGAAGCTGGGAATCATCAACCTTGAGAAATATGCTAATCACAATACTAGACTTCAAAGATAAAGAAAAATAATTCTCAAGGATTCTGCAAACAAGATGAACTGAATTATAAGAAAAAGCAGTTATACTGGAAGCAGAAATTCCAAAATCATGATGCAGAGCCTTACTCTCCTTTTCTTTCTTTTCTATTATTTCTTTTCTTTCTGAATATTCTTTAGTTTTGAAAACTTTCCAGGAATATTTAGGAGATAATATAACCTTAGTGACCAGTGAATATAAATTATGAAATTGATTGAAGGACTAAACTTTTTTGATGAAGTAATCATAATAGAAGTACAATGAGTGACAACTTTGGGCAGCTCCAATTTAGAAAATTCAAAGCACTAATAATGAAGACTCTGGTACAAAGGACATAAAATTGGTATCAGAATTTTTGACTTGCTCTGTTTTCTCCAGTTTTGCCTAGTGTTTTGACAAGCCCATGCTCCTAACATGCAATAACTGTCCCCAGAGTTTTTGATCCTCATTGTGTCATTTCTCAGACAGTTCTCCATTATTTTGTATCCTGGACCTGTAGCTGAGGCTACAGACCAAGGTAACTACAATGGATTGAAAAACTTCCAATGTTTTTTAAAAAAGGAAGAATTTTAGAGTTGTTTAATCTCCATTTCAGGTAACTTAGTTATAAAATGGCCTTTTAGTTAAATTTTCCTTTTGTAGTCATTACTGGTTGAACCAAAGCAGCATCTCTAAATTGGCGAATTGCAGATTAGGAGCAGGAAAGGGCTTTTACTATTGAAGGCAAGAATTACAAATATATTGAGGAGGGAAAAAAAACACGAATGAAACCTGTGGGTATTTTACACAGCCTGATAGTATACAGTGTGAAGAACACAGCATCACTTCAGTAAAATTGCTGCCAAAACTTGTAAAATCTAAATTTAAATCACGAGTCCAAATTGAGAATAATTCTTGAAAATAACCAACCTGTAATCTTCTCAGGTCAAAAACAGTGCAAGTCAAGGGAAAACTGAGACATTGTTTCAGACTGAAGGAGACCAAAAGAGACATGGCAACTAAATGGAAAAGTGATCCCAGGCAAGTGGAGTCCAGGCCTTTTTTGGCAAAAATGACTGCTCTATAGATTAGAGGTAGTGATATATCAGTGTTGGTTCCATTGTGGTTACATAAGAGCATATTCTTGTTGGTAAAAACTGCACCTTGAAGCATTTGTAGCATTCTACTGGTAACTTACTCTCAAATGATTTAGGAAATTAAAAAAAAAAAAATGGTAGTAATATTGCAGTTTTTAAAATAAATTTATTTTGAAATAAAATAATACCACACATTATAAAACTAATTATATTTAAGAAAAAATTTGGTTATTTCTAAAACCTCCTAAAAGCAATGATTGTATAACTGAAAAGCATTTAGAAAAGAAGCTAAATTCTGAACCAAATGGGGGATTCTTCACCAGTATGTTTTGTTTTTAGTATTCAATTTAAACAACTTTTGCCTAAATAGGATAAATAAAACTTATTGATAAAATAGAATCAATAAAACACAACCCGTAAAGTCATATGTAAAATACTTAAAAATAATTTAGCAGGTATAATTTATATTGCATTCAAAGGGAGGAATTTTTATGTAGTTATATGCTCATTATGTTGAAGAAAATTTGCTGCTTTATGAGATAAAAATAAAATCTGTGAAAACTCACTCTTGAATAGTATAAAAATGCAAGACTTAAGAAAAACTCAATTTCCAGAAAAGGATTCTAGCTATAATGCTGTTGTTAACTCTCATCATGGCTTGTATATTTAAGTGATTTATTTGAATAATCTGTATTTTTTCCTTAAATGTATCATTCAGCTTTCCAAGTAAAGTAAAATAATTTAGAAGTTAGACTTTGAGAAGGAAACCAAAATACCTTCCAGAGATTGACAGTTCTAGTTCAATAATTTGAAATTGAGTATTATTTGAGATAATATTTCAGCTGTTAAAATTAACTATGCAGAGTTATCAGTTCTAATGAAATGATGATTTCCAAAAATAAAACCACCAAAAAAACTGATGGCAACTCTGTTTTTTCCTTTTGGGTCATCATGATTTCCGATCAGAAACTTACTCTTCCTCCCTGTAGTTATATCCCTGCTGACATTGGCAGAAACAGTATCTTCAGCTGATTCTCAGTATTCAGAATCTTGGCCTTCACTGATCTTTTTTGACTCTTATTCAAGCACACTGAGCTCTATCAATGAGGCTTTGAGTGGTCTTTGGAGGCAGTGATAAATGGGCTTGTTGAGTGTGACCCATTTTTATGTGCTTTAGCCTTCTTTCTCCCTGATGATAATTCCTTAGTCTCTGAGAATTGGTTCTCATCCCCTCTTCTGCAGACTATCCAACAACTTAACAGTTGGCTCAAAGAGATTCTGAGTTCTATATCATATGGTTCATTAGTGCCCATATTTTTTCTGCTGCATAGATCATTTGGCCATCATTTCACATGTAGTACTGTGAATGGAGATATCTTTCCTCAACCCACTTTTAGACAAATTCCTCCAGGAGCTGGCAAGGGGCTTCCTAACATTGGGAAGAATTTAATACAATCTATGTTTCACTTGTTGACAAAGTGTACTAGGACCATATAAAGGGAATTGTGAACTGAATGGATGCCCTATTCTGTTGGTCTTCTCAGTGGTATAGATCAGATTGGATGCTAAAGTCTAGATTTCTCTGGAATCTTAGAATTTTAATTTTACTGAGAGCCTCTGGCTATATGTTACTTACCCGTTTTGGGGGGACGAAAAGTTTTCACATATTACTGTTGTCCACTAAGTCCAATGGTTACACAGAACTGTAAAAGAGGCTGAGATATTAAGGACTTTATTTTTTTTTTATATTTTATCCATTTATTTGAGAGAGAGAGAGAGAGAGTGAGATCACAAGTAGGCAGAGAGGCAGGCAGAGAGAGAAGAGGAAGCAGGCTCCCCGCTGAGCAGAGAGCCCAATGCGGGGCTCCATCCCAGCACCCTGAGATCATAACCTGAGCTGGAGGCAGAGGCTTTAACCCACTGAGCCACCCAGGTGCCCCAAGGACTTTAAATAGTAATAATTTTATTTGGAAGAAGAGGAAATAGATTTGGGGTATAAATAATGTCCTTTGTTATACCACTTCAAAATAGTTTTTTAGGGTGCCTGGGTGATTCAGTCAGGTAAGCATCTGCCTTCAGATCATGATCTCAGAGTCTTGGGATTGAGTTCCACTTTGGGCTCCATGCTCTGCAGGGAACCTGCTTCTCCCTATGCCTCTGCCTCTCTCGAATAAATAAATAATCTTTTAAAAAATATTGTTTTCTGGGGTAGGATACAACCAAGAAAATCCTCTTGACTTAGTTTTCCCCCAATTATTGAATCTTACTATGAGAAATCATTTAGATGGTATGTTGAGTTACAGAAATTTTTGTTATAATGTTCTATTTTCCTAGAATGACATAAAGTGGATTTAGATTTTGAATAAATGTTTGGCTATGGTTAGATGAGGAGCGTTAGGTATATCACATGACAGTATATGATATTATACCACAGTTAGTGTCTCAAGAAAGGGATGCATTCAGCCTCCAGGGCAGTTTCCCACTGTAGAAACACTGTTTGGCCAACGTATCACTGCTGCAAGGGTTGGGATGTTCTGACAGGACAGAAGAAAGTGACCTAACATATTCCTATATTTGTGAACTTCTCTTTCCCTTCTACCATTATTTGAATAGTATGCCATCGAAATGAGACACTAGGATGGGACCTCTATCCAGGGACTCCTTCCCACCCGTTGTCAACCGTCCTCCATCAACCCTTTTCTCAGACTTAAGAGGTGATAAGAGAAAAATCAAATTTTTAGATGTGTCTATTTAATCTAAAAATATTTGAAACAGATTTATTCCTTTTCTTAAAAGATTTTATTTATGTATTTGACAGAGAGAAAGAGATCATAAGCAGGCAGAGAGGCAGGCAGAGAGAGGGGGGAAGCAAGCTCCCTGCTGAGCGGAGAGCCTGTTGTAGGGCTCTATCCCAGGACCCTGAGATCATGAACCGAGCTGAAGGCAGAGGCTTTAACCCACTGAGCCACCCAGGTGCCCCTATTCTTTTTTTTATGTAATTGAAGAATAATTAATATACAGTTTTATATTAGTTTTAGCTGTATAATATAATGATTGAACAAATCTATACATTACTCAGTGTTCGTCACAGTAATTGTATTCTTGATGATCTTTATCTACTTCATCTGTTCCCTCGCCGCCCTCCATTCTGGCAACTACAAGTTTAGGAGTCTGTTTGTTTGTCTCTTTTATTCTTTGTTCACTTATTTTTTTTTCTTAAATTCTACATATGAATTAAATCATATAGTATTTGTCTTTGTGTCTGACTTATTTCACTTGGTATATACTCTCTAGGTCCAATGGTCTATATGATAAGGGTTAATATTCAAAATATATAAAGAACTTATACAACTCAATACAAAAAAATCTCCTGCAAATAATGCAATTTAAAAAGGACAGAGGGCCCCAACAAACATTTTTCCAAAGAACACGTACAAATGGGTTTGTTTCTTTTTTAAACACTATGCAAATTAGGATAACTTGAGACATCCCACTGCATGTTCATGTTGTAAAGCAAAGCCAGTAGCCATCTCTAAAACACCAGGGATGTGAACATCCCAGGAGTAGATCCAAATTCTGAAATCTCTCTAGAGCTGGCCATCTAATATTTAACTTATTTATAGATGTTTGTAAGGCATTGCTTTTCCTTTCAGGAAGATTATGGTAGTTCAGAAAACCAAAAATGTTAAGTGACAATGAAAGAGCAGTGTAAACATAATAACAAGATTGGGGTTAAATTCTTAATGGGAAACACAGATACTATATATAATCCCTGAATTTGGAGGAGGGAAGGCTTGAGGACCTGCTGAGTCCTCAGTGCTCCTGATTCCAGAGCAAGTAAGATCTTATCCATGTGGCTAGAATGTACTGCTTTACTTTCCTGGTTTTATTCAAGGAAGTTTTCCAGAAATAGTTTCTTTCTTAATCATTTAGCTTAGGATCAGCAAACTCTTGCCTGCCACCTGTTTTGTACCACCACTGAGTTAAGAATGTTTTTTTACAGATTGTATTAGTCAGGTGGCTTAAACAACAGACATTTATTTTCTCATAGTTGCTGGAGGCTAGAAGTCCAAAATCAAGGTCTTGGCAAGGTTGGTTTCTGGTGTGGACTCTGGCTTATAGACAGCTGCATTCTTGCTGTGTCCTCACATGGTCTTTCTTATGTACTCATGCATCCCTGGGGTCTCTCCTTCTCACAAGAACACCGGTCCTGTCAGAGTAAAACCCCACTTTTATGACCTCACTTAATCTTTATTATATCTTTGTAAAACCTATATCCAAATATTGTCATATTCTGGGTTATAGCTTCAACATATGAGTTTTGAAGAGACAAAATTCAGTACAGAAATATGCACAATTCATAATGCAAATGAAAATTTTCAGTTAACTTGATAATAGGGATCACTGACTTTGAACCCTAAATAAGAACTAATGTTGTCCCTTCAAAAAAAGAACTTTATTTTTTTTTAGACTTTTATTACAAAAAAAGAAATGAACTGTACCCAATTATTACTTTTATATTGTGAATTTTGTCAGTAAAATTTTTGTGGAATTTGTTTTCTCTCCTGTTATAAAGCTACCTACATTATATTCTTGATTTTTCCTCTTGGCCTGCAAAGCCCAAAATGCTTATTACTACATGTCCCTTGACAGAAAAAGTTCATCTACTCCTGATAAAGCCGAGCAAGTCTGACTGATTCGTTTCTGGGCTTCAAGCCTTTGTCTATATTACAGGTAGACATCTGCGCAGGATAACATTTGCTGCTTTTAATCTCTAAGTTTTTGCTAGAATTTCCTATTTTTCTTTAGCCCTCTTCCCACAGAGATTCATCTCTTCCCATAAGCTTATTTTATAGACTATCCCAAACTATTTGACAAGAATGGCATTAACTTGTTTAAAGCCTAGTTCTGTTTTAAATGTTTTAGGATTATAGAGGTGTTACTAAGAAAAAAAAAAAAAGATACACAGACTCAATATATCAATGGAATTTTCACACAATTAGCTCAGGGGGCCCCAGATTCCTAAATGCCTTCAGTACTAGGAATGTTTAATCCAGATCTGGGTGCCAGGCACACAGGGGAGGAACTGGAGCAAGCTGTTCTTTTTCTACTTCATTCACTTGAATTTTTCTAGACCATTATAGATTTACCATAGTAGAGGGGTTATAAATCCTTTGCATATAAATCCAATATTCTGGTTAATGTTGTGCTCTGAAAAATATTTGAAAAATATATCCAGAAAATCTTGCATAGAAAAGGCTTCTAATTTCGTAGTGTACCTTTGCCTTAACAAGTATATTGAACTGTAATAATGGCAAAATAATAACTGAAATTTACTGAGCATTTACTATGTATTAGTACCTTTTACCAATACTTTTATGATATAGATATTATGTATATATATATAAAATTTATCCAAGGTCATACACATTTACCAATGGGGAGAGTTGTGTCTCAAACCCCATCCCATTCAACATCAAATCTGTATCAACCACTGTATTTGATTGCCTCCATGTACATTTTTCTTTTTTTTTTTTTAATTTTTATTAACATATAATGTATTATTTGCCCCAGGGTACATGTCTGTGAATCTTCGGGCTTACACATTTCACAGCACTTAACAGCACATACCCTCCCCATTGTCCACAACCCAGCCACCCTATCCCTACCCCCGCCCCCCCGGCCACCCTTAGTTCATTTCTTGAGTCTAGGAGTCTCTTATGGTTTGTCTCCCTCCCCATCCCTTCCTGTTTCATTTCTCTCCCCCACCCCCCCAAACTCCTTCCTTGCCTATCAAGTTCTTCATATCAGAGAGATCATGTGATACTTGTCTTTCTCTGACTGACTTATTTCGCTTAGCATAAT
>CM053606.1:113893044-113942241 GCA_028646535.1 Procyon lotor
CACTGTCTCTGTCAAATAAATAAATAAAATCTTTAAAAAGAAATAAAACCAATCTAACACTATTCCTGGTATTAGTTATTAATTGATCCCCTTGGAATAAAATTGACAGGCAAGAGTGATCTTAAAGGACTTTTGTAGATTTTTATTGTGCTTGATTTCAAACGGTATGTGTGTGTGTGTGTGGGGGGGAGGCCATGTTTGTTCAAGCCCTGAAGCAATTTTCAGGGACCCTACAAATAGGAAGTGGGCTGCTCAACTTGTGCCAGTCACAGTTGCAGAGAGCTTGCTTGGATAAGCTCCTATAACAGGCAGAACCTGTGATGAGCTGAGTGACGGACAGGGAGGCCTGTCCAATTCCAAGGAATGAGTCCTTTCTGGCCAGTCCAATGGGATGTGATGTATATCATGAATTATTGACTACTGCATATTGGATTACCTTTGTACTTTTTCTAAAATAAAAATTATTTTTTTCTTTTAGTTTTACTTCAACATCATTTGATTTCAGGTACTGTACGTACTTTAAGACTGATTACAGTTGGCTTTTAATCACACAGGTTTGTAGAGCTGAGTCTAATAGTTGAAAGAAATGAAAGTTACTCAGAAATCCTGAGTTTGGTGCTAAATGGAAGAGCTAGGTGCACATTTCAGTTGCTAAATTTCTTCTTTATTAATAAAATAAATATTTAATAAATAAAATAAAATATTCTTTCATAAATATAAATAAATAAAAAATCTTATCTGAATTTTGTATAATGTAGCAAGCTATAGCTAGAAAACATTTCTGGCTTTTTTTTTTTTAAATAGAACTTATAACCTTATGTTACACTTAAACCCAAAAAATGCAAGCTAAAATTTGATCACTTTTTCCATAACAATTTAGCTTTTCTAATATTGGCTCCCTTCCTTACCCCTTTTTTACTTTTTATCTTTTTCCTAATAGCATGTGGTTGTGAGGCAAAAGTTGTATAAGCCAATTTACAGATTCAAGAGACTTAATTTATAGATACATGAGAATGAAAACTATATGTTAAAGATGGTAAAGAGAAATATGGAAGGAGCCCAAGGCATTGGTGACATCATGGAGATACTATATTAGCACTGAAGTATCTAACTCTGGATTCTTCATTGTGTAGGAAAAATAACTCACCATTATTTGGATAAATGACTACTGATGGATTTTGTTAATGCAGGACCTTATTAGAATTGTGATAAGAAGGCAGGGGGGAGTGGGTAGGATATAGTGTATGTGAAATGTGGCTGGAGTGTGTTCAACCAAAGGTTGATTGTAAAGCATATTTCCACTTGGACTCCTTTAAAAAATACTTCTCTTTTGAGACATTATACTCTTTTGTACCATCACATATCCCACTTCCAAATTTCTGAATAGAAGCCACGAATTCTTAAGTAATTATTTGCATATTAGTGAAGTCTTGAGCCATGGAAGTGTATGATTACATTCAGAATATCTCCAGCCTCTAGTCTTAGCAATCAGTGCAGGAAATGAGCAAGTGTGTCAGTCTGGGCAATCATACTCCTTCCTGGGAATTTTCAAATTGGAATGAGAGAAGGAAGAGCCTGTTCTTCTCTGTTCAGACACTGGAGGATATGAGCTTGCAATTTCTCAAATCCTGTGAGAAAGGGATATTGAATTTAACCCAATGAGAGAACTGAAGATGAGACGTTGAAAATCCTACTGTAAATGAGTCCATGAACCCATTTCCTTCTGCTCTTATTGTGGCTACATCAGCTAGTGGATTTTTTATTTGCTTAAGTTAGATCAGGTTTAGATGTATTTCACTTGCAGTCCAAAGAGTTTTGATGCTATAAAGTAGAGGCACCAGGTTTTATTTGTGACTATTTTAAAACACCGACTAATTTCAAATTTCTGGCTTTTATACTTTATAATCTAAGCTTTAGTGCGGTTACATGGCCTCTCATTAACTGATTTGTTACCCTTTGACAGAAATGCATAAAGTATAATCATTACTTCATTTAAAAATACCCCATGATTAGAAATTATAGCCAATTAGTTAACATACTGAAATTCCTTAGAGACCCCACACACAGTGGTGACTAGTAAGACTTTCTGTACATAGCAACTGTGATGACTTTGAAAATTAGTATTTTTCCCTTCACTATTGGATTTATATTTAATAGTTCAGGATCACTTCCTCAAGATAGTTTATGCCCAAGAACATTTCTCTTTTGAATAAAGTTAAGAGTACAGTTCTTAAAAAAGATTTTGTTTTCCCAAATTTGTGGTTGTAAATCAGTGTTTCTTAAACTTTAGCAGGAATAAAAACAAACAAGTGAAAACCTTTTAAGAAAAAATTATTTGGATACCAGTATTGGCTAGAATGATTTTGTTTGTCCTATGTATGTAATATTTTAACCAGATACACATGAATTTATGCACATGTTTTGTACCATGATGCAATTAAAGTCAATAAAACTACAAAATATTTACCGTTCACAATACTTATATTTTAATGTAATAAATTGTATGCTCTTTAATAAAAACCAAGAAACTATCAAGAGCTAATAATGACACTGACTGCTGTAGACATTTTTGTCATGAATGTACTATACCTGTACTATAATTGACTTGGTTCTCACCATTGTTATCTATCTGAACCATAAAATCTTTGTGCATACAGTACATGAAATCATTATGATTTGGCACAAAACTTCTTTTGCATATTAAGCTTATCTCTACCTTTTTTGTCATTAGCTTACTAATACATAGTACAAAACGTGGTTTTACTCTCATGAGGTTAAAAACTTAGTAAAAACTAGGGGTGCCTGGGTGGCTCAGTGGGTTAAAGCCTCTTCCTTCAGCTCAGGTCATGATCTCAGGGTCCTGGGATCGAGCCCCGCATCGGGCTCTCTGCTCAGCAGGGAGCCTGCTTCTCCCTCTCTCTCTCTGCCTGCCTCTGCCTACTTGTGATCTCTCTCTCTCTCTCTCTGTCAAATAAATAAATAAAATCTTTAAAAAAAAACTTAGTAAAAACTAGTTTATTCTATAAAAGTATACATCAACTATGAATTGTACCTGAAACAAAGTTTTTTCTTTATAACTTATATAATAAACCCTATAAAATAAACTTCTACAAAGATGCAAACAGATTTGGGACAATTATTGTCATTTTGATTTTAGAACAACCTAAGATCATTAAACATGAAATATTTGGGGGGAGGTGAATACTTTGTATCCACATTACAAACAGATAAAGAGGTGAGCACGAAATTCTGTATGGATTATAAAATGATAGTGAATATGTTGAATATTGTGTTTAGATTATTAGCAACGTGAGAACAAGCAGACTTCATTTCTAGCAGTGAGGATGTAATTCAGAATTACAAAATGATCATTTCAGTTTTACTAATCTTTAAAAAAAAAGAACTGGGGTGCCTGGGTGGCTCAGTGGGTTAAAGCCCCTGCCTTCGGCTCAGTTAATGATCTCAGGGTCCTGGAATTGAGCCCCGCATCAGGCTCTCTGCTCAGTGGGGAGCCTGCTTCCCCCTCTCTCTGTGCCTGCCTCTCTGCCTACTTGTGATCTTTCACCCTCTGTCAAACAAATAAATAAAATCTTAAAATAAAATAAAATAGATAGATAGATAGATGATAGATAGATAGATAGATAGATAGATAGATAGATAGATAGATAAAAAGAACCAATCTGGAGTACTTATACTGCCTGATTTCACTACTTAACTATAAACATGCTGGAATCCACTGTATGGTATTGGTATAAAGACACATCAGTGGATCGCGGGAACTAAATGCGCGGTTAAGAAGTAGCTCAAAACACATTCAATTAAGTTTTTAAAAGAATGCCATCATTCTTGAAGAATAGTTTCACTGGATACAGAACTTTGATATTTATTTCAGCACTTTAAAGAGTGTGCTCCACTGTCTTGAAGTTTTTACAATTTCTGATGAGAAGTTTGTTGGTGTTCAATTCATTGTTCTTCTCTATAATTAATGTGTCATGTCTCTGAGTGCTCTCAAGATTTTCATTGGGTTAAATATGGTAATTCTAGGTTCTCTTTGATTTTGTCATATTTGGGTTTGCTGAGTTTCTTGAATCTGTAAATATGTGTCTGTCATTGAATTTTGGACGTTTTCAGACATAATTTTTTCAAGTATTTTTTCCTCTCACTTCTCTTTCCTCTTTTTCTTGTACTTCAATTGCTTATATATTTGGCTTTTGAAATTTTCCCATAAATCTCTGAGGATCTTACTTATTTTGTTCAAAATGTTTTCCTTTCTGTCCTTCAGAGTGTGTAATTTTGATTGATCTTCATTAGATTTCCCTCCCATCATTCTCATTTTGTTATTGAAATGGTCCAGTGAATTTACTTTTAGATATTATATATTTAATTCTAAAATTTATATTTGATTATTTTTAATAATTTACATGCATTCTTTGCTGAGACTTTCCGTCATTTCATTCATCATGAGCACATGTGATTTTATTCCACTAAACAAGAGTTAAAATAGCTGTTTTGAAATCTTTGTCATATAATTTTCAGCATCTCTATTACCTTTGAGTTGATATCATTTTTGAGAGGTGGAGGGGGTGGATATCTTTTGATTATCTTTTCTTTTCTTTTCAGGTTATGTCCCATTTTCATGGTTCAATTTATAGTAAATAATTTTTTTGCATATTCTAAACATTGTGAATATGATGTGTGGATTCCAGATTATGCTTTAAGTTCCAAAGTGTTTATATGTTTGTTTTTGTCAAGCAGTTAACTTGATAGACACAAATTTGGGTAGCAACTCAGATACCCATTCAGTCATCAAACCTTAATTATTAGCTGCTTGTAGTGTGCCCCACACAGAAGTGGTTCAGGGAACAGCATGGACTTGAATGGGTAATTGGGTACATGTAATTGGGTACCTCTGGGTGCCTTTTCTGTAGCTTCCTTTTCAGTCTTTAGAGACTGTTGTTGCCCTAAGAGTCCTTCCTCTGGTTCCAGAAAGATGGTGAAATTTCCTCTCAGAATTTGAGTCACTTGACATTACAGCCAAGGTCAAACTACATATACACACAGTAGAGAGGAAAAAGAAAGAAAAAAGAAACTCTCTGTTGAATGTTTGTTTCAAATTTTGACCCCACTCCACAAATTTCCTGCTTTTATTCAATCTCCAGAAGCTTCATGTATTTGTTGTTGTTGTTCATTGTCTGGATTTATGGCTGTTATTTATGGGAGAATCAGTTTCTTAGGAACTAACCTCTCTATGCCAGATGATATCTATTATCAAATGGAGAAAAGCCCAGGGAAACCTCTGCTTTTTTTTTTTTTTTTATATGTTTGTATTAAATTTGGGACCCCGCTGGAAAATTCTCCTATCTTAACATTCAGAACAAATGGAATGATACTCCATTCTCATGGATTGGAGCAACCAATACTATTAACATATCCATTCTACTCAAAACAATCTACATATTTCATGCAATCTTTATCAAAATGCCAATAGCATTTTTCATATAACTAGAATAAATAATCCTAAAATTTTCAAGATTTCAAGACTTTGAAATCTTGAAAAAGAACAGAGCTGGAGTTATCACAATTCCAGATTTCAAATTATACTACAAAGCTGTAGTATAGCACTGGCACGAAAATAGATACACTGATCAACAGAACAGAATAGAGAGCCCAGAAATAAATCCACATTTTTATGGTCAATTAATCTATGACAAAGGAAGCAAGAATATACAATGGGGAGAAGACAGTTTTCAATAAATCATGCTGGGAAAACTGGGTGCTACATGTAAAAGAATGAAAGTGGACCACTTTCTTACACCATGGGTGAGATTAAACTCAAAACAGCTTAGTGTCCTAAATGTGGGACTCAAAACCATAAGACGCTTAGAAAAGAACAGTCAGTAATTTCTTTGACATTGGCTGTAGAAACATTTTTCTGGATCTGTCTCCTAAGGCAAGGGAAACAAAAGCAAAATTAAACTATTGAGACTAAAGCAAAATAAAAAGTTTTTGCTCAGTGAAGGAAACTATGAATAAAATGAAAAGATATTTGCAAATGATATATCTAATAAAGGTTATTATCCAAAATATATAAAGAATTTATACAACTCAACCCCCCCAAAACAAGTAATTCAATTTAAAAATGGGCAGAAGACCTGAATAGACATTTTTTCAAAGAAAACATTGATGGCCAATGGAGACATAAAAAGATGCTCAACATCACTAATTATCAGGGAAGTGCAAGTTGAAACAGCAGTGAGATATCATCTCCACCGTCAGAATAGGTAGAATCAAAAAGATAAGAAATAACAGGTACTGGCAAGAAAAGGAACCCTCTGAACTATTGGTGGAAGTGCAAATTGATACAGCCACAGTGAAAAACAGTATGGAAGTTCCTCAAATAATTAAAAATAGAATTACCATATGATCCAGTAATTTCACTACTGTGTATTTATCCAAAGCAAAATGAAAATACTAATCCAAAAAGATATGTGTACCCCTATGTTATTGCAGCATTATTTACAGTTGCCAAATTATGGAAGCAACCCAAGTATTCTTTTTTTTTTTTTTTAAGATTTTATTTATTTATTTGACAGAGGGAGAGAGATCACAAGTAGGCAGAGAGGTAGGCAGAGAGAGAGGGGGAAGCAGGCTCCCTGCTGAGCAGAGAGCCCGATGTGGGGCTCGATCCCAGGACCCCCAGATCATGACCTGAGCTGAAGGCAGAGGCTTTAACCCACTGAGCCACCCAGGCGCCCCCCAAGTATTCTTTAATAGATGAATAAAGATGTGTTATATATACACAATGGAAAATTACTCAGCCATAAAAAAAAGAAATCTTGCCATTTGCACCAACATGTATGGACCTCGAGGGTACAAGAAAGAGTGAGAAAGACAAATACCTCATAATTTTACTCATGTGGAATTTAAGAAACAAAACAAATGAACAGAATAAGAAAAGACAAAGAATAGACTCTAAATACAGAGAACAAATTGGTGGTTGTCTGAGCAGAAGTAGATAGAGTGGGGAATGAAATAGATAAAGAAGATTAAGAGTATATTTATCTTGATTAGCACTAAGTAACGTATTTAACTGTTAAATTATTGTACACTTGAAACTAATATAACACTGTATATGAATTATATCACAATTAAAAAATTGTGATCCCATTAAAAAAAAGTAGCAAATATGTCCACCTGTAAAGCCTGAGAAATTTTCCTGATTCCGTGATTTGAGTGAGATATGAAGACTAGTAATATGAGTTCTGGGACCTGAAAAATAGACGCAAAATTCTGTGTTAATTCTGTTGACCAATAGACCATATTTCCACTGTCCTGTTGATCTGTCTGTCCTGCCTCGTTTGTAGTTTTACTTGGGTCTTTCTCCTCTCTCAAATATAGTTTAATATTTCTTTTTTTTTTTTTTTTAGTTTAATATTTCTTGATAGTGCCAGTGACTCTATAGCCAAACATAACCTGTTTCTTGCCAGGCGTTGTTCTGCTATCACAGGCTGTATTCCAGAAAACCAAATTCTTTCTTCAGCACCATGAATATAGCTGACTATTCATTTCTCACATCTTCTCTCCTTTCTTTAAAATTACAGTCTGGAGGAGAAGATGCAAATATACAATGAAATTAGATTAAAATTTTAGAAATTGAAATGAATATACCTTAAATTTCTTATTCAGTGGTTTAAAATTTTTATCTATTCATTCCTCTTTTTTCCTCTCTTTTTTGTTTTGTTTTACAGTTTATTTTATGGATCTGAAGAAATAATCAGTGGGCAATTGGACATATTGTTAGGCTTCTTGCCACATTTTGTTCTGTCTCTTAATAAGAGTCTCATTTACTCAAAGTGATCCATCAAAATGTGGATGACATTCTTTCAGCGATATTTTAGAAGAGATTCCTACCACAGTGTAAAGTTGGATTTAGTGTCTCAATATTAAGGCACAATGATACGTCTGCAAAGTTATCACATCAAATTGGAAAGGAGCTATTATTTTACCTAACCATGTGTTTTAGAATTTAGAATCCTTTTGAATACATAGAAATTATTCCAAAAATGATATATCTTTTCATACTATTCTAAAAATCATGAAATTAAAGGAAGCCAGGTAATAATAAGGGGCTGATTTCTTGCTTTACTACGTAAGAATTCTGCCATTAACCGAATAGAGGTTCCACACAGAAAAATCATCCTGTAGGGGAAGAAGCCAAAAGCCCTGTGCTGAAAGAAAACTTATTATGACTGATTTGATGATATTAATGGCATTTCCTTCCTTTGCAGTATTGTAAAACCTAAACATATTAATGGTGTTCATTTCCTTGCCTGGGAGGAGAGGATTACATTGGTCTAAGCTCTTTGTAAATTTTAGAGCATGTGTTACATAGTAATTTGATTCTCGGATTTTACTGAGTTTCAGAAGCTTCATTCCTTTGATCAGAAGCTGTGAAGCCAGAGCCATTTGGGGCTCCAGATCCTCTCTGCCAACCACTGGCCTTCACTGTAGTTCATCCTGCCAAGTGGACAGAGACCGATTATTTTCTGGTTCCCAATTTCTGAGTCCTACACTGTAGGTTAGACCAGCCCATAAAGTTGACTTTGTGTGTACAGTACTCTGAGATGGCATAATCGACATATTTTCTTCCTGTACACAGCAGCAGAAGAGCAGAGCATGTTAGTTGATCTGCTGAAAGCTTGGTCCACAGGGAAATAAATCTTCCAACTCTTGAGTTATAAGAACTGTAGTTTTCCTCAGGCAGTGAAGATTTTTTAATTTGCTTTTCTGTGTAAAGCCAAACCTTAGTTTTCAGTTTTCCCATATATTCAGGAACACTAAAAATCATTCTTATCTACCTGCTATTTTATTAATTATGAAGTATTATAGTTATTATACTTTCTAATATCACACTTTTGTATTTTGCATGCACATGATACATATCTACAATAATGATCTTATTTAGAAAAACAGTAAAAGTAGAACAAGGTAAAGATATGTAGCCAATTTTCAGTCTTATCCAACCCACTAATTACTCAGCCATTTCTATTACTAAAGGATAATTGAGAATCAAATTATCTATAAAATTAAAAATGTGCCTGTGGCAGATTGAATTACTGTATCTTAATTATTCACCATTCTTTGTATCCATACCCTTTGTCATGTAATTTTGCAAGTCCTTTTGCAGAAGGTGAGCTATATACTTTTATCGCTCTTTGGGCTTGTAGATATTGGTGAATGTGGATATTGGTGTATGTGACATGACCAAAGCCACAGAAAACAATTGCATGAATGGGCTGGCTCTCTTGCACTTCTCCCTTCAAGAGAAAGATATTGCAGCTAGCTCTTTGGTCCAAGGAGATGAGATATACTTAGGGGAGAGCTACATGGCTGGCCTAAAAACCCGAGGCTGGAGGCATAGTCTAGCCTAGGTTAGGTGATTCCCATTGGAGAATGAGCTGCACGTACAAGCTCAGCTATCAGGAAAGTGGCTCAGCCAATTTTCAATCAGAGACAGTGGCAACTATTTATGAGGAAAATGCTTTTTTCCTATGAGTTTGTGATATTTTAGTATAGAGAATTTCTTATTGGTGCTATATACTTTTAATTAAAGTAATCATCACAAATTCACAGTTACTAAATTCCATGTCTTTAATTCATAATGGATCTTTTTGTTTTAATGCCTTTTCAGAAACTCAATTACCTTAATCACCAGTAACTCTAAAAATGTGGTCTAAAAGTAAAAATATAAAAATTTGATGTATGAAAAGATACATCCTCAATTTCTTAGAAAATTAAAAGGTTAAGAATTAACTCATTTTCCTAGATATACATATTTTAAGCCATGCACTGAAAAGTAATTAAAACATTCAATGGAAGTTGACTTATTTTAAAATTCTTGAAAAACGTTTAAATTATGAGTGAAATCGATACATGTCTGTATGGAATATCTCATCCACTAAAGAGCTTGACATTGCCTTCTCACATTGTCCTTATAAGATCCAGTGTGGCAGGAGAGAAAAGATGTGCTTATTTTAGCTGTTGGGAATCTCAAGAACATGTGTTTCCTGAAATATAAAAGAAATGATGGAAATGATTTATTGTTGCATATTAAATGAAAGCATTTCAATTTTAAGGGGATATTCCTCATGTCGATGGCCACCAAAAAGTATTTATGACCTACTGATTTTACATTTTGAAAGACAAACTTTTTATTACCACCTTTCCTACTTCAAAACTCTTATTATTTTGTGAAGGATATAGTCTATGTATTCCTTCTCGTTTGGAGAATAGAGCTTTCAATACTTAGCACAAAGGAAAAGCCATGCTTGGATATAGTTGTGGTAATCTGTGTCCATTAAGCAGTAAGGATCACCAAAAGTAATGAAGCCTCAGTGCAAAGGCAGTTTTGCAGCAGCAACAGAACACGTTTTTTCCAAAGTTCTGTTTTAAACCAGAAGGTGCCCTTTGTTTTTTTTTGTTTTTGTTTTTGCTTTTTGTTCATCTGACCAAGTTTTGTCTGCTTGTGAGTGTTCTGGCTCATAAATATTTCTGTGATTCTCTCCCCAACCCAATTCTGTGGAATAATTTTTCATGCTCATTCAGAATCCTCCTTTCAGTTTATGACATTCTCTGTGCTTCCTGGTTGTTAGCAACTATCTCCAAGCCATTTTATAGAATTGGGAAGACCTTTTGAAACCTAATGTGATTATTTTCTTGACACTCTAACCCTAGCTTTTCTTTGCTATTACTTGAGAAAATTCTGTGTTCTTTGTATGTATAAAGAATAGCTTTAGGCAAATGTCTGAGAAGAACTACATTGAAGTTAGACAAAAATGAAATTTCTGTCAATGAAGAAAATTGACTTGAGCAGTGATATTAATTGTTGTTTATTGAAAGCAATATGACTTCACTCCAGTGGATGGCTGACATTAATGGAAACTACAATTAAACCCTTTCAAAGAAAGTATATTAATATTTTCTTAAAAAGATTTTATTTACTTATTTGAGAGAGAGAAAGAGTCAGCAGGGGGAGCAGCAGAGTGAGAGAAAGAATCTCAGGCTGACTCTGCTGAATGCAGAGCCCGATGCAGGCTGGATCCCACAACCCTGAGATTGTGACCTGAGCTGACGCTCAACTGAACTGAACCACCCAGGTGCCCTTATAATAAGAATTTTTATATCAAACCTACAATGGTATGTGTATTTAGTATTTGGGGGTCTTCTAAAGTTCAAAATATCTCAACTTGTTAGACCTGTGTGGATATATTAGGACTGTCAGTACTCTGAAATTTAGCCTTACTATCAGTGTTTTACTTAATTCAACATGTATTTATTTAAAATCTACCATGGACTAGATATGGTCTTGATATATCAACATCTACCCCTAGATGTTGAGGGGTAGAGGTGAACATGTATCTATGCACTCCTGGAGCTTCATTCTAGTGGAGGAGATAAACAATAAACAATAATTATATTAAAGCTTTATTACATTTGTGGGAAATGCTTTATATACCAAATGCAGGCCTCAATGAGAATAAATAACATAATCTTACCTGGTGAAGGAGGGCAGGGGAAAAGTAATATTTAGCTGAAATAAAATTTCAAAGATGTAGTTAACAAGGTTCTAGGTGCAGAATTATTAAGCAGAAGAGAGCACCTTGAGCTTAGTAGGAAAATGGTATGCATGAGTTTCCTAGGATTGTTGTAACAAAGTACCACAAAATAAGTGGCTTAAAACAACAGAATTATTCTTTCATAGTTCTGCAGATATGGGTAAAGAAACAAATTAACTAGGAAATTAGAAAGAAAAGAAAATTTGGACATGCATACTAAAAATGTGAGGGCTACCCCTAAAATAGTAGAATTATAAGATTGAAATAAAAATGTAAGAACATTTTAAAATCAATCTGTTATTAATAAAGAAAAAATAAGCAAAGAATAAGTATAATAAACATAAAACATTAATAATATGGTAGAAGTAAGTCCAAACGTGTCATAAAATGCATGAATATTATTTTTGCCTATTAAAAGACTAAAAATCTCAGTATTATTTTTAGAGTGTTCACTGTAGTTAGCATTACAAAGGGAAGATGTGTGATGTGAATTGAAGATGGATTAGAAGGGAGAAGGATTAGAAGGGAAAGAAAAGTTCAGAGGACGTTTCAGTATTGACGAACTATTTCTATAGAACAAAATAGGTATTTTAAGGAGATACTTGAGAAATAGGTTTAATTGTTCATGTATAATCCAAGGATCAAAAGCCCGTGTATTCCTAAATCTTAAAATCCTCTGAAGTTGCCTTCACCACTGGACTTTTAAAATAACTGACTCTAAGTCCCATTTCACAAAACTGACAAAGCTAGTTCCCTGTTTCTGCTTACAGTATCTGGTAAGACTCATATGTAAGTATGTCTCTTAGTGATCTCAGTGATTATTATATGATACATATCCTGTGACTTTCTGTCCCACCTTGCCTCAAATATGTCATAAAACTCATTTCTTTATTTCTAGGAGTTAGTGATATCATAAAACATTACCAGATTTTATTCAAAATGGGGAGTCACAGGGGAATGTAACAGAAGCACATCACATTTAAAGTCATCCTTAAGACTTCCTTAGTTTTCTCTGCCATTACAAATTTATCCCTGGTTGCCCTTATCCCACAGGCTATGTCCCTAAACCTTGTGATTCAGCCTTACATTCTTCCTTCTTACATATAATCTTTCTTTCACTCACTACACATTGCTTTCTTAAAAAAATAATTTAAAACTAATTTTTCTCATTCTTTTTATGCAAGGAATCCACCCTTCCTTTGTACTACCTCTTATTTCTAGGTCATAATTTGGAGTAATCTTTTAACATTCAGTTAGGCTGTAAAGATCTTTTGTAAAATAATAACAGTTCTCTTCCTAAAAGGAAATCTAAAGTTCAAGGATGATTCCCAGTTTCTGGCTAGCCCCATTTATTGAAGTGGCAATATTGATAGGCTAGTATTTTGGAGGGGGAGGTAGAATTTGAATGATGAGCTTCATTTTGAGTATATTGATCTTAATGTATTTGGGGAAAATTCATTTGAACCGAAAGTGAGGAAAGAAGGTAGGCATATATTATAGTCAGAGAATTATACATTCTTTCCAAATAGATAATAATTGAAGGCAGAGGAGTCTCTGTGATGGACACAGAAGATAGTATAGAGTGAAAGGAGAAGAAATAAGCCATAATAATTCCAACATTCAGAGTTTGAATACATGTAGAGCAGGAGAGGCTGACCAAGATTTTGCCAGAGAGACAGAATGAAGTCCAGGGGTTTCTAGTGATGATGAAAGTCAAGTGAGGCAGGAATGGAAGAAAGTATTTTTTTTTTTAAGATTTTATATCTATCTCTATCTATCTATCTATCTATCTATCTATCTATCTATCTATCTATCTATCATCTATCTATCTATCTATCTATCTATCTATCTATCTATCTATCATCTATCTATCATCTATCTATCTATCTATCATCTATCTATCTATCTATCTATCTATCTATCTATCTATCTATCTATCTATCTATCTATCTATCATCTATCTATCATTTGAGAGAGAGAGTGAGGAAAAGAGCTCAAGTGGAGCAGCAGAGGGAGAGGGAGAAGCAGACTTCCCCTGAGCAGAGAGCCTGACATGGGGCTTGCTCCTAGGATCCAGAGATCATGACATGAGCTGATGCCTAATTGACTGAACCACCCAAGTGCCCCCAGAAAGTATTTTTCAAGAAAGTTGTAATGAACAGCATGTGTCAAATGTCATGGGTTTCAACAACAAAAAAAGGTAGAAAATAATCCACTGAGCATAATTAGCAACTTTTAATGATAGTTTCAGTGGAGTCATATGGGTGGAAATCAGATTGGAAAGGACTTACGGAATGAGCTAAGTGAAAATATGGAGGATATGAATCTACATAAAGTTCTTGATAAGTTTAGCCTTGAGCAGAGTGGGGAGTTGGAGAGAAAGGTAGAGTTGAGATAGGAAGGTTTTTCTTTTCTTAAAATGGAAGAGACTTGAGCATGTTTGTCTTTTGGTTTTTATCATGTTGAAGATTTGGTAAGAAGAGAGTAGGGAGGATGATAAAAATATAAACATTCTAAGACGAAAGGAATAAGTGAGGATCCTGACAGAAAGGCTGCCATCTGGGGCCAGAGTCTGAGCAAGACTTAATATTCACTTGAGTAAAATTGAAAGAATTATACATTAAAAACCCATAGACTCTAAGTATCAGATTCCTTCTATTAATTCAGGTAAACAATGGAGCCAAGATTAGTAAAAGACAAATTACCTTAGAGAAAGTTTCCAAACTTTACACTCTAAATTTTTTTCAGTAAAACACATTGTAAGTTAGAACATAATAAAAAATTTTCATTTTTGGTGTCCTTGAATTTAGTAATATAATTTTCTTCTAAATTGTCTTATGATACTTGTTTTTAATACTTATATTTTCCATTTCATTTTTTGTTCAAAATATACTTTGAGAGACTTATTTTTTATACAAAGGAGAGATGTTGATTCAGAAATGTTTGCACATTTTAAACAGTGACACAATGCTAAAGTCCTAACGGTCTTTCTCTCATGTTATTAGCAACTCTAAATCTAATGACTACCTTTTGGAAGTGAGAATTATGAGTGGACTGTTGCTTAACAATCATAATGAATGGATAAATTCCATTTTAGAATGTGTTCGTATAAAGTCCTGGTCAAAAACAGTTTTCCAGCCCCAGTTTAAGACAGTTTCATTGAGCCTTTATCACAGTAAAGATATGTTATGGGTGCCCCTGGGTTGCTCAGTCGTTTAAGCCTCCCACACTTGATTTCAGCTCAGGTCAGATCTTGGGGTCATGAGATTGCGCCTCCTTGTTGGGCTCCAGCGGGGTCTACTTGAGATCCTCTCCCTCTGACCCACCCCAACTTATGCTCTCTTTCTCTCAAATAAATAAAACAAATATTTTTTAAAAAAAGATGTTGTACTATGTATAGGGGTACAAAGATCGATAACACTTTAGGACTTGCCTAGAGGAATGTTTCAGAAACAACATTCTAACCAACATTTTATCTGTGTGAGTAATGGAAATAAGATTGAAACTAAAACCAAGATTTTACAGATTGGCATCACATTGAGGAACCATTATCCAAATAACATCCTCACTCCAAAAAACTATAAAATAAAATTTGAAAATTTGAAAATTCATTTGTACTTCAAGAAAGACATGAAATCAGATATAGTGCGTAGATCCCTGACATGATTTTCATAGACACTTTCTCTCTTCCTTCGTTCCCTCTCACACCCATGCTCTTCAGATCTTCTCATTTACTATTATGTACGAGGACTTTCTGTCTACTCCCTTCACCTCTCCATGTTTTCCACACCTATGCAGTCCACCCACAAATACAATCTCCATATATGGTTCTACATTCAGAACATCCAAGGTCCCTATCTTGCTTTGCTGACTACTTTTTGCCTTGCAGAAGATAAAGAAATCATGAGGCAAAATATTTATAGGAGAGTTTTTCAAGTTCTTTCCCTTTACAGCTATTTGAAATTGAGCTTATAATTTGGAACACAGGGCAAAATGTTCTGCCTTTCTACAATCTATTCCTGATAGTTTGCTGTATTTGTGTGTGTGTGTGTGTGTGTGTTGCTTGTACGTATACATATATTATGCTATGTGTTGGTATACTGCAAAATATTGAATGATGGTATTTTTAACTGTTTTCTTCTTTGGGCTATCTTATCTTTCTCATAATTTAGGCTTTCTGATTTTAGCTTTTAAACTATATCATTTTAAAATTACATATTCATAGTCTAATTTTTATCATTTTGACTTGAAATAATTATTTTGTCTTATACACTTTTAACCTTCTAATATCTTTGCATTATTATTTATTTTAGCTTCTTAAGCTATTGGCCTTAATAATTTCAATTTCTTTTAATATTCATTCTTTAGATTTAGAAATTATCTATTTTACTTTATTCCTGAAACTATTTAAAAGTGTTAATTTTTAAACACTGTGTTATTTCTTGTGTTATCCCTTTTATTTTGGCTCCTTTACAGTCACAAGCTCAGTAGTCATAAGTTTTTGCTCTATTATAATTTTGGCCTTGCCATAATTATACACTTTTGTATTTAAGCTTTCATATTTTTCTACTCTTCTGATTTTCAAATTTTTATCTTCTAACGTTAGTCTTAGGTTTTGCTTTATAATTTTAACACTATTTACTTATTCTCATCTTTTAAAGTTAGTGTAATTAACAATTTCATAGTTTCTATGATGGGTAGGAAAGTTCCAAATGATGGCCAAGATATGTTTTTAGATATTATGCAGTGCCACAGGAGAAGTAGTGTTGAATAAGAAGTGATTAATTCCAGTTGATAGAACATAGGTGGATGGCAGAAGAAATAGCATTTCAAGTATAAAAGAGAATTACCTTCACTGAGGTCTATGTGTTCAGCATGATGAACATACTTACCTCCGATATATTCCTTTCCTCTCAATAATCAGGCATAGTTGGTATTACTAAATCCAATTTATAAATGAGTCAATTGAGGTTTTATGAAGACTGATTTTTCCTGGATTGTCCAAAGTAAAAAAAATTGTAAACTCTGTCCCTCTGATTCTAATTCCTCACTCCTTTTACATCACATATGCTCACTGAAACAGTTGACCAGGCAATGACAGGGAGTCATTTTGAACCTAATTATAGCTGAGTGAGTGGAACCAGAACCATTAATGTACCAACTGTAAGGTAAATGACACTCTTCATAGCAATGTATTCGAAATAACATGAATAAAGTCTGCTTACTCTTTCAGGGTCATTATGAAAAAAAGATAGGTAAGGGGCTAACCTTTATAATTTAGTACCTACTTAAGGTATTTTTATATGGAAAAGGAAAAATGCAAAGAGGGTGTCTTCTACTGGCTTTTTTTTTACTCTCATCAAAATTCTCATGTTTAAATCTCATCCACTAACATTGATAGAAAATTGCTTCTACTTATTTAGTAAAGTAACTAGTAATTGGCATCTAATTATCTTAAAAATATGTTCCTGGGAACATGTGCCCATGTCTGGAAATCACTGGATTTGCTGAATTTTCACTTAGAATTCTAAACTAGTACTACTATGCTCCTTAAGCTTTCCACTACTTCATAAACATTCTTGTTGGCCACAGAGTATTTATACTGTATATGCCAAACTTAATTCACTGAGAGCCTGGATTTGTTTTTCAGTGTTTTGAAAACTGAATAAATTTTGATGATTGACATCCAGGGTGTGATTCTTTTTCCTGGACTGAAAAATAAATGAAATGTCTCTACTTTTGAATAGTAAACATCCACAATTTAACAGAGTAAAAGGGCTTTGGTTGTTTGTTTTTCAAAGTGCATTCACTATTAGAAAGTAGACCTAGAAGAAACAACCTTTTATGTCCATTTGATTTTAAAATTTCTCAGTAAAGGTACTAGTGACTTGTAAGGATAGTTTCCCTAAAATTTATCAATGTATTCCTTGTTGACCAAATCAGTTAAACTCAGCATTATGACTAGTGTATGTTCCAGATTTTTCTGATATTACTATTGGGTTAACTTGTGAAGTAAACAGCATATGGAACTTTGACTGTAAGTTACATGTTTTGAATCCAATTCATATGTCACCCTCTAATGTGTTACTATATGGCAATGTAATCTTATCTCTAGGATACTGATTGTTAATTGAATTTTTAAATAATTTGGTTATTACTCACAGCCTTTCTCTTCAAGATATTAGAACCCTAAAACATTTTAGACAATTTAGTATCTTAATTGAATTTTTCATTGGCAATCAAATGCCAAGATTTTTAATAATGCTTTGAAACAATCCATACAAGGTGAGTAGTAAAGCCATATGCAGTTTAGGTAAAACAGTAAAGACTGTCAAAAATAATGAAAAATCACAAATACTGTGTTAGTAAATCTTGAAAAGAAATACCTATCTATAAAAACATAAACCACAGGTGAAAAATAAACCACACTTCATTAGAAAAAAGTCTGTTCGATTTCTGTTTTAGCCAAGAAGTTAACTTTTTGTTCAATCACAATATGTCTCCTTAACTTAGGGTTCTAGTAACTGCCCCAGATATGCTTTCATTACTGCACTTTTTTTCTTTATTTTATTTTTGCCATTTTTTATGGTAATGCTGTTGCCCATATATTCTCAGAGTTGGCTCTAGAAATCAGGGGGAAATTACTTGTAAAAAAAAAATCACCACTGCTTTCAGTACAAACAAATTAGAATTAACTAAAGTGAATGTTATTAGCCTACTCACTGGAAAAAAAAAAAAAGTCCCAAATAGGCTACTACACAAGAATGAAACAGTGAATAATTGAGAGCCATCCATAATCTATCATTTGTCTAGTCTTTCACTTCTAGTCCTTACTTAGAATAATCCTAGGATAGACAAGGTTGGCAAATGGATACACCATTTGTTACTCCTTTCATCTAATGACCTGACTTTAATGGGTGTCTTCTTCAGTCTCTTGTTTTGAGGTTGAGATTGAGTGTGGTGTGGGCAGAGAATATTTGTAATAATATGGGTATTGGGCATCATCTCAGCAAGTAAGTTGATACTTACAACCCCCTTCTGCATTTCAGTTCTGCTATTGTGGTCCTCCAGTGCCTTCTACTCTCCATCAGGTCTTCTCTCTAAGGTCTTTGGATCAGACTTGGGGAGAGAGGTTTCCTAGGTAGATTCATCAGTGTATGAATATCAATCATATTATCAATCATAACCTTTGTTATGATTGGGTGGTGCATTATCATTTGATTTTTCATTCGTGAATGATAGAAAATCAAACTAGCTTACAACCCTATCCCTCAGTTGTTACCTCACATAACAGAAACAGGTAAGGGTGACTCATTTCAGCATGGCAGGATTCAGGGCTTCAAACAACAGGTCTTTTTCACCAGCTCTAAACTTTGTATTCTGTTATGTTGGTTTCATTTTCAAGTAAAAATGATCACCAGCTCAAGACTTGCATCATGTTCAGGTAATGATCCCAAATCAAATAGAATAGCATTTCTGTATTACTCCAATAAAATTTATGAGGATGACTGTTCTAATTGTATGCCCATCTATATTTCAATATCCATATTCATGTAAATGGGATATTTTTATCAGTTAGCTTATGATATATACCCAAATTTATGTAGACCAGGAGAGCCCATCACAAATTAAAACAAAATAAACACCACAAAAAGAGAGGCATTTCAGTGTCCTATAAAAATATTGAACATTTTGGTTTTCAAAATAAAAAGAGATTTTTTTTAGAAAATTTGAAATTATTTAGAATATAACTAGGATATTTTTCTGAGAGAGAAACACTGGGAACATTTTTTAAGAGTTTCTTTTGTGTGTATGTGTGTGTGTATTTTAACTAATTGGGCTCAAATTTCATGAGTGATTTCATAGCCTATTTTTCATTTACTATTATGATAATTGTGTTACTAAAACACTTTTATAAAAAGTCAATAGCTATAATATTTTAAATGGATATAATATCAATTGTAACTGTTCCTCTATTTTTATTTAAATTGATTTTTTAAATTATTTTTCAAATATTGGGTTATTTCTGAGTGATTAGTTTTGCAGATAAATCCCTAACGTTATGTTTTTGCAGTATGAATGTTTATATAACTCTTAATCTGTATTGACAAATTTATTTTTCAAATTGCCTATTTTTAAATGTTCTCTTAGGCTTTCTTTTCATCTCATTCCATTCTCCAATAGCAAACTAATATACTCTCATGGTTTTAATTACTATCTGTATTCAAGTGGTTGGCAAATCTGCATATCTAAACTGAGAATCATCTCCTGAGTTCCTGACTTCCAAATCCAATGGCATATTGACATCTCCACAGGACTTTGAATTCCACATGACAAAACCTACCCCTTGTCATATCTCCATCCTAAAATATGTCCACCATTGGATGTGTTTGTTCATTTTTTTTTTAAGATTTTATTTATTTGACAGAGAGATAGCATAAGTAAGCAGAGTAGCAGGCAGAGGGAGAGAGAGAAACAGGCTCTTTGCTGAGCAGGGAGCCCGATGTGGGGCTTGATCCCAGGACCCATACCTGAGCTGAAGGCAGCCACTTAATCAACTGAGCCACCCAGGTGCCCCTGTTCATTTTCTTTCTTTCCATCTCCGGAATCCTTTCTTCAATGCCTGTAATAAGTGGAATCAGCATTTCCACAGAGGTGGCTGGAATGCCAAGCCAAGTTTTCCTACTAAAAGTTCTTTGCCTTTTTTCTAAAGTCTAACTTAAATTTATGACCATAATACAAATGGGTGCTGTACATCTCCCTTTCTAACAATCCTGGTCATCAAAATGAAGAAACAGTGTATGAAGACTTCCCATGTTGATTTAAAAGAATTATTTATAAGTAAAATCTTAGTTTTGAAGAATTTAGGAAGTGAAATTATAAAATCAAAATATAAAATAAAAAAGTACTCTTTTGTTAATTCACATAACTTGTTTTGGTGTACAAAACATCTGCCCCCCCAAATAAAAATTTCATTAAGTTAAGTCATAATGCTGGAGGAGATCAAAGCAAAGGCAGATAACAAAGGAGTTGAATTCCTACATAGATGCATTCTTGGAATACATGTGAATATAATGTTTCCTGGTAAATACCATGGTAATAGCAGAGCACTTAATCTATTATTAATCTGGAAGGCCACACCTTCATATAAAATTATTTTTTATTGTTATGTAGTGTTGTTATATTTTTTAAATTTGATATCCTTTTAGAATGGAGGCATCTCAATGTTCTTCAGTCTTTCTTAATGGTGACTTTAAAAAGGAACAGCCAAAATGTTTCTGATGATCATTAGCACTGATGTAGGCTGAATTTGCAAAGAAGCATTCATTCATTTACCAGATAATAATGACAAACCCTAAACAAATATTTTAAGAAATGTCAAACAGCCTCAGTTTCTTAATTATCCTTTAAAAATGATATTGGACTCTTGTTTTTGCTCATAATTCTATACTTTCTCTGGCTCAGCTGACTAGAAGAATTCAGGAGCTTGAGTAAGGCTTTGAAATAAGCTGCTTGTTGGTCTTTCAGCAAGAGTAGGGAGATACTGGGCTGCTCCATTTCTAATCTTTTTATGCAAGCAATGAAAGAGAAGACAGTCTGTTTATCTGAAATCTAAACCTTCTTCCTTATATTTATTTCATATTTATAGAAGTCTATTTCCTATCAAATATAGGGCTGCATGAGTAAGTAAATCATTTCCTCTGAGTGATCAGAGACCTATAGCAAATTGTTGGCAAATAATGCAGGGAATTCTCAGTGTAATATGAAATAAATGCAAGTAACATATATACCTAGAATAATTTATCTAAGTACTATTCTTATATTCATGGCAGTCTTCAAATTTGGAGTATCTTCAAATTTGGAGTATCTTTGTAAAGGTATTTGGCAGGATCTGATCAGTAAAGAAAAGGGAAGTATTTAGTGACATTGCATTTCAATCCATTACTCCATTTAAGGAAAGGCGTATTTGGACTTAATCTTTAACTATTACATGAAACTTTATATGATTGGGCCATTGGAAGCTGGGATCTGAATTACACTCAAGAAATTATATAAATAAGTGAATAAATTCATGTTATTATTGGTAAAATCATTAACTTTGAGCTCTCTTAAGAAATGTACTATGACTTAAGTCTTGTGAGTAAAAATAGGTGTTTTTCATTATCCCATCTTTGAACACTTCTGAATTAGCAATTCTGGGAGTCACCACAGAGTAACTTCAAGAGACCACATAATAATATGATGTCAAGTTAAAGACCATCTTAAGTAAAAGTATATGCATTCTAATACCCAGCGATGCCAATGGCAGTGTCCTTTTACAATTTCTATACCCTAGCCTTATGGAAGACAATGGTCCTTACTGGATAATGCAGAACACATGGTCCGAGTTTGATAAATCCAACCTGAGTGCATTTTACCGTATGGTACTGCACAGGTGCAACTTTAGTCAGACTTTGGGCATCTTGTTTTAATTTATGGCCTACAAAAACTATTTAAAGTATATACTTAATATATGACTGTTGTGATAAGTAGTTTAGCAGCTGATGTTTGCCTTTGTAAAAGAATCTAAGAAGTTTTGGGAGAGAACCATTTGGAACTAAAAGTCAGCGTGATGAGGCTGTCAATACTTACTGGTGTTGGTATCATAAAGAATGTAGAATATATCTCTGCAGAGTTTCAAAATCTCATAGCCAACTAGAAAGAAGTCCTAGTGAAAAACTGTTCAATGATATTAGCAGGACTCACAAAGCATTAGGCATACAACATTGGGCTGAATTTAAGTAGTTCTTGTGATAGAAACCTTGCATCATTTTTCTTTGGTAAGTTGGTAGAATGTAACATTTTTTATGTGGACAGGGAGATTCTACATGTAAGGCAATTTCTCCTGGCCCTGAGACCACCAGTGATAGGTTCTCAGAAGCAAGGCATACATATACCTGATGGCTGAAGTTTCCATGTCATTAAGATTCACGAAAACCTGAGATAAATGTATTGAAATAGCTGATGATGGACACAGACTATTCCTTGTGTTTCCCCTAAAACCTGCCCGTGCTTTTGTAAACAATCACTTTTATTTTATTTATTTTTGTTAACATACAATGCATTATTTGCTTCAGGGGTACAGGTCTGTGAATCATCAGTCTTACACAATGCACAGCACTCACCAGAGCACATACCCTCCCCAATGTCCATAACCCAGCCACTCTATCCCTGCCCCCCTAACCCCCAGCCACCTTCAGTATGTTTCATGAGTTTAGGAGTCTCTAATGGTTTGTCTCCCTCCTGACCCCATCTTGTTTCATTTCCCCCCACCCCCCACAACCCCTTGCCCTGCCTCTCAAATTCCTCATATCAGAGAGATAATATAATTGTCTTCCTCTGATTGACTTATTTCACTTAGCATAATACCCTCTAGTTCCATCCACATGGTTGCAAAAGGCAGGATTTTGGTTTTTTTGATGGCTGCGAATGCATAATACTTAGATGTCTGTCAACAGATGAATGGATAAAGAAGATGTGGTATATATATTTGCATATATATACACAATGGAATACTATGCAAACACTTTTAAAAACATTTCCTCAAATGTATGTATGACATTTATTTCTTGGTAGGACCCTCTTTGATACACAAGTAATAAGATATCTGGTAACTATTCTTATTATCAAACATGCAAATAATATGTACTCCTGTCTACCCCATATTTAGCCTACCTGGGATATAATCTAGGATTCATTAAATATAATCTGACATTCTCTAGGCAATTTTTTTTTAGAAAACTCAATATTGTTTTTTTTTTAAATAAAATCAAGAATAATTCTTTCTAGGGTTTGGATGACCCAGTATTTCCTCACTGTTCCCAAAGTTTGTCAATTTTTGTATTAGACTTTTCATGTTTATGAAGCTGTATTCAATGAATTAAATGATGTTTGGTAAGAGGTAGCCTCACTAAAAAGACTGCAATTTCCAAGTGAAAATTTGTTTTGATTCTTAGCCAGTTGACTTTGCAAATGCATAAAATACTTGGCCATTATCAGATTTCACTAAAATTTGAACTTTGCCAAAACATACATTTGGTCTAAACCTGTATTATTTCCTTTTTAAAACTTAGAGTTAAATGAAAATTTTCACATCTATTTTATCTTTATATTATTCATCTCTTTAATCAAAAATTGTTTTTTAAAAACTTTTTTGCACATTGCTTTTCATTAATTAATGTCACTATATTCTTATGAAAATAGTTATAAAGTACTTTATATTAAGTCCTTGAGGTCAGGTGTTTTTGTTTCTCTTCATTTTTTTGAAAATTCAACAGAAAAAATTAATTTGGACTATTATTACCATCATCAGTGTCATCTCTCTGAACGTCCGTATCTCTGTAATGTTTCCTGACATTTCAACCAGTATACCTTTCTGAACCACTCTCTGTGCCTGACCTTACATATCAATCCTTGTTCTTATATCTCTTTTAACTTTTCTACCTGCCACTTTAAGGCATGATGTTCTGAGATGGCTGGTCTGGACATAGCCCTGAATCTTTCATTTGTCTGAGAAAGGAATATGAATTTAAACAAGCTGCAATTGTCTAACTATTATGAGCTACACTATACATTTTAGCAGAATCACAGCTAGCTCATTAGTGCCTTTTTACAGTTCAGGCCTCCTTTCTCTTCGAGTGGTTGCAGCTCTGCAGTAGAGTACAGGGATTGGGTTTCAGCCATCAGTCACCGTCTTGCTTGAGTGACTTTGAGCAGCATACACAATACAGGCATACGTGGTCAGTGCTACACTGAGGACAAAACAGATAAATTAGGCGCTGGCTTTGCTTTTGAGGAATTCATAACTGAATTGGGAAGATAAGAATGTATGAAAAAACTGTAATATTAAAAATATATGCTATGGAAACCCATCATATGAAGCTAATAACATTTAACAAATTTCTACAACTCTTATGTAACAAAGAATTACAAACCTAGGGCCTAAATTGCTGTGTTTTTGAAAAGTCCAAGACCACCCAATGTATTTTTTCCTGGACTTGGTTATTCTGCGAGGAAATCTTTTAGTGATTACTGAGAACAATAAACTAATCTTAGCACCTCCTTATGTACAGGTAACACATAAACCACTGCTCACTGCCAGAGAGCACATACACTCCCACTTCTTATAGACCCTCATACTAACAACAAATAAACCTTTCTTTTTTTCTCACCTATATTCTGGTAGTTACACTCTGAGAACTAGAATATAATACTGCTTTGTAGTAAGTAGTAAGGTTTTCACAGAGAAGGTGTACTCTAGGTAGTGGAGGATTTCAGGCAGAGATTTCTTCCTAATGAGAATGAATATAGTGATAGGACAGTATGCTGTGGAAAGAAGCACTATGCGCAAATACTCTGAACTGCAAAAACACAAAAAGATGCCTATATCCAGCAAGGAGCTCTGACTTGCTGTAACCCAGAGTCTATATATGAGAAGTCATGGAAAAAGAAGGTGAAAAAGATACATAAGTAAATAAGCAAACAGGCAAAAAATATAGATCTTGTTCCTAAAAGGCATTTAAGTACCAGAAGTCTGTAAAGGCACAGATTGATATAATCAGATTGGTTTTTAGAGGATAAGTTGGGTGGTTGTATAGAGCAGGGGGAAGTGTGGCAAGACTAATAAGAGGGAGAACATACTGAAATAGTATAGGTCAGTGGTTCTCACCTGGGGTGATTTTGTCCTCAGGGAACGTTTGTTAGTGACTGGAGAATGTTGGAGGAGTGTGCTACTGATGTCTGGAGGCCAAGGCTGCTGCTGAACTCTGCAATGCAAAAAAGAGCCTCTAACAACAAAGATTTATCCTGACCAAAATATCAGTGGTGCCTAGATTAAAAAAACCTGTTTTAAGTATGGATGGTAATGTGTAGTATCACACTGAGGGTTTAATTGGTGTTCTATGTAATGACTAATGATGTTGACATCTTTTCCTTTTTTGAACTAATACTGTTGAGCATCTTTTCAACTTTTCAATGCATTGAACATGCATTCTTCAATGGAGCTAAGATGGTAAAGTAGTAGGGGGACCCTAGGCTTGCCTCATCCCTCAAACATAGCTAGATAAGTATCACATCATTCTGAATACCCAAGAAGTCAATATGAGAGTTGACAGAAAAACAAGAAGAACAACGACAATTAAAACAACAGCAGCAACAACAACAACACAGCACACACTAAAGGAACAGGAGAGGCCACATTGTGGAAGGTAGGAGATACAGAGATGTGGTTTGGGGGAAAAATGGATCTCAAGTGCTGTAGAGGGGAAGGAGCCTTGGTCATGGAGAAAGGAAGAGAATGAGAGAGAGGAGCACACGGGGAATCACACAAGGAAAACGCTTCCCTAAAACCATTGGCTGGGGAAATAAGGGGGGCTGATTTTCATGAGTTTTTACAACCAGCAAAACTCAAAAGACTAGAGTTGTTTGTTTAAGATTTTATTATTTATATATTTATTCGACAGAGAGAGAGAGAGAGAATGAGAGAGAGAACAAGTAGGGGGAGCAGCAGGCAGAGGGAGAGGGAGAAGCAGACTCCTTGCTGAGCAGGGAGCCCAATGCGGGGCTCTATCCCAGGGTCCTGGGACCATGACCTGAGCTGAAGGCAGACACTTGATGAGAGCCACCCAGGCACCCTATCAAAGACTAGAGTCTTAGAGGTCCATGGTGTGGCTGTTGTGGAACCGGAGGGCAATGCAGTGTGCTTATGGAGAAGGAGGCAGAAAGGCTGGAGGCAGATGGTGTAATCTGAGGATCCCCTGGGATGCACTGGGAGAAACAGTTCCTCCATCTTGGAGTGCATCTGGGAGAGGTGGCATTGCCTTTCTGGGGACAAAAGAGCCAGTGGGTGCCATTACCTTCCCCTGTCCCTCAGCATAGGCACAGAGACACCTGCAAACAATGGTTTACTTGGACGTCAGCTCTTTGCTGCACTTTACTCCAACCTCGCCCCTGCAGCATTTGGTGCATCTGGCTTTCTGGAACAAAGCTCCATCAGTCCCAAGGTGGTGAGACTCTCTGAGAGGACCAGTGTGGGTCCACACCACACCAGGTCCCTAAAGTTTTAAAACTCAGCCAGCCTACCTAGGATAGAACACAGATACATTGCAGTGCCAAGTGGGCAGAGCCCAAACACAGACAGGTGAAAGAAGGGATCTGAGGGACATCTGGAACACATGAGGAGAGACACATGGATGGACACATAACTCTTCTAGGAGGTCTTCCCAAGCAGGTGCAGACTCCTCTCTCTGGGGCCCAGGGAGGAAGCTGACACCATTTCTATCCCTGACCCTCCCTCCAACCTCAGCATTCACTAACTTCAGATTCAGCACAGTACCAACAGTGGTGGCCTAACATGCTTATACCAGGCCTGCCCCATGCACTCTGTAGGTGCTACTTTTCTCAGGCAAATGGGCCTGACAACCAGAGCAGCAGGCCCCTCCCCTAGAAGACCAGAACAAACCTCCCTGCATGCACCACATCTACCGACCTTAGAGTTCTATAAAACTTCAGCTCTATTGGAAGTAGCATCAGGTAGGTCTCTTTAAGAAGCAGACAAGATCACACTTAGTTAAAACTTACCACCCTCTGCCCAAGGTCCAAACACTCTGCACTGCCACAAGGATAAACTGCAGAGGACTAACCTGAGGGAAATGAAATAGCTGCCAAAGCATGGCAGCAGAGTGCACACAGCACACACCTGAAGCACAAGGTGTTTTGTTTTTTATTTTTATTTCCTGAATCACAAGACCCTAGACAATATATGACCTCTTCTTTATAAAGCCATTACTCTCAGGAGCAGGAAAAATAGCAGGCTTTTCTAACACACAAAAGAAGACAGAGACCTAGATAACATGCCAATATGGAAGAATTCATCCCAAAGGAAAGAACAAAAAAAGATCATGGCCAGGATCTAATCAGAACAGATATAAGCAATATATCTGATATAGAAATTTAAAGCAACAATCATAAGGATACTCACTGGGCTTGAGGAAAGCATAGAAGACACCAGGGAGTCCCTTACCACAGATATAAAAGACCTAAATATTAGGCTAAATGAAAAATGCAATAAACAAAAAAAAAAGGCAATAACCAAGATTCAAAACTGACTGAATGTAATGACCACAAGGATGGTAGAAGCAGAGGAATGAGTAAGTGATATTAAAGATAAAATTATGGAAAATAAGTGCAAAGAAGAGGAAAAGAGAAATATTAGATCGTGAATGTAGACTTAGGGAACTCAGTGACTCCATAAAGCACAATAACATTTGTATCATAGGAACCTCAGAAGGATGAGAGGGAAAAGGGGAGAGAAGATTTCTTTGAGGAAATTATAGCTGAATATCTACCTAATCTGGGAAAGGAAACAAACATCCAAATGCAGGAGGCATAGAGAACTCCAATTAAAATCAACAAAAGCAGGAGCTCCTAGGTGGCTCAGTGGAACCTCTGCCTTCAGCTCAGGTCATGATCTCAGGGTCCTGGATCGAGCCCTGCATCAGGCTCTCTGCTTGGCAGGGAGCCTACTTCCCCCTCTCACTCTGCCTGCCTCTCTGCCTACTTGTGATCTCTTTCTCTCTCTGTCAAATGAATGAATAAAATCTTTAAAAACAAAAAAAGATCAACAAAAGCAGGCCAATACCAGAACATACTGTAGTTAATTTTCAAAACAGAGAGATAAAGAAAAATCCTAAAAGCAGCAAGGTAAAAGAAATTGCTAACTTGTAAGGGAAGACAAATACGATTAGCAGCAGACCTCTATGGAGAAATTTGGCAGGCCAGAAGAGAGTGGCATGATATGGTCAACATGCTGAATGGGAAAAATATGCAGCTGAGAGTAGTCTATCCAGCAAAGCTGTCATTCTGAATAGAAGGAAAGATAGTTTCCCAGATAAACAAAAACTAAAGGAGTCTGTGACCATTAAACCAGCCTTGTAAGAAATATTAAAGGGGACTCTTTGAGTGGCAAAGAAAGACCAAAGCAACAAAAAACTAGAAAGGAACAGAGAATATCTCAAAAAATTATGACAAAACAAGAAACAAAATGGCATTAAATTCATATTTGTTAATAATTAATCTGAAAGTAAATGAACTGCATGATCCCAAAGACATAGGGTGTCAGAATGGATAAAAAAAATAAGACGTATCTATATGCCTCCTCCAGAAATCTTATTTTAGATCTAAAGACACCTGCAGATTGAAAGTGAGAGGATGGAGAACCATTTATTATGCTAAGAGGCATCAAAAGAAAGCCAGAGTAGCCATACTTATATCAGACAAACTAAATTTTAAATCAGAGACTATAACAAGGGATGAAGAAGGGTACTATATCATAATAAAAGGGCCTATCCAACAAGAAGATCTAAGAATTGTAAATATTTATGCCCCAACTCGGGAGCACCAAAATATATAAAATAATTAATAAACATAAAGGAACTTATTGATAAGCATAAAATAATAGTAGTAGGGAACTTTAACACTCCGCTTAAACCAATGGACAGATCACCAAAGCAGAAAATCTACAAGGAAACAGTGACTTTAAATGGCACACTGGATCAGATGAACTTAACATATATTCAAAATATTTCATCCTAAAGCAGCAGAATAAAGTATTCTTTTCAAATGTACATGGACACTGGCCAGAATAAATCGCATAGTAGGTAACAAATCTGGCCTCAATGGCACAAAAATATTGAGATCATACCATGCATATTTTTTGGCCACAACACTATGAATCTTTAAGTCAACCACAAGAAAAACTTGGAAAGACCACAAATGCATGGAGGTTAAAGAACATCCTACTAAAGAATGAACAGTCAAGCAGGAAATTAAAGACGAAATAAAAAAGAATACAGGGAAAAGAATGATAATGAAACACAACAGTCCAAAACATTTGGGATGCAGCAAAAGCAGTCATAAGAGGGAAGTAGATAGCAATACAGACCTACTTCAAGAAGCAAGAAAAATCTCAAATATACAATCTAACCTTACCCCTAAAGGAGCTAGAAAAGGAAAAACAAGCCTAAAGCCAGCCAAAGAAGAGAAATAATGAAGATTAGAGCAGAAGTAAATGATATAGGAACAAACAAACAAACAAAAACAGTAGAACGGATCAATGAAACCAGAAGCTTGTTCTTTGAAAGAATTAATTAATAAACCCTAAACCAGACTTATCAAAAAGGAAAGAGGAAGAACCTAAATAAGTAAAATCACAAATGGGAGAGGAGGGGGATCACAACCAACACTACCAAAAAAATAAAAGATTACGAGAATATTATGAAAAATTATATGCAACAAAATGGACAATGTACAAGAAATGGTTAAATTCCTAGAAACAGATAAACTACCAAAACTGAAACAGGAAGAAATAGAAAACTTGAACAGACCAATAACTAGCAAAGTAATTGAATCAGTAATCAAAACTCTCTCAACAAATAAAAAACCAGGGCCAGATGGTTTCCCAGGGGGATTTTACCAAACATTTAAAGAATAGTTAACCTATTCTTCTCAAACTATTCCAAAAAATAGAAATGGAAAGGAAACTGCAAATTCATTCTATGAGGCCAACATTACCTTGATTTCAAAACCAAAGACCCCACTAAAAAAGATAATTATAGGCCAGTAGCCCTGATGAACACAGATGTAAAAATTATCAACAAAATACTAGTAAGTCGAATACAACAGTACATTAAAAGAATCATTCACCGTGATCAAACAGGAATTATTCCTGGGCTGCCATTGTGGTTCAATATTCACAAATCAATCCATGTGATACACCAAATTAATAAAAGAAAGGATAAGAACCTTATAATCTTCTGAATAGATGCAGAAAAAGTATTTGACAAAGTGCAGCATACATTCTTGATAAAAACCCTCAACAAAGTAAGGTCAGAGGGAACATACCTATCATAAAGACCATATATGAAAGACCCACAGCTAATATCATCCTCAGTAGGGATAACCTGAGAGCTTTCTCTCTATGGTCCAGAACAAGACAGGGATGTCCACTCCCACCATTGTTATTTCAAATAGTACTGAAAGTCCTACCTCAGCAATCAGACAACACAAAGAAATAAAAGGCATCAAAATCAGCAAGAAGTCAAACTTTCACTATTTGCAGACTACATGATACTCTACACAGAAAAACCCAAAAGACTCCACTAAAAAATTGCTAGAACTGATACACAAATTCAGAAAATTTCAGGATACAACATCAACATACAGAAATCTGTTGCATTTCTATAGACCAGTAATGAAGCATTAGAAAGAGATGTTAAAGAACCCATCCCATTTAAAATTGTACCAAAACAATAAGATACCTAGGAAAACCTTAACCAAAGAGATAAAAGATCTGTATTCTGAAAACTATAGAACATTTATGAAAGAAATTGAAGATGACACAAAGAAATAGAAAGAACATCTCATGCTCATGGATTAGAAGAACAAATATTGTTAAATGTCTATACTACCCAAAACAATCTACACATTTTGTGCAATCCCTGTCAAAATGCCAACAGCATTTTTCACAGATCTAGAACAATCCTAAAATATGTATAGAACCACAAAATACCCCAAATACTTAAAGCAAACTTGAAAATCAAATGTGGAGGCATCACAATTCCAGACTTCAAGTTATATTACAAAGCTGTAATGGTCAAGATGTATGATTATAGTACAAAAACAGACATGTAGATCAGTGGAACAGAATAGAAAACCTTGAATGGATCCATACTGTATGGTCAACTAACCTTTGACAAAGCAGGAAAGAATATCAAATGGGAAAATGTCTCTTCAACTAACGGTGTCTGGAAAATTGGACAGCAACATGCAGAAGAATAAAACTGGACCACTTTCTTATACCATATACAGAAATAAATTCAAAGTTGATGAAAGACCTAAATGTGAGACAAGAAACCATCAGTATCCCAGAGGAGAACAAAAGTGGCAATCTCTATGACATTGGCTTTAGCAGCTTCTTACTAGATATGTCTCCTGAAGCAAGAGAAACAAAAGCAAAAATGAACTGTTGGGACTTCTGCACAGTGAAAGAAACAATAATCAAGATAAAATCTGCACAGTGAAGGAAATAATCAACAAAACTAAAAGGTAAGGCACCTTATGGAATCGGAGAAGATGTTTGCAAATGACATATTTGATAAAGGGTTAGTGACAAAAATATATAAGGAACTTATCAAAGTCAACACCTCAAATCCAAATAATCCAGTCAAGAAATGGGCAGAAGACATGCATAGACATTCTTCCAAAGATGACATACAGATGGCTAACAGGCACATGAAAAGATGCTCAATATCACTTATCACCAGGGAAATACAAATCCAAACTACAATGAGATATCATCTCACACTGTTAGAAGGGCTAAACAAGACAAGAAACAACAGATATTGGTGGGGAAGCAGATAAAGGGAAACACTCTTGCACTGTTGGTGGGAATGCAAACTGGTACAGCTACTCTGAAAAATAGTGTGGAGGTTCCTCAAAAAGTTAAAATTTGAACTACCCTATGACCTTCCAATTGCACTACTAGATATTTACCTGAAGGATATAAAAATACCAATTTAAAGGGACACATGCACCCTGATGTTTATAGCAGCATTATCAACAATAGCCAAATTATGGAAAGACCCCAAATTACCATAGATTGATGAATGGATAAAGAAGATGTGGTGTGTACACACACACACACACACACACACACACACACACACACACACACACACACTGGAATATTACTTGGCCATAAAAAAGAATGAAATCTTGCTATTTGCAAAAACATGGATGGAATGGAGCTAGAGTGTATTATGCTAAGTGAAATAAGTCAATCAGAGGAATACAAATACCATATGATTTCACTCATGTGGAATTTAAGAAACAGAACAGATGAATATAGGGGAAGAAAAAGACTCTTAACTATAGAGAACAAACTAATGGTTGTCGGAGGAGTGGGAGAAGGGATGAGTTAAATGGGTGATGGGTATTAAGGAGGGCACTCATTGTGATGAGCATTGGGTGTTAAAATAAAGTGATGAATCACTAAATTCCACTCCTGAAATTAAAACTACACTATAGGTTAACCAATTGGAATATTTTTAAAAAGATTTTATTCATTTATTTGACAGAAAGAGAGATCACAAGTAGGCAGAGAGGCAGGCAGAAGGAGAGGGGGAAGCAGGCTCCCTGCTGAGCAGAGAGCCTGATGCAGGGCTCGATCCCAGGACTCTGAGATCCTGTCCTGAGCTGAACGCAGAGGCTTTAACCCACTGAGCCACCCAGGTGCCCCAACCAATTGGAATTTAAATAAAAACTTGAAACAAACAAAAAATGATTTGTACGTTAAAATAATTGAGATTATTTTTTATTTTTGCACTTCGAGAAATCTTTAAATTTTTACGTTTTACATTTAAATCATTGGTATGTTTTGAATTAATGTTTCTAATGGCTCAAGGAATGGATAGCCCATTCGATATTCTTTGTTTTTTGTTTTATTTTTTGATACAGATATCTAATTGTTCCAGCAAAATTTGCTGAAAAGACTGTGTAGAAACCTTTGCTGTCTATTGATTGAGATTATTCCCTGCATGTTTTCAGACCACAATGCTTTGAAACTGGAACTCAATCACAAGAAAATGTTTGGAAGAAATTTGAACACTTGGAAGCTAAAGCCCACCCTGCTTAAGAATGTTTGAGTCAAAAAAAAAAAATGTTTGAGTCAACCAGAAAATCAAAGAGGAACTTAAACAATTCGTGGAAGCCAATGAGAATGAAAACATATCAATCCAAAACCTATGGGGTATGGCAAAGGTGGTTTAAGGGGAAAATACACAGCCATCCAAGCCTCACTCAAAAAAATAGAAAAACCCTAAGTATACAAACTGTGTTTATACCTTAAAGAACTGGAGAATCAACAAAAAATTAAACCTAACCCATGCATGAATAGGGAAATAATTAAGATTAGAACAGAGATCAATGAACTAGAAACCAGAAATACAGTAGAATACATCAATAAAACTGGAAGCTGGTCCTTTGAAAGAATTAATAAGATCAATAAACCACTGGCCAGACTTATCCAAAAGAAAAGAGAAAGGACCCAAACTAATAAAATTATGAATGAAAGGGGAGAGATTGTGACTAACACCAAGGAAATAAAAACAATCATCAGAAATTATTATCAACAGCTATATGCGAATAAATTAAGAAACCTAATGGAAATGGATGCATTCCTGGAAACCTATAAACTTCCAAGACTGAAACAGGAAGAAATTGACAACCCGAATAGATCAATAACTAGTAACGAGATTGAAGCAACGATCAAAATCCTCCCAAAAAACAAGAGTCCAGGACCTGATGTATTCCCTGGGAAATTCTACCCAACATTCAAAGAAGAAATAATACCTATTCTCCTGAAGGTGTTTCAAAAAATAGAAACAGAAGGAAAACTTCCAGACTCTTTCTATGAGGCCATCATTTCCTTGATCCCCAAACCAGGCAGAGACCCCATCAAAAAGGAGAATTTCAGACCAATATCCCTGGTGAATATGGATGCCAAGTCTCTCAACAATATCCTAGCTAATAGGATCCAACAGTATATTAAATGGATTATCCAGGGGTGCCTTGGTGGCTCAATCATCAAGCATCTGCCTTCGACTCAGTTCATGGTCCTGGGATCCAGTCCCACAGTGAGCTCCCTGCTCTGCAGGAAGCCTGCTTCTTCCTCTCCCAATCCCCCTGCTTGTGTCTCTTTGTCAAAACAAAACAAAACAAAACAAAAACAAAAACAACAACAACAAAAAAAACGGATTATCTACCACAACCAAGTGGAATTTAACCCTGGGATGCAAGGATGGTTCAACATTCACAAATCAATCAATGTGATAGAACAAATTAGTAAGAGAAGAGAAGAGAAAAGAACCACATGGTCCTCTTAATTGATGTATGAAAAGCATTTGACAAAATAGAGCATCTTTTCCTGTTTAAAACTCTTCAGAGTATAGGGATAAAGGGAACATTTCTCAATATCATAAAGTCCATCTATGAAAGACCCACAGCGAATATCATTCTCAGTGGGGAAAAGATGAGAGCCTTTCCCTTAAGATTAGGAACACGACACAGATGCCCACTCTAGCACTGTTATTCAACATAGTACTAGAAGTCTTAGCAATAGCAGTCAGACATCAAAAAGAAATAAAAGTATTCAAACTGGCAAAGAAGTCAAACTCCCTCTCTTTGCAGATTACATGATACTTTATGTGGAAAACCCAAAAGACTCCACCTCTAATTTACTAGAACTCATATAGCAATTCAGTAATATGACAGGAAAAAACATCAATTAACAGAAATGAGTTGCTTTCTTATACACTAACAATGAAACTGTAGAAAGAGAAATTTGTAGAAAGAGAATCAGTTCCATTTACAATAGCACCAAAAACTTAAGATACCTTGGAATAAACCTAACCAAAGAAGTAAAGGATCTAAACTCTAGGAATTACAGAACACTCATGAAAGAAATTGAAGAAGACACAAAAAGATGGAAAAACATTCCATGCTCATGGATCAGAAGAATAAACTTTGTTAAAATGTCTGTGCTGCCAGACCAATTTATACTTTTAATGCCATCCTGATCAAAATACCACTGGAATTTTTCAAAGTGCTGGAACAAATTATCTTAAAATTTGTATGGAACCAGAAAAGACCCCAAATTGCCAAGGCAATGTTGAGAAAGAAAAACAAAAGCTAGGGGCATCACATTGCCTAATTTCAAGTTACATTACAAAGCTGTGATTACCAAGACAGCATGGTACTGGCACAAAAACAGACACATAGATCAATGGAACAGAATAAAGAGTCCAGATATGGACTTTCTACTCTAAGGTCAAATAATCTTCGACAAAGCAGGAAAAAATGTCCAATGGGAAAAAAGTCTCTTCAATAAATGGTGCTGGGAAAATTGGACAGCTGTATACAGAAGAATGAAACTCAACCATTCGCTTACATCATACACAAAGATAAACTCTAAATGGATGAAAGACCTCAATATGAGACAGAAATCCATCAAAACCCTAGAGGAGAACATAGGCCATAACCTCTTTGACACTGGCCACGGCAACTTCTTTCAAGACAAGTCTCCAAAGACAAGGGAAACAAAAGCGAAAATGAACTTATGGGACTTCATCAAGATAAAAAGCTTCTGCACAGCAAAGGAAATAGTTAACAAAACAAAGAGGCAACTCATGGAATAGAAGAAGATATTTGCAAATGACAAAGGGCTAATATCCAAGATCTATAAAGAACTTCTCAAACTCAACATCCAAAAACCAAATAATCAAGTCAAGAAATGGGCAAGACATGAACAGACACTTCTCCAAAGAAGACATACAAATGGCTAACAGACACATGAAAACATGTTCATTGTTAGCCATCAGAGGAATTCAAATCAAAATCACATTGAGATACCACTTTACATCAGTTGGAATGGCAAAACTTGACAAGGCAAGAAACAACAAATATTGGAGAGGATGTAGAGAAAGGGGAACCCTCTTACACTGTTGGTGGGACTGTAAGTTGATGCAGCCATTTTGGAAAACAGTGTGGAGGTTCCTCAAAAAATTAAAAATAGAGGTACCCTATGACCTAGCAATCGCACTACTGCCTATTTACCCTAAAGATACAGATGTAGTGAAAAGAAGGGCCATATGTACCCCAATGTTTATAGCAGCAATGTCCACAATAGCCAAACTGTGAAAAGAGCAGAGATGCCCTTCAATAGATGAATGGATAAAGAAGATGTGGTCCATATATATAATGGAATATTACTCAACCATCAGAAAGGATAAATACCTAGCTTTTGCATCAACATGGATGGGGTTGGAGGAGTTATGCTAAGTGAAATAAGTCAAGCAGAGAAAGTCAATTATCATATAATTTCACTTGTGGAATGTAAAGAATAGCATGGAAGTCATTAGGAGAAGGAAGGGAAAAATGAAGGGGAGAAATTGGAGGGGGACATGAACCATGAAAGACTGTGGACTCCAAGAAACAAACTGAGGGTTTGGGTGGGGGAGGTAGGGGAATGTATGTGTTAGCCTGGTGATAGGTGTTAAGGAGGGCACCTGCCGCATGGAGCACTGAGTGTTAAACACAAACAGTGAATCTGGGAACACTACATCAAAAATTAATGATGTACTGTATGGTGACTAACAAAATAAATAAATAAAATATAGTAAAAAATCTGATGTTTTGAATGGGAATTCCATTGCTCTATAGGTTGATATGACGAATTGGTCAATAAATTATTACCTAAAAGTGTTGAATTTTCTGATCTGTGAGCATAGTATAATTTTCCATTTATTTATGTTTTTAGAAATTCTCTCAAGTTTTGTGAATTTTAGTATATAAATCTTTTCATGTTTGGTCATATTTTTTCTAAATATTTCATATATTTGGTGTTATAATTGAAATTGTTTTACAATGTCCATTTCTACTTGTTTTTTGCTATTCTGCTGAAGTGCAAACTATTTTTGTCTATTAACCATATATCCTCCCATCCTGATTAACTTATCATATCTAGAAGGTTTTTTAGAGATTGTTTTTGCTTTTGTACATAGGCAATCATGTTGTCTGCAAATAATGACAAATTTAATGGATGCATGGGTGGCTCAGTCAGTTAAGTGGCTGCCTTCAGCTCAAGTCATGATCCCAGGGTCCTGGGATCAAGTCCCGCATTGGGCTCCTTGCTCTACAGGGAACCTGCCTCTACCTTGCCCTGCTTGTGCTCTCTCTTTCCCCCCCACCCCGACAAAGAAATAAATAAAATATAAAAAAAAAAAGAGACAAATTTAGTTCTTCCTTTCTAGCTTGAATGCTTTAATTCCTCCCCCTTTGCCCTGGATTGAATGCATACATTATTTGGTTTGCAAAATTAGGCAGTTTTCCTTTTATATTTCTGTTACTGTTATCTCATTTTTTTTGCACTGTGGTCAGATAGTATATTTTGTATAACGTGTATCCTTTTATATTTATTGAGATTTGTTTTATAGCCCACAGTATGGTTGGTATCATAATTTGTTTTATGTGCACTTTAAACTACCTAAACTTACCAATTTTCTATGTGTCATATCAATTTTTTTTGAAAGGGGTGTTGTCATATGTACCTGTAATTGTTGATTTTTCTCTTTCTCCCTGCAGTTCAATCAGCTTTTGATTCAGAAATTTTGAAACTATGTTTAGTATTTAAAAGATTATTATGTCCTCTTGGAGACATAACCTTCTGTTATGAAATGAGCTAGTTTATTCCTAGTAATATTTTTTCTCTAAATCTCCATTTTCTGATATTAATTTAGACACTCCAGATTTATTTTGATTAGTTGGTAAAATATATGTTTTTCCATGCTTTTTCTTATAACATATTTGTGTTTTTATATTTAAAGGAGTTTTATATGCAGTATGTAACTTGGTTTTTCTTTTAAAATGTAACTTGACAGTCTGACTTTTAATGGAAGTATTTAGATCATTTATATTTACTGTTATTAATGATACGGTTGAAATTAAATCTGTCATCTGGGTACTGATTTTCTGTGTATTTCATCTGTTCTTTGTTTACTTTTATTTCCTATTTTTTATGTGATTTGATATTTTCATAGTTCTATTTCATCTTCTTTGCTAGCTTATTAGATATCACTTTTTGTTGTTATATTAGTATTTGCCCTAGAATTTGTAGTATATTTGCCTCATTTTTACACTCTATCTTCATGTGATGTTGTATCACTTCACATAGATTATAAGAAACTTATGACCGTATAGTTTCGTTTCTGCCCCCCTTGACCTCTGTAATGTTTTTTTGTCATGTATTTTACTTCTATAGCTATCACAAAGCATTTTTATAATTTTCTCTTGAATAGTTAACAATCATTTATTAAGATTTAAGTATAATAAGAAAAAAAGTATCAGAGAGATGATTGCCATTTCTGATGTTCTTTATTTTTATCTGATATAATTTTCCTTCTGTCTGAAGGATTGTCTTTAAAATATATTGGATTGCAGGTCTACTGGTAATGAAATCTAGAAAAGCTTATTTTTCTTTTGTTTTTCAAGATAATGTGACTATTAGACAATTCCAGGTTAAAAATACTATAAAAATGGTGTTTCTCTGTAAGTTTCACTTGCTATGCTCACAGTGAAAAATAACATAAAGAGCCACCTTAATCTTTGTTGCTCTTTATGTTATATGACTTTTTCTTAATAGATGCTTTTAATATTTTTATTCCTTATTTTTTAAAATTAATTTGATTAATTGATACTATAGTGTAGTTCTCTTCTGCTTCCATGCTATGGGTTCCTTGAGCATCTTTATACTGTAGATTTATAACTTTCATCAAATTTGGAAAATGTTTGGCCTTTGTTTCTTTAAGCTTTTTTGTTCTTTTCAGTATTCATTCTTCTCCATCAGGAACTCTAATTGCACATGTATTTGACTATATTGAGTTTCCCAAATCTCTGTCCATTATTTTTTTCTGGAGTTTTTTTCTTTCTGTACTTTATTTTGGTTTGTTTCTATTGCTGTATGTTTAAGTTTAGCATTGTTTTTTTTTCCATAATGTCTTATCTATCAATCCTGTTTAATGTATTTTTATTACAAACATTTTAATTCTTATCTCCAGAAGTTTGAGTCTTTTTGATCTCACAAATTTCTACTGATGTATCCCATATTTCCTATGGCCTTTTGAACATATGTAATACAATTATAATAACTAATTTATTGTCTTTGTCTATTATTTCTATGACCTGTATTATTTCAAGGTATGTTTCAATTAATTAATTTTTAATGTCATAATGGGCTCTATTTTTCAGTTTCTTTGAATGTCTGTTAATTTTTTATTAGATTCCAAATACTGTCATTTTTACTTTGAGTGCTGTGTTTATATTTTTATAACTATTCTTGTGCTTTGTTCTTGAATATATATTCAAGTTACTTGGAAATAATTTGGTTCTTTTGGGTCTTGCTTGTAAACTTTGTTATGCAGGGCAGATCAGTGATTACTTTTGTATAGTGGTTCTCAATTACAGGTGATTTTGGCCTGCAAGATATATATTTAGCATATCTAGAGACATTCTTTATTTTCACTGCTGGGTGATGGTAGTGGAGGTAGAGGGCTTCTGGCATCTAGTTGATAGAGGCCAGTCATGCTGCTGAACACTGTACAATATACAAGGCAGCTCCTCCTAAGTTGATAAAGAATCATACAGCTCAAAATGTCAGTAGTGCTGAGGTTGAGAGACCCTGGTCTATGAAGATGATAATGAGTTTGTGCGTAGAGAATTGGCATGATAAGGAGAGGAGAAGCCTGAACTGAGAATTATATCTGAGGCCAAATAAAACAGAATTTGAATCCCAGTTACATGAATAGTAAGAGAGAAGTCAGTGGTGAATAAAAGTACTTTTTTTCATGTGAAAGTGGACTTATGATTCCATTAATTTGGACCATGAATAGTGAGAAAGAAGTCCTTAAGAGAAAATGAAGGGAGCCTCCTAAAAATGAAAATAGAGAAAATTGTTTCCTCTCCTGATAGGTTTCATGAATGTGGAAAAAAGCTAACAGAACATCTAGTCATTGCATTTATAGCAGTTGATTTCAAGCTACTTTGCAACTACAGAAAATGTCTGTGAAAATTGAATAGAAAAAGTTAAAATAAGTTTTTTAAAAAATTCTTTGATTTTTTTCTTTTAATGCATGATTAATTGATATGTCACATTGTGGACTCAAACATTGTAATATCAGGGATTTGTTTGGATCAAGGTTCATGTTCCAACATGTTCATATATCTTCCTACATAACCTCACCCCAATTAATGGAATGATGAGGTGGTACTGTCTCTTTTTTTGAAGATTTATTTAAGGGGGGGAGTGACAGAGCAAAAGGGGGAGAGAGAGAGAATCTCAAGCAGGTTCCTCACTGAGCACAGAGCTCCACGTGGGGCTTGATCTGAGGATCATGACATGAGCCTAAACTGAGAGTGAGACGCTCAACCAACTGGGCCACCCAGATGGATCAATGTGACACTGTCTTAATACTAAATTGTTATGTGTAACTTCTTTTGACATTCTTGTCTGTATATTATCAACATGTGAATGTAAGAAAGTTATAGAAGTAAAATCTATGTTTATTATAGCTAAATGTAAAGCTATACTGATAAACTATTTAGGAGAAATCCTTTCCCAAAAGAAATACCATGAATTAATTTTGGAATTGTTAAGTTTAAGTTTGTCTAGCCTGGAAATATTCATTAAGAAGCAAAAATACCAAAAAAAAAAAAAAAAGAAGAAGAAGAAGAAGAAGCAGAAATACAGATACTGAATTTTGAGGAAAGGATCAGACTAGGGATATAGCTAGTTTATAGCTAGTTTATAACTATGTGTTATAGCTAACACATATGTGGAGACTTGGAAATGGCAGAGGATATCCAGGGAATGTGTACAAAGCAAAAAATGGAATGGGAAGAATGGGGAGGAAAAAAATTCAAGGAATTTCAATGTAACACAGGAAGATTTTAAAACATGGTAGTCCATACAATCATCACCTTTATACAGTCTACCACGTAGCAAAACCTTAAATTTCTTATGTCTTAAATCAAGGACAAAAAGAAGATTTAAATAGTTTTGTGAGTGAATGAAAACTTAGTAAGGTAGAAAAAGGCTACATATTTTTATAATGGATTATTTTATAAGAGCATATAGGAAAATTTAACAGGGTATGAAGTAATTATTTTACAGTGATTTTAATGAAACATTTTCTTCTGGTATATTTTTGTTCTCAGTCTACTGAGAGAAATAGTAGATTTTGGGGATTAAATTGGGATCAGTCATCAAGATGGCTTGCATATGTTCATTCTTGAGATTAGGCATAAACTCTTCTAGAATTCCTTACTTGTTTTTGTTTGTTTGTTTTCTTTTAGATTTTTTTTTTTTTAAGTAATCTCTGTTCCCAACATGGGGTTTGAACTTACAACCCTGAGATCAAGAGTCACATGCTCCACTGACTAAACCAGCCAGTCGCCCTAGAATTCCTTACTTGTAGTATCCGCCTTGACATTGTAAAATCAAAAGGCCAAATAAAAGCCACTAGTTGACTCTTTTGGACAGCAGGGTGTCACTGAAACTCCAACAACTGAAAAGTCCATAAGCATGTTGTCAATCTCCTTTCTCCCTTAAGTTTGACAGTTTCCAATCTCTTAGTTAATAAATAATGTTTTCATTTCATCCCTAGGAGTTGTTTGCTTTCTAAAGCAGAAAATAAAGTTAAATTTAAAGAAATAGCTATATTTTGAAATAAACTAAGATTTATTTTCCAAATGGCAAAAAAAGCATTAAAGATGATGAATGAAGAGGAATTCATGGGGCACCTGGGTGGCTCAGTGGGTTAAAGCCTCTGCCTTCAGCTCAGGTCTTGATCTCAGCGTCCTGGGATGGGCTCTCTGCTCACCGGGAAGTCTGCTTCTCCCTCTCACTCTGCCTGCCTCTCTGCCTACTTGTGATCTCTCTCTGGCAAATAAATTAAAAAAATCTTTAAAAAAAAAAAAAGAGGAATTCATAGCTATAGTGTTACCATCTGCCTACTCACTTGTTTCTTCACTGATTAAGCCTATGAAGAAAGGTGATATTCCAAGTGTCAAATATCATTAACTGAGAAATAGTTCTGGGAAAATTGATATTTTGTATGGGCTCGCCCAGAATTTTCAAATATTTTAAGGTAGACTCAGCGATAAGCATATGTCTGGACTTCTGTTCTAAATCAAATATTAATACAATTTGGAGAACATTGTATTCTTTTGTCTTATTTTCAGAAATGTCTACTTAAGATAATTGATGGTTTTTTAGACTTTAGAGTCCGTGTTTTCCTAAACTGAGCATAGTTTATAAGACAAGTATTCCTTCATATACCACATTATAAAAGGTTCTGACATGCAGTAGTAATAATGATGCAGAAACCATAAATAATGTTTTGAATAACATTCACAAAGTAAAATACATTGATAAAACGGAGAATTATCTGGTTTTTGGAAGAATCATTCATTCATTCACTCATTCATTCATTTATTCATTCAAATTGTTTGCTGTGTATCTACTGTTTTATCAGCTCTAGATATAAAATGGTAAACAGGTGAGCCATTAAGGAAATCAGAAAATAATGGAAAGGGGAAAGACATGTAGATGTTTATCACTACATAATAGTGTTCTTTTGCCTATGCTGTTCTATAAAGAGTCTTTTAGGGGCTCATGGGTGGCTCAGTCAGTTAAGCATCTGCCTTTGGCTCAGGTAATGATCTCTGGGTCCTGGGATGGAGCCCAGCGGCAGGCTCCCTCTCCACCTCCCTCTGCTTGTGCTCTCTCTCTCTCTCACATTCTCTCTCTCAAGTAAATAAAATCTTTTAAAAAGTCCTTTAATAAAAGAGAGCCTAAAGTAGAATGCCTTTAATTTGTCCTGTATCTTGATTGATCCTATTCCCAGTAACCTATTGACCCATTACAGGTCTGCTACAATATTCTATAATAAATGACAACATCTTTCTTTTTAGAGAAACATATATTTTCCATGGTATTTATATAGTTATTATTGAAAAACTTGTCTGAGCATATACATTAGGGATAAAATATAACCTTCTTTATTCTCTAGTATATTGTGAATGAGAAAGAAGTTAAGGCAGCTGAGCTATGATCCATTTGCTCCCTTTTCTAGGATGTTTCTGGGGTGGTAGTGGGGTGCAAGGAAGAAGGTAGATGACTTGGCCCAATCTCCTTTTCAGCTGGACGTCTGGGAACAAACAAAAAACAACAAAAAGCAACAAAAACAATAACAAAAACTAGGTGAAATTTCCTAAAGAGAAAGAGCTATTTATAGAATGATATTAACAGAATGTTCCTGGCTAAAAATTACTGATGGTAAATAAACCTGAAGTCTATGGTTTATGAAAGCATGGATCTCTGGAAAATGTCATATAAGCTATATACCTCTCTGGAGTATAAAATGGAGATGTTTTGTAACTTAAATGTTTCCTGATGCGTAAAGGAAATCTCACCTTACCTGGAGATCTCATCTATTATTCTGGCCAAAGAGCATTTGTCTTAGGAAAAAAAGAACATGGGAGGACAAACAAGATATTACAGGTCTCTCTTTATTTCACTTATGCATCTTGTGGATCTATATCTTTAGGATTATTAGGTCTTACAAGGGAGCACAATTAGGAGACCAGAAAATGTCAGGATTTAAAATATTGGTAGAGTCACAATTGGCATGATGATGTGTAGGCCAGATTGTTTATTGTCTTCTTTCTGATATCCTCCTAGTGAGGACTTAGAATGAAGGAAGGGGCATGGTAAAGAAAACATACTGTCATAGAGAATACCTAAGTCATCATAAAAAAAATATTTGTAGAAATATGTGAATTAAAGAGCTGCTAATAAGAGCTAAGGTGGAAAAGAGAAACTCATTATTGGAAACTAAAAACAAGGAAGTCCTTGCTATAGAGTGACAGAAGGCTTAGCTGAATTGTGTTCTTTAGTTATATGGAAAGCAGAACTTGCAAGTGATGAACTTGGATACTTTTCTAAGGAGATTTTCAAGCAAAGTGTGAACGGTGCAGCCTGGTTTCTTCTTGCTACTTATAGTAAAATCAAGAGGAAAGAGGTAAGTGAACTATTAACTGGTAAACAGAAAGGATCCAAGACTTGATTTCGGAAATTCTCATCTTTCTAGATTGCAAAAGATGTGAAAAATCAAGAGATTTTCTTTCAGGAAACCATGCTCTTAAGAGAAAGCCAAGGATGTGGCTGGAAAATGTTTTGTCTAGCAGCTCAGAAGGATAAAAATATCAGCGTATTCAGTCACATATAGGACTCTTTGGAGAGATTAAGCATGTTGTTCATGGGTTTCCTTGGCCATATCAGCAGAAGCCAAGAATGTGGTTATCCAAGAGAAACTTGTGGAAAACTCTTATCTGGAGTGAATTCTCATAACATACAATGGAGATCCACAATTCTTAACAGTGTTCTTAACATTCTTAACAATGTTATTCCAGCAAAAAATACCATCAGCTTGATCTACAAGGGACATTCCCAATAGGTTGACAAAATGAATTAACTGAAAACATGTTCTATCTTTGAAGAGCAAGAAAGGACTACTTCTAGAGCAGAGTCAGGAGCCCAGAAAGTGGAATCACGAGGCATGGAAGATTATTTCTAAGATTTGAAACCGAATGGAGCTCTCTCAGATGTTATAAAAACTGATATCAAATTGGGACCAGTGACACTTTTTAAAAAATTTGTCTCCCCTTTTAAATGAGAATGTCTGTAAAATACTATCCCATATCTTCCCATTGTTTTATTTTGCACACAAATAAATAGTTTATTGAATTTCACTGGTTAATACCTGGAGATGAATTATGACTAAGGCTGAATTATATCCAGAGCCTCAGCCATACCTGATTTAGATAATGAGATTTGGGGCTTTTGAACTAATGATGTTTAGATAACTTATTGAATTTTGAGTTGATGCTGTAATTGATCCAGACTTTAAAGGATGTTAAAATGGAATTAATATATTTTGAATCTGAGTCAGGGCCAGAGGGTAAGCTGTGATCATCAGAATAATGCTCTCATCTGAAAGATGTGCATATCTTAATCCCCAGAATCTGTGAATAAGTTAAGTAGCAAACGGGAATTAAAGTGGCAGATTTAATATGGTTTCTAATCAGTGAACCTTAAGGTAAAGAGATTGTTCTGGATTATCTGTAACAATTCAATAATGCAATTCTAACAGAACTTTAAATGCTGAAGAAGGAGGCAGAAGAGTCAATGCCAGAGCAATACAATGAGAAAAAGATTCAGCTGACCACTGTTGGCTTTGAAGATGAAAAGGGGTAAGTAACTATCCAAGAAATGCAGTCTTTAGAACCTGGAAAAGGCAACAAGCAAACAAACAAGCAAGCAAGCAAAAAACCTGTATTCTTCCCTTAGAGTTTCCAAAGTAATGTGGTCCTGCTAACACTTTGATTTCAGTTCTATTTCATACTATGACCTACAAAACCAAAAGATGATGAATTTGTGTTGTTTTAAGCCACTAAGTTAGATGGTAATTTTTATAGCAGCAGTAGGAATGAAAAATACAGATTTAGGGGTGAAATTTTTCTTACTTTTCCCCCCAGATTCTCTGTCCTGTCTATATTATCTTTGCAGTTGGAAATTGCAATTTCCAATCTCAAATTTCTCAATTTCAGGAAAGGTTGGAGATGTTCCCAATATTCCAAAGCTATTAAATGGAAGATCAAGAATTTAAGCTTATGGCTTCTAACTCATAATATGCTATCTACTCTACCACACCCAAATATGATGAAACAGTTAAAAAAATAGAAGGGATATAGCCTGGATGCCATTTTATAGATTCATACATTCAGCCAGTAATGATTGTGCTTCTTAGAGGGTCTGGCTTTATAGAAAACGTTGAAAATACAAACCTAATCAGAGGTAATAAGCTTTAGAGAAGCTAAACATTAAAATGTGTGAAAATTAAAAAGTCTAAAGTTGCTGTGTTGTGAAAGTCATCTTTTTGTTGTGACAAAAAGATTTAACTTGTAAAAACTAAAAGACTTGGTAGGTAAGGATGCATGTCGGAGTTAAGGGAAGTAAGTTTTGATATGATGGATAGGATCATATTCTGAAAGAGCTTACATATCAGGCAGACGACTTTCACATTGATTTGGTAGTAAAAAAAATTGCTAGAGATGTATTTGCTTGGGAGAACCATCATGAAATAATTTTAAAAAGATTATTCTAGTGTCTTTATACAAGGAGATTCAAAAATGGAAACAGAGTAAGAGATGCCAATTAAGAAACTCTTGCAGTAATTCAAATGTGGGGTCATGAGAGATTAACTCAAGAAGTAGTGGTAAAACCAGTGAAAAAGAAATGAATATGAATAATTTTCAAAGGAAATACTTACAGGTTTCCATAACTCTTTGACCTAATGAAAAGAAAGAAGAAATAATCATTGTGACTCTATATTTATAATCTGTAAGGCATAGAATCATATCAGACCTAACAATGGATCCAGTCTGTGTGTGTCAATGTCTGAAGCAGAAAAAGTAAATCCAGTAGGGTTTTCTGAGATTAAAAGCAAACCTTTAAAGAGGAAAAAAAAATGGTTTGGGGGGAACACAGGTCAAGAACTGGCATCTACTCTGGTAGGTAACATTTGCAAGAAATGGAATAAGCAACAGTCTGTGAAAAAAAAAAAAAGTAAGATGAATCCTTAGGGGTTTGGGGAAGAAAAACTATGGGGGCAAAGTATCCAATGCTTGAAAGCAGAAATGGACTTGAGATTTAATCAATAGAAGATCCTAAGAGGATTTCCCAACAACCAACATGCAGATGGAGATAATAGTTTTAGGTACATGGGCTTTGACTCTGATGTACCACAAGGCTGTCACCTCACCCTGAATTCCTAGAGACTATGACTTGGCTGATACTATCACTTCATTATATGTCTAGAAAAGTTACATCTGTGGAATTGTAGTGTATACCTTTGTAAAGTACCTAATGTTTTTAAAATAAATCTTTGACTTTCATAATGAAGAAACATATATGCTTCTAAAACATAGACATCAGTAAATGTATTAGGATTCAAAGATAAAGTATGATTCCTACCTTTAAAAAATGTAAAATATAGTTTTACTTATTAATACTTATTGATTCAGAATCAAATGCATTACTATATTTAAAAATCTGGTCTTGGGGAAAAAATTCCTAAATATTGAATATTAGCTAAAAAAAATGACTTTTCAGTGAATGCACTCATTTTTAATTAGGTTAATATTTATATTTCAATGATAGTTATTTAAACATAAATGGGACTCCATTTTTCTTACTTTTTAGCCAAAATGTAACTTTAGTCAGAAGTCCTCAGTTTTAACTTGGAGGCTAAAGACCAACCCACTCAAGAATGCTGGGATCAACCAGGAAATCAAAAATGAACTTAAACAATTCATGGAGACCAATGAGAATGAAGACACATTGATCCAAAACCTATGGGACACGGCAAAGGCAGTCCTAAGGGGGAAATACATAGCTATGCAAGCCTCACTCAGAATAAATTGAAAAATCCCGAATACACCAGCTCTCTGCTGTAAAATCAACAACAAATTAAGCCAATTCCACGCACAAAAAGGGAAATCATCAAGATTAGAGCAGAGATCAACGAGTTAGAAACTAGAGAAATAGTAGAACACATCAATGAATCCAGAAGTTGGTTTTTTGAAAGAATCAACAAGGTCAATAAGCCACTGGCCAAACTAATCCAAAAGAAAAGAGAGAGGACCCTAATTAACAAAATTATGAATGAAAGGAGAGAGATCACGACTAATCCAAAGGAAATAGAAACAATCATCAAAAATTATTATCAACAGCTATATGCCAATAAGTTAAACAACCTAGAAGAAATGGATGCATTCCTGGAAACCCATATTTTTCCAAGACTGAAACAGGAAGAAATTGACAACCTGAGTAGACCAATATCTAGTACCGAGATTGAAGCAGTGATGAAAAACCTCTCAAAAAACAAGAGTCCAGGATCTGATGGATTCCCTGGGGAATTCTACCAACATTCAAGGAGGAAATAATACCTAATCTCCTGGAACTGTTTCAAAAAATAGAAACAGAAAGAAAACTTCCAGACTCTTGCTGTGAAGCCAGCATTACCCTGATCCTCAAACCAGGCAAAGACCCCATCAAAAAGGAGAATTTCAGACCAATATCCCTGATGAATATGGATGCCAAGATTCTCAACAAGATTCTAGTTAATAGGATCCAACAGCACATTAAAAAGATTATTCATCATGATCAGGTGGGATTTATCCCTGGGATGCAAGGGTGGTTCAACATTCAAAAATCAATCAATATGATAGAACAAATCAATAAGAGAAGAACCACATGGTCCTCTCAATTGATGCAGAAAAAACGTTTGACAAAATTCAGCATCTGTTCCTGATAAAAACTCTTCAAAGTATAGGGATAAAAGGAATATTCCTCAACATCATAAAATCTATGAAAAGCCCACAGCAAATATCATTCTCAGTGGGGAAAAGCTGACAGCCTTCCCTTTGATGTCAGGAACATGACAAGGATGCCCACTCTCACCACTCTTGTTCAACATGGTCCTAGATGTCCTAGTGATAGCAATCAGGCAACCAAAAGAAGTAAAAGGTATTCACATTGGCAATGAAGAAGTCAAACTCTCTTCGCAGATGACATGATACTTTATATGGAAAACCCAAAAGACTCCACCCCCAACTACTAGAACTCAGTAATCTGTTGGGGAACAAAATCAATGCACAGAAATCAGTTGCTTTCCTATACACTAACAATGAAAACATGGAAAGGGAAATTAAAGAATCGATTCCATTTACTGTAGCACCAAGAACCGTAAGATAGATGGGAATAAACCTAACCAAAGAGGTAAAGGATCTGTACTCAAGGAAATACAGAACA
>CM053606.1:113942341-113961027 GCA_028646535.1 Procyon lotor
AAAAAACCAATAATCACATCAAAAAATGGGCAGAAGACATGAACAGACACTTCTCCAAAGAAGACATACAAATGGCTAACAGACACATGAAAAAATGTTCATCATCTTTAGCTATCAGGGAGATTCAAATCAAAACCACACAGAGATACCACCTTACACCAGTTAGACTGGTCAAAATCAACAAGACAATAAACAACAAATGTTGGAGAGGATGTGGAGAAAGGGGAACCCTCTTCCGCTGTTGGTGGGAATGCAAGTTGGTGCAGCCACTTTGGAAAACAGTGTGGAGATGCCTCAAGAAGTTAAAAATAGAGCTACCCTATGACCTTGCAATTGCACTACTGCGTATTTACCCCAAAGAAGCAGATGCAGTACAAAGAAGGGTCACATGTACCCCAGTGTTCATAGCAGCAATGGCCACAACTGCTAAACTATGGAAAGAAACAAGATGCCCTTCAATGGATGAATGGATAAAGAAAATATGGTCCATATGTACAATGGAATATTATGCCTCCGTCAGAAAGGATGAATACCCAACTTTTGTATCAACATGGACGGGACTGGAAGAGACTATGTGGAGTGAAATAAGTCAAGCAGAGAGAGTCCGTTATCTATGGTCTCATGTGTGGAGCATAAAGAAAAACATGGAGGGCATTGTGAGAAGGAAAGGAAGGGTGAATGGGGGGAAATCGGAGGGGAAGATGAACCATGAGAGACTGTGGACTCTGAGAAACAAACTGAGGGTTTTGGAGGGGAGAGGGTGGTGGTTGGGTGAGCCTGGTGGTGGGTATTGAGGAGGGCACGTATTGCATGGAGCACTGGGTATGGTGCATGAACAATTAATCTTGTAACACTGAAAAAATAAAACGTATTTGGGGGGATAAAAAAGTCCTCAGTTTTAAAGAAAAATGTGGCAGATGTTGTATGCCCTCTAGTGGCCACAAAGTATATCTTTATATCTTGCATTAACTTTGTTTCAGTGGTTTTGTCAAGAATGCATTTCACACGTCAGATATACTAATTTTACTAATATCACATTGTAAATATTACATTAACTCTTACTTTATCTTAACTGCAATAGTGCAAAATATAGTATTTTAGTATTTAGTATTTTAGATATAGTATATCTCAGTATATAGGAAAACATATGCTATGTTTTCTAGAAGTATTTTGTAAAAGTAACACAGAGCCACATCCAACAAATGCAAAAGAGAAAATATGCAAATTAAATTATCCCCAAAACAGTGATATAGTTCAAATTGCCCACTATGCTGTGCTAATATGGGCCAAAAGGAGAATGGAGAATTTCTGGATCCTAAGCTGCTAAATTAGTCAGGGTTCTACAAGGAACAGAACCAATGGGATATATAGAGAGATGTATTTTAAGGAATTGGTTCATGAGATGGTGGAGGCTGGTTCTTCTAAGGAGTCTGAAATCCTTAGGGCAGGCCAGCAGGCTGTAAACTTACATAAGAGTTAATGGTGCAGTCAAGAATTCAAAATCTGCAAGGTAGGACAGAAGACTGAGAACTCAGGCAGGATTTTTATGGTGCAGCCTTGAGATAGAATTCTGTTTCGTTGGAAAACCTGTCTTTGTTTTTAAGGCCTTTAACTGTTTGGTTGTGGCCTACTTACATTAAGTAACTTTTTTACTTACGTTACTTTTTTACTAACGTTACATTAAGTAACTTTTTACTTACGTTACTTTTTTACTAACGTCTAGTAATTGTAAACATTAATCACATCTGCAAATACCTTCACAACATCTAGACTAGGTATTTGACCAAACAACTAGGCATTATAGCTTAGGCAAGTTTTAAGTGCTTTAAATGTATTAACTCATTTTTTTGTCCTTGTGATAATTCCAACCACATAACCATAACCACCCACAGTTTTAGGTGTTTTAAATGTATTAACTTATTTTTTGTCCTCATGATAATTCAATGAGGCAGGTGCTCTTAATGACTCATTCAAACCAGCTGAGGCACGTATTGGTAAAGTTTCATGCATGTTTTCTAGAAATTTTAAAGATTTTATTTGTTTGAGAGAGAAAGAGAGAGGGAGCACTCACATAAGTGGGGAGAAGGGCAAAGGAGAAGGGAGAGAGAGAGAGAAAGAATTTCAAGCAGACTCCATGCTGAGCACAGAGTCCATCATGGGGCTCAATCCCAAGACCCTGAGATCATGACCTGAGCCAAAACCAAGAGTTGGATGCTTAACTGACTGAGACACCCAGGTACCCCTGTTTTCTAGAAATTTTAAACACAGATTTGTATTAATAAAAATATTACATTATATCCTTTTTCTTGTTTTTAGGTTTAAGTATATGGTACATTTTGTATAAATTACATTTTGTTGAGTTAAAGAAGAATTTTTGGGGATTTATGTATGATGATACATAAGGTTCTAATTCATTCATTTTAATTAGTTTAGTATATCATTGTTTGGATATACCACAACTTATTCTATTCTTTAATGGGCATTTGCATTATTTCAAGCTTTTCACCATTGCAAATAATACTGCAATTAATATTTCATTTAAGTGCTTATGTATCTCTTGTGATATTATCTCAGAGTATACTAAGAAGTAATAATTACTAGTCAAGAGACCGGCCCTAAGGTGGCCTCCAAAGATTTTCCTCTGTCTGGTGTCCACACATTTGTATAACCCACTTCACTTGACTGAGCAAACCCTGTGATTTGCTTCTAACTAATAGGATATGGCAAAGGTAGTGAGATAGCTCTTCCATGATTAAGGTATGTTATATGACTATATCATAGCAGACTGGAGCTGTCATTCTACCCACAGGTATGATGGAATCAGCAGTTATGTTGGAGAAGCTCATATTGCAAGAAACAGCAGATGACCTTTAGGATCTGAGGACTGCCTTTAGCCAATAACCAGCAAAAATCAGGATCTTTAGCTGTATAGTAAAAAAAAAAAAAAAAAAAAAAATGGTTTTAGCCAACAACTTGAACTTGGAAGCTATAGTAGGCAAAATAATGACCCCAAAGATGCTCACATCCTAATCCTTAGACCCTGTTGACTGTATTATCTTACATGGTAAAAGGGATTTTGCAGATGTGATCAAGCTTAAAGGCTTTGTAATGGGAAGAACATCCCGCATTATCCAGGTGGATCCAATCTAATGATTAGAGATTTAAGAGCAGATAACTTGTCCTAACTTTTTCCAACTTCTTTTTTCAGTAGTTACAGAGAGAGAGGAGGGAGAGATTCAACATTGCTGGCTTGGAAGATGGAGAAAGGATCATGACCCAAGGAATATAGGCAGTTTTCAGAAGCTGAGAAGGTAAAGTCCATATATGATATAACAGTCTGATAAACTTTCCTTTCATTAACTCTAGTAAATATTTTATCCTTTGTAAAGATCCTAGTATCCCTGTGTTGGTGGTAATAACAGACTACTTATAGTTCTAATGTGCCTAGTGTATGTTTTTCAATCCATCCTTTTTTTTTTCCCTTTTAAATAAACTATTTTTAGAGCAATTTAAGGTTCACAGAAAAATGAGTAAAAATTATGGAAAGTCTCCATATACTATATATGTCCTCCCTTCTACAACCTCCCCCACTCTCAACATTCTCCACTAGAGAGGTACATTGGTTATAATTGATGAACCTACATTGAAATATCATTATCCCCAAAGTCCAAAGTTTATATTAAAGTTCACTCTTGGTGTTATACATTCTACAGGTTTTGACAAATGTGTAATGGCATGTATCCAACAGTATGATGCATATATTATGTGTATAATATATATACATTACATATGTTATTCGCATATATAATTGCATACATTATAATTACAAATTATTACAACATAATTACATATGCTTTATGTATGTATATACAGTACAGTATAAGGTTGTTTCACTCCCCTAAAAATCTTCAGGACTGTTCATTTCTGCCTCCCACTATTCCTGGCAACCACTGTCTTTTTACTGTCTCTATAATTTTGCCTCTTTCAGAATGTCCTAAGGTTGGAATCATACAATAGATAGCCCTTTCAAATTGGCTGATTTTACTTCTTAATTTGCATTTAAGTTTCCTCTACTTTTATGCCTTATAGCTCGTTTCTTTTGTTTGTTTTTAGTTTTAACATTTCTTTTTTCTTAAGACTTTACTTAGTAACTAGAGAGCTCAAGTGAGACAGTGAGAGAGAGCATGAGTAGGGGGAAGGGGCAGAGGGAGAAATAGATTTACTGCCAAGCAGGGAGCCCAATGTGGCACTCAATCCCAGGACCTCAGGACCATGACCTGAGCCCAAAGCAGAAGCTCAACCAACCGACTGAGCCACCCAGGCACCCGTTTTAACATTTCTATTTATAAAATGCTTAAGGAATATATTTTTCATCTCAAAGCATTTGATATTATGTTTTTTGTTTGTTTTTTTTAAAGATTTTACTTATTTATTTGACAGAGACAGAGAGATCACAAGTAGGCAGAGAGGCAAGCAAAGGGGGGCGGGAAGCAGGCTCCCCACTGAGCAGAGAACCCGATGCGGGGCTCGATTCCAGGACCCTGAGATCATGACCTGAGCGGAAGGCAGAGGTTTTAACCCACTGAGCCACCCAGGTGCCCCGATATTATGTTTAATTATGAATTATGAATATTTTCCCTATCATTAAAATGGCTTAGCATATAAAGAAATATTTAGACTTACATGGCAATCACTGAAAGGGTTTCTACTAGGATCTAGCCAATCAAATCATTTGTTTTAAAGCAACCAATAGGCTATATGTGTAGGTTTTTAAGTGTATATAACAGCAGTTTAATATGGATTTCTAAACATTACATGATTCAAAATCCTAAAAATTGATCCTTTTCCATTTTTAATGTATTAATAATAAAAACCTTTTGACACAGAACTTTTGAAAGTTGTTAAAAAACTTAAAAGCTTATTTGTAGTATTTCTATTCTTACATCCAGGTTCACCATGACACTGACACTGGACGAGAGTAAGGATTAAATATACTAGCTAGTAACTTATAATGTGTTATTTAAAGCCCAAAACTTCCATAAAGGTACTCTGTACCAGTGTGTCCACACTTTTTTTATACCAATAATGTAAATATTAATGGTTTGTATCTATTTCACCTGTTTAAAACCAGTTGGCTTTAGCTCTCTGACCAGTGAAATATAAAGACCCATCCAGCGAACTTATACCTTGTCTCTACTGAATCATGACTTCCCACAATTATCTTGGTGGTCATGATCCAGTGATGAAGCATATCCTGCATCTAAGAATATGGTCTGGAAGTTGTGCCTAGAAATCTCTATTCTCTCTCATGGTTGTCTATACTTTTATCCTTTTACCTTTATTAAAGCTTTATATGAGTGTATGTTGGTTCATAACCTCCTTGGAAGCTTCCTGGGTGAAATCTAAAACTGGCCCTTATACTTGGAGGGCGGGGAGAGATTGAAGAAAGAGGTAGGCCACTTCAGGTTGGTAGGTAGCAGGTTTAGTGAGCAAAGGGAACTTATATACAGGGCTTGTCTTGGGCAGCAACAAGGTAAATAGATCTTTGCACCCACTCACCAAATCTTAAAAATTTATATAGAGTCCTCACCTGGGTTTGGCACACTGAACTGTATACTGTCCAGATGGTCTTAGCACCACATCACCATCTCAAGTCTATTACATCTTTGGGGCAGCCCCTGGGAGTGGGTAAGGCAAGCAGAACCCATATTCCATGGATAGGAGAGGTGCTGAGGGGCCTCTGATCACCAAGGTGCACCTCATAGGTCAACTGGCAGTCATGTCTTCTTGATGACCTTCCCTAACAGTATACCCTGTGGTTTCATGAGTTCTTATAGTTATCTGACCCTGTGTAATTTGCTGTAGTTGGTGCTCTGAGCAGGATGCTTGAAGTGGCCCTTGGCTCTATAATTAAATGATGGATAAGGGTTAGTTTGGAAGAAAGAAAGATGAGGAAATGGGATGTGAAGGACTTTGATGCCAGGCTAGCTCCCGCAGGCTGGCCTTCAATTCAGTGGTATTGTGACCATTAACAGCAGAATAAACATATCAGCTTGCAAGTGGATAGATCTGGAGCTGAGGGAAATACCAAAATGGATGAAAAAAGAAATTCAGACAGGAGGTAAGTCAGTCAAGAATTCTGTGTCTTGGCTGCTGTTAGCTGCTTTGGCAAAAATGACAGTAACTAAGAAAAAACATGAAGCTTCTGGTCTGCCAAGTTACCACCATTGATTCTGCGTATAACAGGAAGCGACATGATGAAATCAGGGAGTAGTACAAATACTTCTTTTGATCAGAATGTTACCTTGCCTAGCTGATAATCACTAAAAAGATTATACAGGCTTTGGATGAGGTAAGGGGGAGAGTGGGGATCAAAAGATGCCTAAACCTGGAATATTCAAAGAGCTCAGGCAGTCTACTTTTTGCAGAAATATGGATATCCTAATCTGTTGAGGCAATGGAAGGCAGGGTTATGTGAAAATAGCTTGAGAGGGGGAATAGTCCAACTCCACTCTCATATGAAGCTGAACAGTCCTGAGAGTGCTGAAATGTTGAAAGTGGAAGCACCTTCAGATTGATTATATAAGGACAAAATATACTCCAATTTTAGGCTTTTCACCCAAGAAGTAAATCATGTGATGAATAGGGTTCAAATGCTTGGGATTCTTGTGTGACCCTCCTGTTGGGAGGTAAAGACATATGCAAGAAGCTGTCACAGACCTACTGGCTCAACTCTTAAAGGATTAAGTGATGGGAAAAATATTAGAAATATTAGGGGGAAAAAGACCATTAAGATTAAAAGGGATGGGGCACCTGGGTGGCTCAGTTGATTAAGTGTCTGCCTTCAGCTCAGGTCATGATCTCAGGGTCTTGAGATTGAGCCCTGCATTGTGTTCCCTGCTCAGTGGGGAACCTGCTCCTCCCCCTTACTCTCCCTCTACTGCCCTGCTTGTGTTCTCTCACTCTCTCTCAAATAAATAAATAAATAGAATCTTAAAAAAAAGAAGATTAAAAGAGATGAAAAAAACCTCAAGACAATTAAACATGTTGGGATAGTTAGTTAAAAATATCATTAAAAAGGAAGTAATAGAATAACTACTAAAACTTTAATAGCTTGCTGGAGAGATTATGTAGTTCATCTGCACCACCAACTCCAAAAGTTACAAAAAAGGTTTGATCAAATTATCCTAGTCACAGTGAATTTTTTAAAATCTTATGATAATAGAAAAAAATAAACAACTCATAAACAACACTGATAAAAACAATGTGAGTTAAAGAAAATATATCAAGTTGGTCCTGGGGTGTAAAGTGTGGTGCTATCATTAGCAGGGAATCTAAGACCTTTTGCATTGGTGTGTGTGAAATATCATGGGCATGATGAAGAAATTTTATCAGAATTGTTCTACAGTGGCTCATAATTTACTGTCAAATGTGCTAATAAATAGTAAAAAGACAACATAATTGAATTATGGGGTTGTGGTAAATTGTCAGTGACTTAAAATTGAAAATATGGCTTAAGTAGAAATTTATGAACAAAGGTTACTCTTGGTTGTGTACCAACTTTACCAGAATATGTTATTGGAATGTATGTGATATATTGAATAGGAGGGATGAGGAGCTCTTCCCTTAAACAAATGGAGAAAGGGATCTAAAGATCTTCTCCATATACTGTCTTAATTGTTAGCTGAATGGAAATCCTTAGAAAGACCTTAGCCACTTAAGTGGTTAGTTGAAAACAATATGGTATACGTTAGGAGTTATTAATAAGTGCCTGATTTGGTTAAGGTTGTTTTAGACACAAGTATATTATCACCCACAAAATATTTTTTTATAAATCCAGTAGGGTTTGTAAGAAAAGTTGAGGAATCTTGGAAGTTAATTGTAAACTAAGGAGGGCCAAAAAAAAAAAAAAAAAAAGGTTTCTCTAACAGCATTAGCCGTGACTACTAGTATAACACTTCACATTTGCAACAAGTTAAAAAGGATTGGTATTCTATGATTGATTTATCTAACAGCTTCTTTTTTAACTTCAGTTATGGGAGAAAGTCAAAATCATTGTGCTTTCCTGTTGGTGGGAATGTAAATTGGTGCAGCCCACGGTGGAAAACAGTGTGAATGCAATTTTAAAAAAATTAAACATAGAAATACACTATGATTGACTAATCTCACTACTAGGTATTTACCCCAAGAAAATTAAAAGATTAATTTAAAAAGATACATCCACCCCTAGGTTTGTTGCAGCATTACTTATAGTAGCCAAAGTATAGAAGCGATTCAAGCATCCATCAATAGATGAATGGTTAAGAACAGGGCACTTGGGTGACTTAGTCGTTAACCATTTGCCTTCAGCTCAGGTCATGATCCCAGGGTCCAGGGATTGAGCCCTGCATTGGGCTGCCTGCTCAGCAGGAAGCCTGCTTCCCCCTCTCCCATTCCCTCTGCTTGTGTTCTCCTCTCTCACTGTGTTTCTCTCTGTCAAATAAATAAAATCTTAAAAAAAAAAAAAGATGAATGGATAAGATGTGGTATACCTATGATAGAATATTACTCATCCCTAAAAAAGAATGGTATCTTGCCATTTGCAACAACATAGATGGACCTAAAAGGTATTGTGTTAAGTAAAATAAGTGAAAAACAAATGCCATATGATTTCACTTATATATGGAACAAAACAAATGAATAAACAAACAAAAGTAGACATAGACTCATAAATATAGAAGACAAACTGGTGATTGTCATAGGGGAAGGGTTCAGGGGATAGGCAAAAGGAGCAAAGGAGAGTGTGAGGTACAGACTTCTAGTTATGGAATGAGTAAGTCACAGGATAAAAGGTCTATAGGCACTATAGTCAATGTTATTATAATAACATTTATGGTGATAAATGGTAGCTGTATTTGTGGTGAGAATGACATATAGTTATTGTCACTGTATTGTACATCTGAAAGTCATGTAACATTGTGTGTTAATTATACTTCAATTTATTTATTTATTTTTCCATGAAAACATAAAGTTTTCTGTTTATTTGTGTCTCCTTCAATGTTATTTTTTTTTTTTATTTCTCAGCATTATTTTGTAGTTTTCAGTATAGAAGTCTTTTACCTCTTTGGTTAAGTTCATTCCTATTTTAATTTTTTTGATGCTACTGCAAATGGGATTTTTCTCTCTTTTTTTTTTTACTATTAATTTAATTTTATTTTTTCAGTGTTCCAAGATTGATTGTTCATGTATCACACCCAGTGCTCCATGCAATACATGCCCTCCTCAATACCCACCACCAGGCTCACCCAGCCCCCCCCTCCAAAATGCTCAGTTTGTTTCTCAGAGTCCACAATCTCTCATGGTTCATCTCCCCCTCTGATTTTTCCCAATTCACCCCTCCTTTCCTTCTCCCAGTGTCTTCCATGTTCTTCCTTATGCTCCACACATAAGTGAAACCATATGATAACTGACTCTAGATGAATGAATAAAGAAGATATGGTCCATATATACAATGGAATATTATGCCTCCATCAGAAAGGATGAATACCCAACTTTTGTATCAACATGGATGGGACTGGAATAGATTATGCTGAGTGAAATAAGTCAAGCAGAGAGGGTCAGTTATACTTCAAATTAAAAAAAATCATTGTCTATTCATGTTGGATAGAATCCAATACAGGTTTAGTGAGCTTCGACAGAGATTTAAATTCTGCTTAGTGCTATAAGGGGTTCAATTCAATTCAACTGAAATGTGTAGTTATACATTTTGTTGGTGATAGAATGCTGATCTCCCTCCGAAGATCATGTTAAAGCAATTAAAAGTGATTAATCGTATCACTACCAGAGACCCACAAATTAATCATATCACTATCAGAGACCCACATAACCAGTTAAAAATATAGGTTCAAAAGAATACTTGGTAGCATTCATAAGAACCACTTGGGCCAGCGACATTAGCAACATTCTTCAAACAACCAAAAATAAGCACTGTTCTTGCCAGCTCAAAAATTGAAACAAAAATTAATTGGTTTGTTTTGTTTCATAAAATTAGCTCCCACTCACAAAGCTACTAGAAAAAAGAAAAGCTGAATTTGAATGGGGCTCTGAACAGCAGCAGCCTACCACACAGTGTCAAAAAGCCATGACCTAATGGATACTTCTGGAATCACACAACCTCAATGATGATCAAATGATTTAAGTGTCATCAACTCCAGCCATACTTGCTGAGGTCTTGGCCAAAAGCTTGTTACTGCCTCCCAGTGGTAACCACTGAGATCTTGGACTTGAGATTTTCCTAATTCAGTTCCCAGCTCCAGTCTCTGACAGTTGTTCGCCTGTTATTGTGCTTAGCTAAACCTGCTTCTAATCAGCAAGATGTAAAATTATTTTGAGATCTGAAATACACATCATGTGTATTTCATTGGCATTATGGCAGGCATTATGTAAAAACAAAATTCTAACTGGGAAAGAAATCCGGCAGATACTCATTAAATGGAAACGGACCACTGCAATACATGAAAATGTGGCTTTCATGCGTTTGGGCCCTGTATTAGGTCCCCCTGATGGAGTTAACAAACTCTATAGCTGAAGGGCCCTAATACCCTATGATCATTTCTCAAGGATGCCAAACAAGCATCATGGTTTACAGATAGTAATTTCAAGCTGGAAGGACAACATTTAGTCTGGAAGGCATTGTGACAGATAATTGGTTACACTTTGAATAAAGAAGATAAAGATAAGTCTGTTCAATGGGTAGAATTAAAAATTGTGTCCCTGTGGTATCAAAAGAACTGGTCATAAAAATATAATATGTATTTTTATAGATTTTGGGGTAAAAGCCAATGAGCTATAAGTATGGTTCAGAAAATGAGCCTTATAGACTGGAACATAAGAAGTTCCTTAGCATCAGGTGCTACATAATAGAAAATCTTAAAGAGGAAAACCCAGGGGTGCCTGGGTGGCTCAGTTAGTTAAGCTTCTGGCTCTTGATTTCAGCTCAGGTCATGATCTCAGGGTTGTGGGATCGAGCTGTGTGGAGTCTGCACTCAGGGGGGAGCCTGCTTCTGTCCCTCTCCCTATGCCCTCTTTCTGCTTGCATGCACACTCACATGCATGCGCATGCTCTCCTACCCTCTCTCTCAAATAAATCTTTAAAGAAGAAAAAAGGAGGAAAGTCCAAGTCGAGCAGATTGAAGCCCATGAAAAAACAAATAAAAACACTTACAAATTTATGAACAAACAATCAAAGACACCTGGAACCAGAAATTGCATACCCACATTTGGTCTTTGGATGGCTTCTTCATTACAGTAGATGAGCAGCCATGAAGAATTTGAGCAATACAATGATGGATAGTAAAAAAAAAAACAAAAAACAAAAAAAAACTGTATCCTATTGTCCTCTGTCTGGTGAGAAAGAATCGTGGGAGCTGCATTGGGAAGTCTCAGACCTCTTCAATGTTTGTCTACACTTTATTTCTACTGCTGTGTCATATTATTGAGCTATATTTAAAGATTAATGTGTATAACCCCCGAAGTCTTGAGATCTTATCATCTGGATCTGTGTAATTAAGGTAATCATATAAATCAATTTTAAAACTGTCACAAGCAATATTTCTATTTTTTAAGTATCATGATTGTCCAATCTTGTTATAGTTGAGTCTTCTAAATCTTATTTATAGTAGACTTTCCTTCATGTGTATGTTTATTACTCACTGTCAGATGTGTACTAATCTTCGGTGAGGCTTTATGTTGAATAATCCTGTAAAGTTAGAGTTGGGGGTACACATAATAAAACTCTAGAATGGTTTTGTGTTTGCTTTTGTAAGATGCCCCAGGGATTCCACCTCCAGAGGTTGATTTCTTATATTAACTTTAGCTATTTCCAGATTTCATGACTTTTCACAATTTTTTTTTTTCATGTATTGGGTATTGCTTTATTTTTTTTAAAGTTTTTTATTTAAATTCCAGTTAGTTCACATACAGTGTAATATTAGTTTCAGGTGTACAATAACTGATTCAACACCTACATACAATACCTAGTGATCATCATGAGTGTGTTCCTTAAGCCCTATCTCCATTTTAACCCTTTCCCCCCATCTACCTCCCATCTGGTAACTATCAGTTTGTTCTCTATAGTTAAGAGTCTGTTTCTTGACCTTTTCAAATTTAAATATAAAATGCTTAACATGATAGAGTATAAAACATAGCAAGAATGAAGTCAGCAAAAATTGAACAGCACGAACTCCAGGGGCCTGTACCTGACCAGAAACAGTGAAAAATTGGCAAATCTGTCAGACTCAACCTTATAAGGAATTCTGGAAGATAGTCAAAGGTTTAAAGCAAACAAGTGAATGTTTAACTGGGAGAAAAGCCACTGAAACATGGTAGGAAAGATTTTGGGCATTTTAACTTACCTTTGTTCTATCCTGCTCTCCAGAGTGTTAGCAGTCTTGAAAAGTACAGTGCATGTTCTTTGTGTGGGTACCTGGTTCTAAAAGGAAGAGAATAGAACTTGTTCCCAAGGAATTGGGTTTGTTTTGACCTGTCTTTAGGTTCCCTGGAGGACTGGTGCAAGGATCTAACCTTCATTTCACCTAACTCAGAACTGTGTAAGTGCAGAGAAATGCCTATGTGGGGCATGTTCATCAAAAACACAAATGAAAGGCAAATGAACAGCTTGTTCTGCCTGGGGAATACAATAACAGTTGCATAAAACAATAGCCATGCTGAAAGCCTTGATGGAAAAGCTGGAAAATGTAATATTTGGAGGCATAAGGATTTTAAAAACTTCTGCATACACTGGGGAATCTAGAAAGCCATGTGCAGGCACAAGGCAGTATGCATGCTCAGAAAACACCAAAGAAGAGCATATGTTTTCACTTCTGGCTGATCTTTATGGTCAGTGCAAATAAGAAGTAAAGGATCAAATGGAGAATTAAAGAGTTTTCTACCATCTTTCCCCCAAGCATACTGATTTTGACAGTCATCCATGTTTGAGAGTGCCTTTGTGAAAGTCTAGCAGTCCAGTGGAGAACTTCTAGCATACTTTAGAGGAAAAAAATCCCCAATTAAATGAAATGGGGGAGTTGGGGGAACAGTTGTCCTTTACCTGCATAATCCCTTCCCTAGATAGTACAGCCCCGTGCCAAGAGAAACACTGTCATGTAGAAAAGTAAGAGCATGGGAGTGAATACCTCGCTTCTCAGCTGTGTTGAACACTGGGAAGAGACCCATTTCTTTCTTACCCCATCCAGAATACTGAGATGTGCTCATTACTGGGAGGTAGGAGCAATTGAAATCATACTAAATATCTTTGCTGAGCACAGTGTTATCAAATGATAATCAATAGCAGGGGGAAAACTGGAAAATTCACAAAATGTGGAAATTAAACAACATACTACTGAACAATCAATGGGTTAAAGAAGAAATCAAAAAGAAAATTTAAAAAGTCTGTTGAAGCAAATAAAAATGGAAACAACATACCCAAACTCCTTGGATGCATCAAAAGCAGTTTTAAGAGGGTAGCTTTGAGTGATAAGCACCTACATTAAGAAAAAAGATCTCATATGGAAAACCTTATACTTAAAGGAACCACAAAAAGAACAAAGGAAGCCTTGAGTTAGCAGAAGGAAGAAATAATAAAAGTCAGCAGAAATAAAAGAAATAGAGAACAGACAGACAAAAGAAAATAAGAATGAAAATAAAAGCTAGTTTGTTTAAAAGATAAAATTAACAAAGCTTCAGCTAGACTGACAACAAAGACTCAAATAAAATCAGAAATGAGAGACATTACAACTGATATCATAGAAATACAAATGATCATGAATACTGAATTCTGAATACAGAATTACTATGAACAATTATACACAAAAATAAATAACATAACCTAGAAGAAATGGATAAATTCCTAGAAATATACAATCTAACAGACTGAATGATGAAGAGATAGAAAAATCTGAATGGAACAATGAGTAAGGTAATTTAATCAGTAATTCAAATCCTTCTAACAAAGAAAGGTCAGGAAAAGATGCTTTCACTGGTGAATTCTACCAAATATTTAAAGAAGAATTAATACCAATCTTTCTCAAAGTCTTCCAAAAAATTGAGGAGAAGGAAACACTCTCAAACTCTTTTCTCTTTTTGTGAGGACAGCATTACCTTGATGCCAAAATTAGATAAGGACACTACAAGAAAATAAAACTATAGGCCTATATCCCTGATGAATACAGATGCAAAAATTCTCAACAAAATACTGGCAAACCCAATTCAACAGCATATTAAAAGGATCCTACACCAAGATCAACTGGAATATATGTTTGTAATGCAAGGATGGCGGAACATATGTGAATCAATAAATGTGGTAACCACTTTAAGAAAATGAAGAATAAAAACATATGAACCTCTCAATAGATGGAAAAAAAGCATCTGACAAATTTCAACATCCTTTCATAATAAAAACTATCAACAAATCTGGTATAGATGAAATGTAACTCACCACTGTATGATGATATGACAAGCCCACAGCTAACATCATATTCATCAGTGAAAGATTGAAAGTTTTCCCTGTGTAATCAGGAACAACACAAGGATGCCCAATTTCACAACTCCTATTCAACATAGTATTGGAAATCTTAGCCAAAACAGTCAGGCAAGAGAAAAGAAAACACATCCAATTTGGAAAGGAAAAAGTAAAATTGTTTCTATTTGCAGATGATATGATCTTATATATTAAAAGTTGTAAAGTGGGGCACCTGGGTGGCTCAGTGGGTTAAAGTGTCTGCCTTCAACTCAGGTCATGATCTCAGGGTCCTGGAATCTAGCCCTGCATTGGGCTCTCTGCTCAGCAGAGAGCCTGCTTTCACCTCTCTCTCTGCCTGCCCCTCTGCCTACTTGTGATCTCTCTCTGTCTCTCTGACAAATAAATAAATAAACATCTTTAAAAAATAAATAAAAGTTCTAAAGCCTCCAGCAAAAAGCTGTTAGAACTGATAAATGAATTCAGTGAAGTTGCAGGACATGAAGTCAACATAGAAAAATCAGTTGTATTTTGTACACTAACAGTAAGCTATCTGAAAAAGAAAGAAAAAGTAATTATATTTACAGTAGCATCAGAAATTTAAAGAAATACTGGGGCACTTGGGTGGCTCAGTCAGTTAAGTGTCTACCTTTGGCACAGGTCTTGATCCTGGAGTCCCAGCATTGAGCCCCACGCATGGAGTCTGCTTCTCCCTCTCCCTCTACTCCTTCCCTGTCTTGTGCTCTCTCTCTCTCTCATTCATTCTCTCTGTCAAATAAATAAATAAAATCTTTTTTAAAAGGAAACTTAAATGAATACTTAGAAATAAATTTAACAAAGGAAGTGAAAGATCTATACAGTGAAAACTATAAGACATTGAAGAAGGAAATTGGAGAAGACACTAATAATTGCAGAAGTATCCCATGTTTGTAGATAAGAAAAATTAATATTGTTAAAATGTCCTTCCTACCCAAAGCCATCTACACATTCAATGCAATGTCTATTAAAATTTCAATGGCATTTTCCACAGAAATAGAATCCTAAAATATTTGTCGAATTTATAAAAGACCCCAAATATCTAAAAATTTCCAAGAAAGAACAAAACTGCAGACAACAAACTTTCTGATTTCAAACTTTATTGCAGAGCAATAGTGATCAAAACGGTATAGTATTGGTATAAAACAGACACACAGACAAATAGAACAGAAACAGAAGCCCAAACACAATCCCTTGTATAAATAATCAACTAAAATTTGATAAGGGAGCAAAGAATACTCAATGGAAAAAACATAGTTTCTTCAATAAATGGTGAGAAACTGAATATTCATATGCAAAGGAATGAAGTCAGACCCCTAATTACATTAGTCACAAAAAATACTTTGAAATGGATTAGATTTACATGTAAAATCTGAAACCATAAAACGGGTTTTTTCTTCTTATCTTTCTTCTTTTCTTCTTCTTATCCTAGAAGAAAACAGGGAAAAGCTATTTGACATTGTCCTTGACAACAATGTTTTGGATATGACACCAAAAGCACAAGCAACAAAAGTAAAAATACCCTAGTAGAACTACATCAAAATAAAACCTGCACAGTAAAAGAACCAACAGAATTAAAATGCAACGTATGGAAAGGGAGGAAATATTTGCCAACCATATAGCTGGTAAGGGATTAATATCTAAAATATATAATACATATACCACTCAATGGTTAAAAAAACTGATTAAAAATTCAGCAAAGAATCTGAATAGACCTTTTCTAAACATGCAAATGGCCAATAGGTGACAAGGTATTCAGCATTTCTAGTCATCAGAGAAATGCAAATCAAAAACTAGGATGAGATAAATTCTCATACTCAAAATAATGGCTATTATTAAAAAACAAAAGAAAATAAGTGTTGGCAAGCATGTTAAAAAAGGGAGCCTCTGTGCACTATTGGGAGGAACTTAAATTGGGACACCCACTACAGAAACCATTTTGAAAATTCTTCAAAAAATTAAAAATAGAACTCCTATGTAATCTAGCAATCCCACTTCTGGGTATGTATCTAAAGGAAATGAAATTACTATCTTAAAGAGATTTTTGCACCCCCATGTTCATTACAGCATTATCCACAATAGCCAAGACATGGAAATGACACAAGTGTCCATCAATGGATGAATAGATAAGGAAAATATAAAATATATATATGTTATATTTCACGTATGGAAAAGAAGAAAATTATTTTATTTGCAACAACATGGTTGGCCTCTAGGGGCATTGTGCTAACTGAAATGAGTCAGAAAGACAAATACTACATGATCTCACTTATATTTAGAATCTAAAACCAAATTCATAGAAACAGAGAGCAGAATAGTGGTTGTCAAGTGCTGTAGAGTGGGTAAATGGAGAGATGTTGCTCAAAGGGTACAAACTACCAGTTCAAAGTTGAATACATTTTGAAGGTCTAATGTACAGCATGTGGACCATGGTTAACAATACCATATTATATACTTGAAAACTGCTAACAAACTAGATCTTAAATGTTCTCACCACAAAGCACCTTCATGAGCACACACATACGCTCAACACAGACACTGTTGTTATGTCAGGCAATGGATGTAATAACTAACTTTGTTGTGGTAATCATTTTGCAATATATGTGTGTGTGTGTGTGTGTGTGTGTGTGTGTATCAAATCATTGTACACAAACTTGCACAATGTTTATAGCAATTATATTTCAGTAATACTGGTGGGGGGTGGGAAATGAAGCTAAGGCAGAGTTATAAATTACCTGGCCAGATGCTAAAGTTGTGTTTCACCAAGAAGGATTTTAAAATTTGTCTTACTTCATTTTGGTTTCTTGGCTTTTGACTCAAGGCATTTATGGAAATATCTGTCAAACCAATAGCTAACCACTAAGCTAAAAAAAAAAAAGAGACTTCAGAAACCACACATGATAAAAACATACAGGATTTACCAAAGTTTATAAGCGTTTCTAAACAAATAAACAAATTTTGCTAAGCAAAAAATAAAATAAAATAAATGCAACCCCACATTAAGAATAAACAGAAAATTCAGAAACAATGTTCCAGAATCAGACTGGAATCTGATTTCCAGTATTTCCATATCATAACATTCAAGATATCCAGTTTTGGGGGTACCTGGGTGGCTTAGTTGGTTAAGCATCTGACTCTTGGCTTGGCTCAGGGCATGATTTCAGAGTCCTGGGATGGAGCTCCACATTGGACTCGATGCTCAGTGCAGAGTGTGACTGTCATTCTCCCTTTGCCCCTCCCCCTGCTCGCTCTCTCAAATAAATAAGTAAATCTTCAAAATGTCCAGTTTTCAAAAATGCTTAATGAGATATTTCAAGAAACAAGAAAGTGTGACTCATTCACAGGAAATAAAAAGGGGGAGAGGGATTAACAGAAACTGTCCCTGATGTACCACAAACATTGAATTTACAAAACAAAGACTTTTTTTTTTTATTTTTTAAGTTAACATATAATGTATTATTTGCCCCAGGGTACGTATCTGTGAATCATCAGACTTACACATTTCACAGTACTTACCATAGCACATACCCTCCCCAGTGTCCATAACGAAGACACCCTATCCTTATCCACCCTATCCCCCAGCCACTCTCAGTGTGTTTCATGAGTTTAGGAGTTTCTAATGGTTTGTCTCCTTCCTGATCTCATTTTGTTTCATTTCCCTTCCCCACCCCAATGATCCCCTATCCTGCCCTCAAATTCTTCATATCAGAGAGATCATATGATAATTGTCTTTCTCTAATTGACTTATTTCACTTAGCATAATACCCTCTTCTTCCATCCACATCATTGCAAATGGCAAGATTTCATTTCTCTTGATGGCTGTGTAGTATTCTATTGTATATATATACCACCTCTTCTTTATCCATTCATCTGTTGATGGACATCTAGGTTCTTTCCATAGTTTGGCTCTTGTGGACATTGCTGGTATAAACATTTGGGTGCACGTGCCCCTTCGGATCACGACATTTGTATCTTTAGGGTAAATACTCAGTAGTGTGATTGCTGGGTCATAGGGTAGCTCTATTTTCAAATTTTTGAGGAACCTCCATACTGTTTTCCAGAGTGGCTGTACCAGCTTGCATTCCCACCAACATTGTAGGAGGGTTCCCCTTTCTCTGCATCCTTACCAACATCTGTCATTTCCTCACCTGCTAAT
>CM053606.1:113961527-113994746 GCA_028646535.1 Procyon lotor
ATTCTGCAGAAATAAAAACGATTGTAAGAGAGTGCTATTAACAACTGTCTAACAACAAACTAGATAACCCACATGAAATGGACAAATTCCCAGAAATACAAAACCTACCATGAAAACCTACCATAGGTCAAAAGAAATAGAAAATCTAATAATTAGTAAGGAGACTGAATTAGTAAGAACACTGAAAAATCTCCTGACAAAGAAAAACCCTGGACCTGACAACTTTGCTGGTGAATTTTACCATATACTTAAGGAAATAAGACCAATCCTTCTCAAACTTTCCCCCGAAATTGATGAGAAGCACTGTTTTTTCATTTTTTATTTTTTTAAAGATTTTATTTATTTATTTGGCAGAGAGAGAGAGAGCCAGAGCACACAAGCAGGGGAAACAGCAGAGAGAGAGGGAGAAGCAGGCTCTCCATTGCTGGGAGCCCGATGCAGGGCTTGATCCCAGGACCCTGGGATCATGACCTGAGCTGAAGGCAATTATTTAACCAACTAAGCACTCAGGCACCCCAATGAGGAGCACTGTTAACTCATTCTATAAGGCAGCATGACCCTGATACAAAGCCAGACAACAATACAACAAGAAATCCATAAACCACCACCCCTTATGAACAATGATGCAAAAATACTCAACAAAATACTAGCAAACTCAATTTAGCCGCACAGTAAAAAGATCAGACAGTAAGCAAGTGGAATTTATTCCTGGAATGCAAGGATAGTTCCAGTACAAGCCTACTGTGATACATCATATTAACAGAAAGAAGGGGGGAAAAAACCACATGATCAACTAACTCAATTGATGCAGAAAAAGCATTTAATAAAATTCATCACTTTTATGATAAAAACACTCAACAAACTAGGAACAGAAGGAAACTACCTCAACATAATAAAATCCATCTGGGAAAAGCCCACAGCAAACATCATACTGAATGGTGAAAGACTGAAAGCTTTTCCTTTAGATCAGGAATAAGACAAAGATGCCCACTTTCACGACTTCCGTTCAACATAGAACTGGAAGTTCTAGCCAAAACAATTAGAGAAGAAATAAAATGCATCCAAATTAGAAAAGAAGAAGTAAAATTATCTCTGTTGACGAGTGATAGTGTACTTTATGTAGAAAACCCTAACTTTTCTATAAAAACATTGTCATAGCTAATACACGAATTCAGTAAAGTAGCAGGATACAAAGTCAATAATAAATAAAACAAATTGCATCTCTATACATTAACAATGAACTATCTGAAAAGGTAATTATGGAAACAATCCCATTTATAATAGCATCATAAAGAATAAAATACTTAGAAATTAACTAAAGACAAAAGATGCACATAATGAAAAACTACAAAACAAAGCTAAATGAAATAAGACATAAACAAATGGAAACACATCCCATGTTCATGGGACTTAAGATTGTTAAAATGTCAATACTACCCAAAGCTATCTACATATTCAATGGAATCTTTAAAAAAAAAAAAAAAAAAGAACTTTGTTTAAAAACATTCCACTGTTAAAACCCACAATCGCATACCATGAGTCCAGTAAGAAAAAAAATAAATTTGGATCATTTTACCAGTCTTCCTCACTGGGTATGCTGGAAGTTTATGTTGCTTTTTTCTGATTAGAGTTCATGATATTTGAGGTAAGAGTTTGAATGGAAAGGTACAAGACACTGATTCTCCTGTTAAGAGACATTACGACAGATAGAAACCATTCAGGAATATTTAGTCAAAAATATTATACATAAAATATAGTGGTATATAGAAATATATTGAGAATTAAATATATTTTGGTCAATAGCTAGTATGTAGGTAAGTACTTTAATAAAAAGGAAAAGTCATTAAGTGGCACAAAAAGGAAGCCAATCAACTAGTATAGGAATTCAAATACCAACAAAGGTTTGTGTTTCCTGAAAGAAATAAGAAAAAGATGACAATTAAGGAGAGTAATTGGCAGACAGCATCTAATGATCCTTGCTTCCTAATATTCACATACTTATGTAATCCCTTCCCCATGAGTGACATTCTACTAAGGGACAGAATACCATAAATGATTGGATGTCACTTTTGAGATTATAAAATGACACTGACTTCCATCTTGCTCAGTCTCTCCTGCCCTCTCGCTTGCTCTGATGAACAGAGAGGCAAAGAACTAAAGTTAGCCTCCACTCAAAGCCAGTGAGAAGCCCAAGCCCTCAGTCAATGGTCCACTGTGGGCTCAACTTTGCCAGCAACCACAAGTGAGTTTGGAAGTGATTCTCTAACTAATCAAGCCTTGAGACAACTGCAGCCCTGGTTGACACCTTGATTACAGCTTAGTGAGAGAAACTGAGACACAGGCATCCACTAAATTATGCCCAGCATCCTGATGCAAAGAAATTATGAGATAATAATTATTAGTTTTTTCAAGCTGCTAATAAGTTTTAGAATAATTTGTTATACAATCATAATTACTACAATAAGAAAAGCCATGAGAAAAGAAGATTTCAGGTAAATAGACTTAAATAAAATGGAGATTAAAGTGTATTTCTTTTTTGGGGTGCCTGGGTGGCTCAGTCAGTTGAGCATCCAACTTTTGGTTCCAGTTCAGGTCATGATCTCAGGGTAATGAGATTAAGCCCCGAGATGGGCTCCACATTTGGGGGCGTTGGGGAGGGTGTGTGCTTGAGGATTCTCTCTCTCTACTCCTCTCATGTGCTCTTTTTCTCTTTCTCAAATAACTTTTTTTAAAAAAGTGCATTCCTTTTTTTAAAAATGATTATATTTATTTAGAGACAGAGTGTGTGTGTGTGTTTGTGTGTGTGTGTGTGAGCAGGGGGAGGGTCAGAGGGAGAGAATCTCAAGAAGACTCTTTGCAGAGCACAGAGCCCAAAACAGGGCTCGATCTCACAACCCAGGTGCTCCTAAAGTGTATTCCTAATGTAAGAATAGCATAAGAAATGCTGAGAGATAGGAAATTTAATGGTGTGTTTGAGGAAAAGCAATTATTTTGAGAAATAAATGAGTTGAGAAAATCAATTTTCTAGAGGATAATGTGCGTGAAGATTTTGTAGAGGTTAGAATTTAGAACATTACATTGACGTCTCAACATTGTAGATGGTCTGGAAAGTCAAGTTTAGGATTTATATTTTATTTAGTTGAATTAGGTACATGAAGGGAGCCAAACAGTACTTTTGGAAGTTTTGATGAGAGTATTGTATAAGATAAATTAAGAGGGAAAGACTTATAAAATGTACTACTGGGAGACTATATAAAAGTACAGGAGAAAAATAATGAGGATGGGGCGCTTGGGAGGCTCAGTCGCTAAGCCTCTGCTTTGGCTCAGGTCATGATCCCAGGGTTCTTGGATCTGGCCCCGCATTGGGCTCCCTGCTCTGCAGGCAGCTTGCTTCTCCCTCTCCCACTCACTCTGCTGTGTTCCTTCTCTCACTGTGTCTCTCTCGGTCAAACAAACAAAGAAATAGAAAAATAATGAGGAAAGTGATAGAATAAAGATGTGACAAACTAAGGTAAAGGGAGAAGTAACAGAATTTTTCTTTTAGCAAGTGACTTAATTATTTGGGAATCTTGAGGAGAGAGAAAGATACTTTCAAGGATTCAATCTTGGAATACTGGGCAAATAGTGAAACAACATTAGAAATTTTGAATTCAAGAGGAAAATCAGAACAAGACAAGTATTGTTTTTTGACCTTTTGAGGTAAGATAGCAAGGAAACATTGTGGTGACAAATCAAAGCTACTGCTGAACATTTTAGGATAAAATTTGTATATGAGTTATATTTAAAGATGTGTGAAAGGATCAAAGTCAGAGTCTAGAGGGAACCTTGGAAAAGGCCCACAATATACATGAGTGAAAAAGCATAAAAGAGCCAGGGAAAACAGGGCATCAGTAGAAGAAAGCGTTTGGTACCGTTGTAGATGCAGATAAGTGCTTATATAAATAGGAGATCAAAAGCCAGTGTTTTAGGCCAAAAACTGTGTAATCACCTCTCAGCCATTCAAAAATAAATTTCAGAAAAGCTGCCATATAATCCCTACATTTTGATATGGAATTTGCATGTGTGTTATAGCTAATTTTTATTGTGCTTTCCAATACAAACCAGTTATAAATGAACCTAAGTAACTGAACTAGGCTATTTGCAATATGGTATTTTGAAAAGGAAGAATCTTTGCAAGACAATTCTTAGATTTTAGGTCCTTCTTTGTGGCAAATAGACAAGAGCATCAACTGTGGACTTATTTACTTACTTAACAAACCTGCATCTCCCACCTTCTACAGGCCAAGCATCATTCTAGGTGTTGGGCATAGCAGTAAATAAAATGAATATAATTCTTACCCTATGGAGCTTACATTATTAACAGATGACTTCAAGTTTCTAAATAGAATGATGACTTCCATAAAAGGGGATGCTTAATTGTATATTCACTTATGAAAAAGGCATGCAGTGACTTGTAACAATTACAATAGCAGACTTGCTACCACGTAAGAGCCACTTTAATATCATGTATTTGTGGGAAAAAGACCGAGATTATTTTCAATCCACCCAATTTGATAGCTGCTGCTCCCGAGTTGTTCGCAATTCCTATTCCACTGTTTACTTCACTTATGGCTGGTCTGGGATTGGAACTCATGGACTCATGTTCCCCTTGGTACTTGGTGTCCATATCCCCTCCACGGGATTTGGCTTCAATCTTAATCCAACTCTCTTCATCCCCTAACCCTGCCAGGAAGTCCAAAGGACACAGGACTGTTCAGCAGTACGTTTCTACACATATGCCTTACTAAGTCAAGAATAGCACCAAGACAATGGTAGTCATAGTGAGGTGGGGTGTTCTCAGAGTTAGCACTCCAACTTCAAGAACTGTCCAGGTTTGTTATTGACACTCTTAATACCTGCCAACAATTGAGGTGTGATAAACAGCACCTCAAGTCTAATCCCCGGGTAAGATTTCCCATCTGCATATAAGCACAACAAAGTCTGGGATACTAATCTGTTTAGTGATATATCTAATCTTTTAAAAACAATATGTAGCATTAGCAAACAACTATTGTTGAATGAATGAGTATGTGGGGAGATAATTTTATCCTTTCTTTTTTTCTGAAAGTCTATGTATATCACTGTTAATTCTTTTTTTATGCATACACATACACAAAACCCAGAGGCACACCTTAATTTTCCTAAGATACCACAGTATAAACATATAGGAAGGAGGAGAAATATTTTCCTGTCTTATATTTTGGAAAAATATTCTTTTTTTATGATGGATTCCATCTTTTTATCATTATGTAGCACAATGATACTTCTTTCTTATGAAATTTTATACAAAAATCCATCTCTCTTTTAAAAGATGACTCTGGAAAAAAGAGAAGTAATTTGTTAGATTCATCATTCAGAGTGGTTTTTCAAAAAGTGGCCTCCTCAGAATTATGAATTCTACCCGTGCTAACGTGTTTGATAATCCCCTAAACACAGAGCTTTCAAGTGTTACTTGAAAGTAAGGAATAAGATATTAAAAGAAAGAATAAGATTAAATAACTGCTATGGACTGAATGTATGTGTCCCCCACCCCAAATTATATGTTGAAGCCCTAATATCTAATGCTATGATATTTGGAAGTGGTATCTTTGGCAGGTAATTAGGTTTAGATGAGATAATAAGGGTAGAACCCTCATAATGGGATTAGGGCCTTTATAAGAAGAGGGAGAGACCAGAAAGAACTCTTTCTCTGCCCTGTGAGAATGCAGCAAAATGGCCATCTGTAAGCCAGAGAGAGACATGGAATCTGCCAGTCTGGTGCCCTCACCAGACATGGAATCTGCCAGTCCCACAACCTTAGACCTCCTAGTCTCCAGAACTGGGAGGAATAAATTGCTATTTAAGCCACTCAGTCAATGATATTATTTTTTTTCAGAGCCCACGCTGACTAACATAATAGTATAGATACATATTCTATTTACTTAAATATATCCTAACATGATTGTTGGTTGGATGATACATAAGTACATGTTTATGCTACTTGACATTACATATTTAGAAAATGAAAGCAAATGGAATTGTGCTTTTGGGAACATATGTCTTTCTCTTGTGAATGTCAGTGCATCTATATATTTGTGGTAATCAAGTAGATTTTCTATGGAATTTGGTGATACTTAAAAATTCCATTACTTTCATAAACAAAGTGTAACACTCCCTAAGAGTAACTATATTATATTGGCTTGAATAAGTAGAACTAATTGATATTCTAGCATACCTGATGATAATTTATTTGTATATTTGTATAATATTTTGCATTTATTGGCTTAAAATATCTTATAAGAACTTGAAGACATGAGATTGAGAATAGCCAAATGATGTTGATCAACATCCCTAAGAATTAATATCTCCTTCATTTTTGTGGGAATTCTTTTTTTTTTAAGATTTTATTTATTTATTTGACAGAGAGGAGAGAGATCACAGGCAGGCAGAGAGGCAGGCAGAGAGAGAAGGGGAAGCAGGCTCCCCGCCGAGCAGAGAACAGCCGATGCAGGGCTCAATCCCAGGATCCCGAGATCATGACCTGAACAGAAGGCAGAGGCTTTAACCCACCAAGCCACCCAGATGCCCCTGGGAATTCTTTAAGATTCTTACATGAAAGATAGTTGAATAGTAAGGAAAGAGTTTTAATTTTTTTAAATATTTTATTTATTTACTTGATAGCACACAGAGAGGGAAAGAGAGAAGTAGACTCCCTGCTGAGCAGAGAATCTGACACAGGGCTCTGTCCCCAGACTGGAGATGAGCCCAAAGGCAAACACTTAAACACCTAAGTCACTCAGGCACCCCACAAGGAAAGGGTTTTATTAAACCTTCTTTTTCCTTGTAAAGTTATAAGCTTAATAGAAAATGTGAATTTACATTTCTGAAAATCTACAGAAAAAGATAAGAAATAATATTATCAATGCCATGTATCCAAATACAGTATTATTTGTCCCATGATTTATAGTGGGGACTTCTGGCTTTGCTTTTAATTTGAAATATTTTAGGTTAATATACACTTTCTCATATCAGACCATATTGAACTTAGAAGCTCCAAGAAGTTAATGTTAATTAACATAATAACTGTTCTTAATAAACATACATACTGAAGTTAGTGTCCTTTGACACTTTTGTTAGGTCCTCTTAATTTGTATTGCAATTTGTTATCTGTTAACTTAGTTCTAGCAAAGTGATACCAAAGAATATGTCCTAAGTTTTTACCACATTTGAACTGATTTGCTTTATTCGATTCTATAGCCCCAAACCGTAACTCCAGCCATTGCCAGTTAATGCCAGTTAATGCCAATTAATCAGTCAACTAGCAGACCCTTGCTGAAGACCTTCTACTACCATGTGTTCAAAATTGAGGAAGTTTTGATAGCCCTGAACATTATACACTTCCAAATGAATTCATGCCAGAAGAGACAAAGAAGACAAAGAATCAAGAAAAATACTAATTTAGCAGGATTAGTACTTACTACAACTGTAGAAAACTGGAAAACCAAGGAGTTAGAAATTCCATCTTTATTAAATGAGGTCATTATCTTTAATAGGTAATTCTGCCCAAGTGGTAAACATTTGAACTTCATAATGATGAATATTAAGTGAAGCAGAGCATTGGACAATTTCCAGCAAGTTGGGAAATTGGGAAGAGTGGGCAGCACATTTTGGACTACTTTGGTTCAATTAGGAAATTTTCCTTTTCTATTCTTACTTTGTCTCTTTGACATATTGGTAAAAATCGCCATAAAGGTATAATTTTACATAGTGACAAGGTCATTGGTATTTACTCTTGCTGCTGCCATCTACTCTACATTTTTGAAAAAGTAACAGTGATGATAGGAAAAAAAAAAACAAAACCCTATAAGCTTCTCTCTCTCTTTCTCTGTCTGACTCATAAGTAATCACCTTTCTCCATCTGAAACAAATTAATTCCTGGGGAGGAGATGTTCCAAGAGCTTTCACATAGTCGTTTCCAAGGAAACAGCTTCTTTTGTCCACATGCATCCTGCAGTTCAGATAGTAGATTGCTTTGTATCATCAGACAAGAGTCTAGAGAAGCCAGCTAGTTTACATATACCTTAAAGTGTCAAAATCAAACTAATGATCCAATTGTAATCAGTACTGGATTACCATTTTAAAAAGTCTATTGAGACTAGGGGGTTGTGGAAAATGCTATGGGTGGAGCTTCAAAATATTGTTTACTATGTTGGGCATAATCATAAAATGGCTTCATAAGAGAAACCTCCTATCAGTGGAATATAACATCCTTCAGTCTTGTGGAGCCCTCTACTGGAAAACTCTGTGTATCAAACTCAGAAAAAAGATTTTGTTTTCCAAAATCCAACAAAGTGTGAATTATTGTACTGGTTAATATTATTTAACTTTAAAAAAATATATTATTTAACTTTTTCATATGAGTTTATCTGTATTTCAAGAGTTCAAAGTCACTCTATCTAAACATTTGCTCTTAATTTGCTTGCTATTGTTTTCTGTTTGGAGAAGACAGTTTTGTTGAAAGTACTTCATCTATATTCCTCCGTGTTGACAAAAACCATTATTCTAACTGAATCCTTTTAACCTGAGGAATTGAGTAAGCTCTTTTTGACTGGAAAGTCTTCGAAAAACAAGGAAAATTCAAATTATATGTTTCATTTTTTTGTTTATTATCTTGAGTTCTACTTTTAAAAACCTTATATCAATATATTTAAAATATATAAAAATAATAGAATAAGAAAAGATAATACTATCTTTAAAGTGACATGATGAAACTTTAAGTGTTCTAGATGAGAACTGAATTGACTTAGGCAAGAGAGATTACAATATTCACCATGTAAAGAACAATGCAAAGGGAAAGTTCAAAATTTAGTATAAAGTCAAACAAAGAGTAATTTTCTGATTATGAAAATTTTAAAAATATAACATTTTATTTTTAAAAATGTATCACTAGGGATAGGTTGCCATAGGTTACTCCATATTAACTATATAGTACAAAATTTACTGTAATGATATTTGAATAAAAAATACATATTTAAATCATATTTATACAAGAATATAGGGATGTGAATTAGAATTCTTTACAATTTATGGTTTCTGACTTTTTTCCAGTGTAAATTAACCTAGGTACCTACTAGAAGAGTTGTAGAATATAGGAAGCAGTTTGTAAATGTTTCATCATATTCAGAGGATGGACATCTCAAAGAGTGACTTTGAAACTGTGATTCTGAATGAGTGCAAGCAGAGCCTGTCACTGGTAGTAGTAATGATAGGATCTAGCCTTCTAGGTTTAGTAAGAAACATTAAAGCACAGTGTTCATATCATTCATTGTCCAAGTCAGGAAGCTTCTCAAAGTAAAAGGTAATTGATCATGCCATGGCAATAGCACAAATCAAAATTGTCTCAGCTTGACACCTATAGCCACACAGTACGCAACTACAGATATGTCTATTGCATGAAGGCTTAGTTATTTGGGGCTGAAATAAAAGATAATATTGGAAATAATGATTATCCTAGGGTTTACAATATTTTTCCATTTTTTCAGTAAATGGTTTATATTTAAGCCACATATCTAGGGGCTCCATAATTTGAAATATGACTATACCAAAGGCCTACCTAATTCTGCTTACTGTTATGTAGCACTGATTACCCCAAGCATTCATTAATATTAAGTGAATAGTATATACATATATTTTTTTGAGAATAGTATATATTAAGAACATTACCTTGAAGTCAAAATGGATTTGAATCCCACCTCCATGACTTAATGTTTGTCATTTAAGCACACTTTTCTCCATGTATAAAAGCAGATGTACTGTAATATTCATGTCAAAAATTGTTATGAGGATTTAATGAGATAATAAGTATAAATAACAATAAAATACTGGATGTAACACAAGCACTCCAAATGTGAAAGATATTATTCATTAAAAGGAGCAACATTTATTCATTTAGTGCCTTTGAGTTTTCCGATAATTTTCATATGCATGCTTAGACATTTTCCCTTATCACTCTGTTTATATCATCTATTTATATATTACAAGTGAGGGCACTAATTTCAGAGAGATCATGTGATTTAGCCAATCTAGGGTCATTTCATGAGAGGTAAAAACTTCTGGCGGTTATTTAAGGAAAGGAAGAGTAGGAAAGGTAAGTCATCTAATTTAGTTAGATGCACAGCTAGACTAGAGTTCTTTCAAAGGTGTTTCAATATTTAAACTCATCTTTGGAGAAGGGATAGAGCCTCTCTTTAAAAGAGGGTAAAGATTCTCTAAACAACTAATTGTGCCACTTACATACTTGGACTAGAATTAGGCTTCCCTCTCCCTTCTCGTCTAAGGTAAAGAACACCTGCTCACCAAAGGTTTCTGTGAAATCCTGAGTAAGGTCTGCAGCCTGCAGGTTTGGAGGTGCAGTTGCTGCCCCTCTTATACTGACACTGACATTTGTCAGGGAACACTACAACAACATAAACCTGCTGTGCCTGATACTGCTGTAATCTTGTGCAGTAGCAAATTGCAAGGCAAAGTGCAAGTCCTTCTAGTCTTCATCTCATTTGCACAACTGAGTTCCTAAATTTGTCATCATCTTCTTTCTCCTGAACTGGATCTTTCAATCACTGTAACCTAACAGTTAAGAGTATGCTCAGGTACCAGACTTTCTGGCTTGAAATTGGTTTTGCCTCTTCCTGCCTTCACAAGTTTCGTGCCTCTCTTTTCTTATCTGTAAAATAGGTGAAATAGTATATATTCCACGGGTTCTCGTGATGATTCAAAATGAGATTACATTTATTATTTTTGCAAGTATCTGGATGATAGGAAGGCTATACAATATTAGTTTTCATTATTATTGATACTCTTTCCATCTTCAAATAATTTCCTGATTTGATCCCCTCCCATCTAAGTCAGATATAATTCAATTTCATGATAAAGAAACCAACTATTTCAAACTACTTCAGTCTTTTGTTAAGGTCAAAATCTGACCATGTGAAGAATTATGCTTCCCCTATTATATCTTTAAATGGGGACTTGCTGATAGTCCAAAATTCTGTACTTTGCAAGCTAGGTGGAAAGAGTGTTAGAATTCTATTTCTTTCCTCCAAAGACAGTATTCTACCCCACTCAAATAAATATGTCTTCTTTAGGTTTTTGGTGCTCTGTTGTTCTACCTTCCATCTCAATGCTGGTATCTAAGGCTTCAGGGTCAGACACTATTTGTTGCACCTGGCTCAAATCTTTTATTCCTAAATTACACTATCATCCAAGTTAGCTTCAGTATCTATGCCAATCTATCCAGTAAACTTGTATCACAATTTATTGTCTATCTTCATGTCAATCACCTGCACCTCAAATCTACTGAAGCCAACCACACTCATGGTCGTAACTTGAAACTGGTCATTGCTAAGAATTAGCCAACATTTCAAAATATAAACTCTACCACAGCTTCCACCAAGTTCTTTCACATTTTTATGCTTACACATCTTTCACTTTGACTTCCTGGAGATAGTTCATGATTTCCTCTCTTCTTCCCACTTTTTGTCCTCTCTCTCTTTCCATCTGTCTTTCAGTCCCCTAAAACCTCATTACTTAAGTCACTAGATTGCTAATATATCACTGCCTTGTCTATTTTTTCTTCTAAACAAACTTAAAATTCTACAATAACCCTTGAAAATTTCCTAAGTCTGAACTAATCTATTTATTCACCTTCTCTCTTACCTGACAAGAATTTCTATACAGACAATAATTTGAATTGACATCAGGATAGATTCATGGTCTTTAGTCTCAGCTAGAAACCCATTGTTGTCTTACCGAAATTTCTTAGATTACAGTAGAAATCCAGCTCCCATTTCTCAAAACAGCCATTTTTAACCTTCTTTACTCTCATTAAAATTCTTTTGTATACCATTGCCACAATCACACTAAGCAGAGAACTCTGCCTCCTAACTCAATAACTAAATAAAGGCTGACAGAATTCTTTCAATTTTTGGCCTTGCCTCATTAGCAAACTCATCTACTTGGTAATAATTAATTGAGTCAGGAGTAGGGGTTTCACATACAGGCTCAGAGCTTGCAGAGATGGGTTCTTTGTTGCTGATGGGTTCTTTTTCATTCAATAACGCAACTCTTACTGTTTCCCTGACCACAAATGACTGTATTAGCATATAACTCAAGTTGGGCCAATTAGATTATCTTTTCTGGGAATTTGAAATTTGGTTTTGGAGATCATAGGCAGTCTTGGATGATTGTTTGAACTGCTATATGTAAACTCAGGAACCATATGTGCACACAGAAAGGCAGAGAAAGTAACATTAAAGTATAGGTACCAAAGGAAGCAGAGATAAGAGAACTACAGTCCTGAAAAGAGTGATTTTGGATCTTGAGATTCTCATTTCTCTTTCTAGTCCCTAGTGATGTGGGTCTCCTGCTTTGAGATCCTAGCAGATACCTCTGAAGCTTCTATCACACTCTGGCCCCTTTGTTTAAACTAGTTTGAAGGAGTTGCAATTATGTGCAACCAAAAAATCTTCTACTTAGGCAAATGTTCACATCAATTCATTCTCCTCTCCAATTTCATAGAATAGTTTTCTTCTATCATAGGTGAGTCCCTTTATATGTGCTCTGGATCCACTCTTCTCTTATGCTATTGGTCATCAACGCTCTCTCCCCATGTCTTCAGCCTCACCTTTTTTCTCTTTCCACTCAGAATATAAGCATCCTTCACCACTCCAACCTTGAAAACAACAGGCATGTGCGTACATAGGGCAGAGGAAGAGACAGGAAGAGAGGAAAATCTCCAGCAGACTCTCCACTGAGACAGAACCCTACGTGGGTACGTGGGGCTGGATCTCATGACCTAGAGATCATGACCTGCCCCGAAATCAAGAGTTGGATGCTTAACTGACTGCGCCACCTGGGTGCCCCAACAACATGTCTTTCTTGAACTCTTGCTTCTCACAAACACTCCCAAATTGTCACAATTATACTCAGCAGAAAACCTTTATCCCTCCACTGCCAAATTTCTGGGAAAAACAGTCATATCTCACAGTTTCCAATTACTTATCTCCTATTTATGTCTCAGTCACTGGCGATTTTTTTTTTCTGTTCTCATTGCTCTTCACTTACAATTTTCAATTCTTAATTTTTTCCGACATACTATAGCATTTGACACAGGTTAACTCCCCTTCTCTTTTAAAACCAGCTCTTTCCTTGTTTCTGATGTATTATAGTCTATACTATACACATTCTTCTTTGTGAAACTGATCCCTACTAATTTTAATGACACAGAATTATAAATGTAGAGCTCAGCTCTCTCTTCTAAATTCTAGTCACATAAATATACACATATACACTATATATATTTCTCGCATACAAGCCAGAATCTCGATGTCTTCCAGGAGCTTGAGATTGCAAAAAATTCTTTTTAATTGATCACTCTACCTTTACTTTAATTCTCTTTTAATCCATTATTTAACCTGTTGGCAGCTGATCTGTCCATATTGCACATCTAATCACCTGTGCCCGGGCCTGCGGCTAACATATTAGGCTCAGAACAAGAGTACAAATGCGGACTCACATGCTACATGTCTAAATATTTAAAGGTGATGGACAACTATAACAAGCTGTTAAATAAAATAAACTATATTCTCCTACCTTAAAAAATGTTTCCATTACAATAAAATCACAATCAAAGCTATTTTTTATGTATCTAATGTTTGGCAGATTATCAGAAAACCAAATGAAACATTACTGCCTATGTCCAGGTTTTCTGATGTTGGGATGATAATATTTGTGTAAGAAATAAAAGCATACAAAATTATTGTATCAAACATACAGAATATTGTATTATTGTAAAATTATCATATTGTATAAGTCACAAAGTATATTATTAGCAGGATTTTCTCATAACCCATGTGCTATTGATAGTAATACCAAATTAGAAAGATTCCTTTGAATCGCTGTGGCTCTTAAATAGCTTTTTATTAATGACAATTTGGAGAAATTTCTCTGCTGAAGCAGTAGCAATTGGAACTCGATAAAATTCTGAAATACTTAAATCAGAGATGAACAATGAAATTGGCATATAATATTCAAACTCTGAAGTGGGATTACACATGATAAATAATCATTATTGCAGTAATTATTACAAAAAATCTTAATTTTATTACATAAATCAATAATAATATCACATTTTGCCTTCTCTTAAAGCAATGTCTAAACATTAATATAAAATTTAATATTACATGCATACTTCTTATAGTGTATCACTTACTTCTTATCCAATTTTAAAAGTAATAAATTGCTTAATAATGCAAAATGCTCCTCGGTTGCTATATGTAGCTATTGCATATATCATATTATTTTGTGAGTGCCTCCATACCCTGAACTGAAATACAATCAGCAAGAAAATGGATGATTAGCACAACCAGAAAGCATCAAAATAATTCCAGGCATTCATTATATTTATGATACTGGAAGGGAAGGATTTGACAAGTTGATGAAGATTTGTTTTTTTTCTTACTTAAATATTTTTGCAGCTCCAATTCTGCTCATACTTCAAAGTAGTGTTTACCTATAACATTAAGAGTGGTACAACCTATAATCCTGCATGGCTTAGATGTGGCCACCTTTTGTTTTGAGAATATGTGGAAAAAATATGTAAAGAAGCATTTTCCTGGAGGCTGTACAGGTGTAGTCACAAGAGTAGAAGTTCAGTTCAGATTACAAATAATGAAAGTTAGGGTGATCAAATTTTCTGATTTGCCTGCCACAGAGAGGCATTCCTAGGATATAGGAATTTCAGTGCTGAAATGAGAAAGTTCCAGGCAAATTAGGATGAGCTGATGACTCTACGAGAAGATCCATATATTTTAAAATAAAATTTATGTATGTTTGTAATATGTGTGGCTCCAGGCAGTGATCCATCTTGCCTAAAGGTTGTACTATGTCGCTCCTTTGCTGGAACTATTTGATCTTTCCTCATCTACAACAGGATAAAATCCAAACACCTTAGACTTTATGCATAACTCTTCCCATTCCTTCTCATCTTTCTAGAGTTATCTGTCATTGCTCCTTCAATCCAAACTTTTGCTCTATACTAAATTTCTCATACTTCTCAAACCAGTTATGTGTTCTCACACTCCCATATCTCTGCACATGGTCATGTCTTCTAGGAATGTTCTTTCTCCAATTTATTGATTGGAACATTTCTACTTACTCTGGAAATCCCTTATCAAAGATCACCTTTTCTCAGAAAACTATTATCACCCCCCTAGTCTCAGTATAGCATAGCGCTTAAGAACATGAGTTCTGAAATCAGCCTTCCCACATTCAAATCCTAGTCCTACCACTAACTAGGTATGTAACCTTGGGCAAATAATTTAACCTCCCAGTGCCTCAAGCCCCTTATCTGTAAAATAGAAATTGGAATAATACCTACTCATGAAGTTGTTCTGAGGATGAAAAAAAAAACAAAAACCCTGAGAATCCTCCTAACACATAGTGCATATTAAATAAATGTTAATTCATTATAATGCCATCTAGACACTATGATCGACACATAATGGATAATCAATATATATTTTTGAATGCCTGGGAGAAGTTTCTGCTTTCTAGATGATTCACAAGTCACAATGGAATAGAAACAAGGGAACTGATCTAGCTGTAAAAATTTATCTCAGAGTTTCTAGTGATCAGGCCACTGGTGTCCAAAATTAGGAGTCTGGAAATGGTCTGATACAAATATTTCCATTTGGAATTTGGAGTAGAACTTTAGGGAATTCAGGAACAGTTATCAAATGAATGAATGGTTGTCATTTAAAGGATACATCCTGTAAGTTAGGAACTCAGACTCTAATTTATGAGGGAAAGGAGTCAGTTTTAGGGAGGAAGATGGCGGGGGTGGGAGGTGGAAGGAAAAACAGGATAGAGAGTCCCATTATCATTCAAAAATGTTGATTGTCCATTGTATTCCAGAAACTATGTCAGAGTTGAATTTTCATTAGAACTCCAAACCTGAATGGAAACTGTACTATTCATTGAGAAGGTGTTCAAATTTAGTAGAGCTGTGATTTGAAGCACATTTGCCTTGGCTATGCTAACTGGTAATCCTGTTTCCTGGACCTTATTTGCAGGAGGTAGAAAAACTGAACAATGTAAGAGACCAGCATGTGTCCGTGAGTCACTAGATTTGAGGAATAAGAATCTGCCTTTGGCTGTCAGAATGTTCCACATCTCAGCCAAGATTGTCTCTTAAATTGGATTGTGCAAAGTATAAGATGGAAGGGCATTACTAAGCCCAAATGTATGGAGCTAGGTACTGGCAAAGTCTCTGGAAATGAAGACTTTTAAGTAGCTATGTCAGAACTTCAGTCTAGTTCTGATTTCTGAATCTTGTGCTTTTACCATTTTAAAACATACCAGGCATCATCGTTTACTGGAATAAATGTGTTCTAGGGAGTAAAAGTGGAGTAAGTTGTGTTTCTACTAAACCCACTTTGAACATTTTTTCTTATAAATGTGGTGATGTGTTTCTACCAACACAGAAAGGGAGGACATTTCAGCATCTACATTTAAATGTAGATAACAGTTATTTCATTTTAACCTTACAAAATCTTGAAAGATAGGGAAGAAAGCTATATGTTATTGCCTCCTGTTCTCTGTGTAGAAAAGAAAATGAAGCACACTGGGGTCAAGTAATTTGTCAAAGGTCACCAAGTGAGTTGGTGAGACTAACACTCTTCCAATATGCTTTCCACCAGACCATGTTAGACCTAAAAGGTCATGGATACACACTTGTTTCCAAGTCTGAATTGCATTTTGGAGTGTGGAACCAGGTGACTAATGGAGAAACAGTGTTTGGACACCATGTTGTTGAGCTTGGATGAAAGAGTCTTATTTAAGCCAATGACTGAAACTGAAGGAATAACCTGATGGAAGACTTAGTGTTCCAAAGCCAAGCGCTGCCTGCCTATGTCAAGATACATGCAGTTTTACCTCTGTACTAAAGACAGAAACATCTGTTACAATGGAACTACTCCAATACAAGGAAGATGAGAAAAATGTTGATTAGAACACTGAAAAATCCAGCTAATTTCATAAAAATGCACTATTGCATAAAACAATTTGCCAGGTTATAAAAACTGCTGGATTAACCAGGTGGCATTGTTGGATGCAAATCTTGCTTTTCCTTTGCACAGATATTTAAATGCCAACAGATGATTCCTCCAAGTCCCTTTCACTTCTGATGTTTATGGAAATGTTTAATTAGCTTTATTGACATCCAACATCAAATGTGCTAAGGTTGGAACTCCAAACAGTAAATTTACAGACGGATATTTATCTTTCATATATATATATATATATACTTTAAGTATCTTTATGAAGAGTGATAATGAAGATATCCCTTCTATTTTCACCTCTTAATCTAAGTGCATTTTTCTATTTGCTTGGATCAGGCAGTAAACTAGTTTTGGGAAGACTTCTTTGTTGACTAACCCAAGAATTCTGAATAATTTATCTATGTAAAGAGGTGGAGATCATGGGAATGCCACATCTCTTTCCTCACTTGATGTCTTGTTCCTCAGTCATGCCTGCACTAGTGTCTGCTTCATGAGGATGGTGAGCACTGTGACTACACTGATTTAATATGTGCACTTTTCTGCCTTCCTCTCCACGAGGAGATGCTACATGTCATCAGAGGGCTTGGTCCATGTCCAGTGTCAGAGTGTGGCACTTGAACTCCATTCCAAGTTTTCTCTCAATTAGGTCTTCATAGTTACTTTTTAAAAATAAGTTTGAGGGGTGCCGGGTTGGCTCAGTGGGTTAAAGCCTCTGCCTTCGGCTCAGGTCATGGTCTCAGGGTCCTGGGATAGAGCCCCACATTGGGCTCTCTGCTTAGCGGGGAGCCTGCTTCCCAGCCCCTCTCTGCCTACTTGTGATCTCTGTCAAATAAATAAATAAAATCTTTTAAAAACTAAACAAATAAAATAAAATAAAAATAAGTTTGAAATTACTACGATATCTCAGTCTTTAAAAAGTGTGTATTTGCACATTAAGTAAAAAAAAAGGCTCCAAACCCAAAGAGAAATTACTTTTGTATTTTCATATCATTATTGACTTCCATTTTTGCAGACAGTTGAGAATTGATTTAGGGATTCACTTGTATTTGTGATCTAACCAAGTAAATTATTGAAGCTTTTTATTGAACTTCAAGTCAACTACTAGGATCCGTCAAAATAGATTATGTATATATATATATATATATATGGGAAGGAAAAGAGATTAGATGGAAATGTTTTCATTAAAGCTCATAGCCAATAGTGACATATTTGACATCATTAAGGTTATATGCACAAAGATTTACACAAACAAATGTTTGCACAGCCAATGCATGTAGGAATATGCATACATACTGGAGAAAATAGGCTGGGAATCTGGAAGAAGACATGTTATTCAGGATTACCTGGACACTGATTTTCATTCCCTTTCCTACCCAGTAATGATAAGATTTTTTGATACTGTGCTTGTTTCAAAACCTAAAAGAACTCAGAATAAACATTTGTTTAAACGGAAGCACTCAATTATTATAGTCTTTCACAACAGTAGTATAAACTCATAGTATGCAAGGATAATACAGCAGTGTGGTAAGTACTGACTTTTTGGGATGTAGTTAGACCTCACCTCCATGAGAGAGTGACAGCAATGGAGTGCTCCCATTAAGGGATCCAGGGACTGAAGGAAGCTCTCTTAATTTTAATTAAATTCTTTTTCCATGGCTAAATGAGTTTTATCTCAATCTGATATTCTACAGAAATGTTGTATACATCACACTGAGATATATGGGTCAAATATTGTGGGTAGGTTCCTTATAACAGTAAATGAAACAACACAAATTAGTTTCTCCCTCTGCCTTATGTTCATATTGTAAAAGGCTGAATGCCCACCTATTTCCAGTGATCTGTTGGCTAAATATTAGAAGGAAAAATCACATAGTTTTTTCTCTTTATTACCTATTTTTGCCAATCAATTAATAATGAATAAATCAAATCCACAAAAGATTATCAGTTTTAGGCCATCCATAAGACACATTCTTTCAGTAGATCATAAATGAAGAGAATTTGTGCTTTAATTTAGTTGTTTATTTATATATTCAGATAGGCACATCGCTATAGTAATGAGAATTTCTATAGACTGGTTTGCCTTAGATAACATTTCCACTCCCATCAAAACTATGAGATCACTTTTACTATCATCGCTTTACAGATGAGAAAACGAAAGCTCTCAAGGTTAACTGATTTTTCAGAAGCAAACAGCTATTGGAACTGAACAAAGCGGGACTTAACTCAGGTACACTGATGCCATATTCCATATGCCTCCCACTATACTGTATACTTATATACTTACTAATTTTTTTTAATTTATTTCTATGAGAGGAAGAGAGAGTGCAGGCATACTTAAGAATGGGGAAGGGCAGAGGGAGAGAATCTCAAACAGACTCCCTGCTGAGCACGGAGCCCAACACAGTCTTCACCTTGCCACCCTGAGATCATCACCCCAGCCCACACCAGGGATCAGTTCAAGAGTCAGTCACTGAACCAACTGAGCCACCGAGGTGCCCCCATGCTCATTAATTTTTATATCTGTATTTTCAGCTACAAAAGATGTGTCATAATGTGTATTGGTGGTGATATAATTTCTAAGAGTCAGAAACACCCAAATTAGTGGTTTCAAACACTGGCAAAAACTTAGTTCATGGCCACTGTAAGAAATTTATAAATATAGCTTTCATTCTGAGGGCCATATGCCATGGTCAATAACAGGTTAATAAAAAAGACATAAAAATAGATTATGGCATTCTTTGCCATATAATGGGAAATAATTTTTTATTTTTTTAGTGCTGCTTTAAAGAGTCCCCAGTTGGGTATTTAATACAATTTCCAATTAAAGGTCTTAAAACAAAGGTGGAAAGAAAAAAAGATTTGCAAAGTCTATTTTAAAATTAAGTTATTTTAAACAATAATTTCAACACAGGCTATTTTTAGTCCCCTGGAGTTTTTCCTTGCATATTGCATGAGTTCAATGGGTAGAGGGTTATTTATAACCCTATTTTAATCTTTATATGGTTTTTAGTTGAAACTCATGATTATTTGAAATTTTAGTAAATAATTTTAGTGCTGCTAAATGTACAGACATGAAAAAACAAAAAATGATAGTGACAATTTCATATTCCGCAAGTGTACTGATAACTGGCTTCAGAAAAAGTAGTAAAGATAGGTCTTTTTTCGGGGCACCTGGGTGGCTCAGTTGTTAAGCGTCTGCCTTCGGCTCAGGTCATGATCCCAGGGTCCTGGGATCGAGCCCCACATCGGGCTCCCTGCTCTGCGGGAAGCCTGCTTCTCCCGAGACCATTCCCTCTGCTTGTGTTCCCTCTCTCGCTGTGTTTCTCTCTGTCAAATAAATAAAATCTTTTAAAAAAAAAAAAGATAGGTCTTTTTTCATTTAATTTGAATATTTAAGTGAGTTATACTCTTGGAATATCTCTCAACCATCAGAAAATATTTATGGTTAGAAAGGAATGCCTTGCCAATGGGCCATAACCAGGTTAACTGGACATGCATTCTTTTGGGATTCTTACATTTTTCTCTTCAATGAAAATACAAAAAGCCAGAATAGTATCTTGATGCCAAATATAAGACATTGTACATTCCTCCATCTCAAATTTGTCTTCACATGATTAGTCAGAAAACAGATTGCATTTTTAGTTAATAAATTCCTCTGAACCACACATTTTCTGTTGTTTTGTTGTTGTTGTTGTTGTTGTTTTAAAGATTTATCCATTCACTTGAGCGAGAAAGAGGGAAAGAGAGCATGAGAGTGGTGAAGGTCAGAGGGAGAAGCAGACTCCCCATGGAGCTGGGAGCCTGATGTGGGACTCGATCCCGGAACTCCAGGATCATGACCTGAGCCGAAGGCAGTTGCTCAACCAACTGAGCCACTCAGGCGCCCGGTTTTGTTTTGTTTTGATCTCTGTTTTCTCTACATGTGTTTTTCTTTTGGTATCAGTCCAAAACCTTACTTTTTAGCATCACTTTAACATCAAACTATAGGGATTTTCTGCCATAGGCCATGGGCAAGATTCTCAGGGAGAACTTGAGGGAGCAAGTTCAATATTAATGTTAAGATTTAAATTACATTTATTCCAGTTCTAGTGTTTTCTCTTAAAAATGAACAGTTATCATAATTGCCTCAGAATGTATATACTTTAATTTCCTCTAATGATTCATACTCTCTCATAGTGCATCTTGCTTAATTATTTATGGTACAAAGATATTGGATATAATTGTCATTTAGACTGAAAACTGTACAAGGGATGCAGGCATCATATGATCTGTAAATTGGGATTTTAATTTAAGGGATGTTATTAGAATGTTTTGTCTTACTATAAGTTTATTTGAGGCCACATGTCCTCTTCCATGCTTATTAAATTTCTGGAGTAGTCAAGCTTAGAAAGGATAGCTTGTCTTAGACTGATCTCTAGTTAGAAGGAACAGGGAAAAGGTGAAGAGGAAAGCAGAAAAGAGTCCTAGGTCCCTAACACCTCTGGAATTGGTGTTTCCAGAATTATCTAGTTGTGTTTTTAGTTGCTGGGTGAATATTTATATTATTAAACACACTAATACTTAAATGAATACACTGTATTCTAAAGTCATGTTTTCCCCCTCTAGCCTATTCTCGACGCAGCTGCAGATGATCTGTTTAGAATCTGTCCTGCAATTCATCTGCTCAGAACTCTGCAAAACTCCTCACTTCACTCAGATAAAAAGTCGAGATTCTTAAAAAAAAAAAAAAGTCGAGATTCTTACGATGGCCAAACATCCCCCTCTTGCATATGAACCTCACCACCCCCTGACCTCATGTCCTTTCTTCTTTATTGACTCAACTCCAACTACATTCACTTCGTTGCTATTATTTGAACATAGCCAGCATCTTTCCATCTTTAGGCCCTTGTTTTAGCTCTTCTCAGCCTAAAAATTTTTTTCCCTCACATAAAATTACTTATTTCACACTTCATCCTCTTCCTCTTCCTCAAGTTCCTGCTATCACCTTCATAATGTGGCCTTCTCTGACCACCTATTTACTCTCCACCCAAGCCCCTAACAACCTCTTTACCTTGCCTTTGCCAAAAACCAAGGGGTTTTTGCCTCTGAGCAATGAGCCCCTTGTCTTGTCCTCTCTTTGACAGCCTTCATTTTTTAAATAGTACTTAATATCTTCTAAAATGCTGTGTAATTTACTTTTATACTATACTTATTAATTTATGTGTTTATTATCTTTTTCTTTCCTACACGAAGTTCCATGAGGACAAGGATCTTTGGCTTGTCCTCTGTATCAAAAGGGTCTTAAATGGTGCCTGACATATTGTAGATGCTCAATAAAAATGAGCTGAATGAATGAATATAACCAACCTTCCACTCCTAAGTATCCCACTCACACTCTGTTTCTTCTTCACCATTTCTTTCTTTCTCTCTCTCTCACACATGCACACTCACACACATATTAACTCAAAAACACAGCAGCTCTTCCATTCAATATCTCAAGTCCTAATTAAATGGATATGTGGCTAGAAGTACAAATGGATACCTACCTCTACAACAGAACTCTTCACAGAAAGTCTACTGTGGATAATAAATGAAGACCAACCAAATGAGTAAGAGCAAGAATTATTCAGAGTTATAGAAAGGAAGTAATCCATCATCACTTTTGGGGTTGGCAGATTCAAAGGCAGGCAGAGGAGTAGAAAGAAGGGAAGGCTTCCACTCTGAATGGAAGCTGTTGGCAGAGAGAAGCTGTAGATGGGCTAACTAGAAGTGGGGTACTTTATGTGATTGCTTGGGGTACACATTTGCTTTCTCTGGTTGGTAGAAAGTCAGACAAAATTATGAAAGCTTTAAGTTACTAATTCAGTCTAGTCTTTTTGGTTTAATTATTACTATTTGGTTCTTGGATTGTTACTAGAATTCATGGTCTGACTTCCTGACTTCTTACAAGTTTGACTTATAGATAGCAGCAGACTGGGCTCCTGAAGGCTGGTTACTGTACATAATGGATTTGTTTCCTTGGCTGGTTGTTGCAGGCTGTGGGTCAGAGTTCTATATATTGTATATGGTCTTGCTATCGTCCATTTGTATGTTCAGTCTCACTATATATAAAACAAATGGACACAGAGAACAGCTTTTAAAATATGGAAAAACACTACACATCTATTAGTGAAATTAAGTTTTAAATGGTCTCTAAATAATCTTTTTTAACAATCATTATCACTTCTTCAAATTCTCTTTACCTCCAGAATCTCAGTGAATCACTTATAGGCTGGAACTAAAAAAAAAAAAAAAATCCCAAATGCAATCCTTTCTAGTCCCCACTGAGATTCTTATTTGGTTATAACCATTTTTGAGGGTAAACCACTCAGATGGGGATGAGGTAACAATCCACTGATCATGGAATCACTCGGCTGAGAGAAGTATATTCATTGGCTTCCATCATCCATTCTTATACAGCTCCAATTTGTTTTCCATACTGCGACTGTCAAAATATGTAAAATCTAGAGTGAAGGCAGATCTTATTAAAACATCACATCATTTAGTCCCTTCATTGATTTATTACTGCTCTGAGGCTAGAGATTCAAGACCATTAATATGGCCAACAAGACCCATAGATGGTTGGCTTTACCTTCCTTTTCAGCTTCTCTTCGGCCCCAAAGCTGTTTTTGTTTTTAGTACTCTAGGAATAGCCTCTTGTGCACTGGCCATGTTCCCTCTTACCAAATAGGATTTTCCTGCACTTTCTCAATTTTTAAAGCTTCTCCCCATCTCACCCCTGCCATGGTTTTGATTAGTTAACTTATTCTCATACTAAGATGTCCGCTCAGGCTTTAACTCTTTTACTAGCTTTGTATCTCCCTGTTTATATCTACCATAGCATCTTAACACTTATCAGTTGTTACTAAAAATCAAACAAATAAAAGTTATATTTATCCTCTCCACTAGACTGAAGCTTTGGAAAGGAGGCAACCATTATATTTTCAATACTATTTTCACCTTCGTGCCTAATACAGTGCCTGACACATAATATATACTCAACAAATGATGATGAATGAAGGAATCAATTAGTGAGTATTAAGAATACACACAAGTTAAACAGGTAATCTGAAGGAGCTTACAGTTTAGGACAGTAGTACAAAGCAATCTACAGAGTACTATCGTTGGGGTTAATGTAGAGCATGGAATCAGCCATAATACTTGGCTTGCTAAAATGTAACACAGAGGAGTGAAGGAAGGTTTTGGAGACAGGCATGGGCCTTTGGAATGCCAAGGCCTGCGTAACCACTCTGCCATTCCCCAAGCTTTCCCAGCCCAAACAGTCACTCTGTGATCTAAGGGACGTATGCATTGTCCCTTAGACTATGTTTAATAGAACATGCAGATTAGTATACTGCATCTTTCCCATAAACATATCTTCCTAGTTTCAGTAAGACCCTTTGTCACACATCACGTGCTTGAGATATAGTGATAAAGATTTGTGATTATCCTGAAGAACCAATAAAAGCAGGAACAAAGAAGACCAAGGGGTTTTTGTCTCTGAGCAATGAGCCCCTTGTCTTGTCCTCTCTTTCACAGCAAAGTCTATAGTAATCTCATCCGTCGTCAGGTACAGGGATTGTTGGCCATTCCCAGCACATTATGAAATAATCACAGAGCAGGGAACAATTAACTGCAAGAAGAAGGTCAGCTTCTCAAACAATATGTTTCTTGAATGGGGTAAGAGTAGGATTTTATCAGATGAAAATCAGTGACACCCTCTTATCTATGATTGCAGTAACATAGACTTCATACATAAAATGTTCTTTGTAATTTTTGGATTTGCAACTATTTTTGATTATCCACAATAGTGTCCCTTTGTTCATTGGGCATGATGATTTATGGTTGAGTTATAAACTATATAAAATATTTTGAAAAGGAATAATGACATTTCTTTTAAAAGGAATTAAACAACGATTTCCTTTACTATTCTTAGTGTAAATTAAAAGGGAGAAAAAGGAAAAGAATAATCTTCCATAAAGCTCATAAATCAAGTTATTCAAAGCTATTCTTTGATGGATAGGGAAATATTGAACTAGGCAAAGTAAGATCTGAAAACTAAGAGAAAGTTTGGTTATGAGACAGGGCTTTATTAGGTTTTTCCTACAGCAGTCACCTTTGCTGTTCCCAGTTCAAGAGGAAAAAACAACACACTGTAAGTCGCTGCTGAAAGTACAAACTTTCCTTATTTCCAAAATATTTCTTCTTTAAAGAACTGTACACTTAAAAGCAAAGTTTCATATTCTTAAACAGCATTGCCTTTTCAAATAGTAGTATTTATAACAGAGATTCACTTGCCCCAAATGTTAAATATGTCTAAAGCTTTTAGTAGTCAATATATTTTAGGTAATTCTCTACTCAAATATAAGTATTTTTTTAAGACTTTATTTATTTATTTCACAGAGAGATCACAAGTAGGCAGAGAGGCAGGCAGAGAGAGAGAGGGATGCAGGCTCCCCAGTGAGCAGAGAGCCGGATGTGGGGCCCGATCCTAGGACCCTGAGATCATGACCTCAGTTGAAGGCAGAGGCTTTAACCCACTGAGCCACCCAGGTGCCCCTCAAATAGAAGCCCTTAATTAACACATGATATCTCTTTTTATACGGTGCAAGTATATAAAAGTAGTAAAGTTTTCTGAGACACAGATTTGCTCCTGAGAAACAAATTCCTTTAACATTGCAATGATGATCTATTACCAATAACTGTATTTTAGAAGACCCCTGAAGAGAAATACAATGTAATGAGTTACCTTTAAGTCCTTACTTACAGAGAAAATATAATACATTCCTAATCCCATCTGAATATTTAACAATTTTTCCAGTAGTTCTACCTGATTAAATTTCAGCTGAGTCTACTGCAGAGAGTAGTATTTGCAAAATCACTGGAAAAATTGAGACAGATGTTGAAACATAGACTGAACAGAACTGGCATTTTTAGGTTTTTCAAATTTTTCTATCTCTAATATTATTGTCATGGAAATGGGAGGACTGATGACAATGTCTTTTTAGTTAAGAGTCCAGCAGCACTCTATCTGTTGTGTTAATCAAGAGCTGAGACATCTAAGTATCTTAAGCCCAGAGACTTTGTGCTTCCTTTTTATTTCCTTTAATGCCTAGTCATTTATTAACAACCTTAATCAACTTTTTATGTCCTGATAAATATCATTCTATTCACAGAAAATTAAAAAAAAAAACTTCCACTTCAAGATAAATAAGTTTTGACGAGACTATATATTGAACAAAAGACAATATGTGCAAAGGCTTTCTACAGGAATAAATTTTTGAATGGAAGCTTAATGCCCCTGGTATTATTTTTTAGTGCTGTCTCAGGGCCAAATTAGAAGGCTACGTGTATACTTTCCCATTCCCTGTGGAGATGAACAATTGATATATTATAAGGAAGATATATCTGTATCTAGATCTAAATCTATCTATAAAGTGTTCTAATTGCCACATTCATCTCTACTGTACCAATTGTTGATTGTGCACTCAGTGAAGCTAAGTAGAATGATTAATTTTTACATTTTCCCATACTTTGTGTTATTGACTTGTGGAAAAGTTACTTTTAAAAACAGTCTTATTCATCCAAACAAGTGCCATTCTTAGTGTTTAACTGCTATGACTTATGTGTATTAGCTGAATATGTGACCTATTTTTTATTTTTTTTAAGGAAATTCTGAGTAAGAACACCCACACAGCTGGATGAACTGACTTGATTTTCTCTCCAGGTCCACAGTCAAACTTTTCTTACAGTATTCTCTGAACATTAGGTGTCAGCATAGGGCAATCTACTGCAATTATCCCCAGCATGCCATTTCCTAATTAGTATAAAGTCATTTGAATTCTATTTTTGCTTTCTTGATTAATAACCATCTACAATAGTCTCCTTGTTAATTTCTCATCCTTTCTTTGCCTTGTTTATATTTACAGTGCCAGCTATGATGTCAGGGGAAGAGTCAAATTACTGGGGCCTGATTTTCTTTTACTTAGAGATAGATCTGGTCTATTTACATAAGAAAAATAATAGAAATGATAGAGACAACCCAGCAAACTACTTCCTTAGATATGATATACACATATATATTTATACTATATACTATATGTTATATATTAGCATATATATTAATATAAATATTTTAGCCATATATATTGCTATTCATTAAAACATTTTTGGTTAGGTATATATTAAGTATGCATATTATAGAATTCCTTAAGTTTATTTTTTAATCAAAATTAAATGTACACATATTAAAAATAGAATAAATATAAATATAATAATTCTAAAAGGCTTTTTATGAAAAACAGAAATCCCTATCTACCTTCTCTAATTTCCTCTCTGTAGAGGCATTTCACTTTTCCAGACTGGTGGCATTTACATTTATAGATCCAGGTAATGTACTTATAATTTTACATCTCAATTTTTTCTATTTTAGACATTATTAATTAAATTCCCATAATCAAAGAAAAGGATTTCACTCTTTCCCATTCCCTCCTCCATTATACCACATCTTAGATTTTCCCTCCCATTATAATTACTCTTGAATGACAATTCATAGCTAAGTCATATTTACTCTGCAGCATGTCCTTTCTTGTACAAAATTGTGTTGTCCATGAAAGTAATAAAGATCTCTTTATTTCTTCATTTGCTCAGTTCTATGTAATTGTCACCATTTCATCCCCAAATTCCAATGTAAGGTGTAAAATTCTTCTTAACACATTTTAGTTTAGAAATATTGAACAGTTTTATTAAGATATAATTCATATCCCATACATTGAAGTGTATGATTCAATGGGTTTTTTAGGATATTCAGATGTGTATGTCCATCACCACAATCTATTTTAGAAGATTTTTATCCATCAATCTCCAACTCTCATTGTCCCCAGCCCTAAGCAACTGTTCCATTTTCTCTCTCTATAGACTTACCTATTCTGGACTTTTCATATAAACAGAGTAATGCAGTATGTGGTCCTTTGCAACTGCTTTTTTTGAATTAGTAATGTGTCCACTGCTTTTTCTAATGTTAGTTCTCCACCTTTCTCCCTTGTCTAGCTAAAAATTTGCCAATTTTGTTGACTTTTTCAAGAAACCAATTTTTATTCTATTGTTTTTCTATATTCTACTTTTTTTATCCCACCATATTTATTATTTCCTTCCTTCTGCTAGCTTTGAGTTTAGCTTGCTCTATTTTTTCTTATTATTTACAGTTTAACTTAGATTCTTGATTTGGGATCATTCTTTTTCCTTTTTTTTAACATAAGCAGGTATAAATACAAAATAACCTCAGAGCACTCTTTTTGCTGAATCTCACGAGTTCTAGTATATTAGGTTTTCACTTTCATTCACCTCTAAGTATCTCTTAATTTACCCTATTGATAATCTTCATTGACCCACTGGTTAAGAGTGTGCTGTTTAATTTCTACACATCCATACATTTCTCAATTTTTCTTCTGTAATTGATTTCCATTGTGTTTGGAGAAGATACTTTGTGAGATTTCAGTCTTTTTAAGTGTATTAAGACTTGTATTGTGGCTTAGCATACAGTCTATCCTAAGACTATTCCATGTGCACTTAAGAAAGAAGAAAGTGTTTTCACTGTTGTTGGGTGGAGTACTCTATACCTGATTATCAGATGAACTTAGTTTTTGGTGTTCTCTATTTTTTTACTGATCTTCTAATTGTTCTATTCATTACTGAAAGTGGGATACTGAAATCTTCGGTTGTTATTTAAGAACTGTCTATTCTTTTAATTTTGTCAAGTTTTGTTTCATATATTTTAAGGCCCTATTACTAAGTACAAATATATATACAATTATATATTTTTGATAGATTGATCCTTTAATAAATATATAATGTCTTTCATTGCCTCTTGTAACAATATTTTACATGGTCTACTTGTTCTAATATTAGCATAGCCACTACAGCCCTTCTTTTTATGGTTTGCATGGAATATATTTTTCCATTTATTTCTTTTCAATCTATTAGTTTCTTTGAGTCTTAAGTCTCTTGTATATAGCACATAGATGGGTCCTGTTTATTTATCCATTCCTCTAATATCTCTCTATTTTTTTTGTTTATTTTTTGTTTATTTCTTCTTGTCACTTACTATTTTGATTCCCTTCTCAGTTCTTTTTGTAAATATTTTTAAATTATATTACTGGTTACCTTTGAAGTCATAATTAACATCTTAAATTTGTAACAACATAGTTTGTACACAAAACTTCTGTTGTTATATATTTCTATTTTATTCTTTTTAAAGATCTTATTTTATTTATTTATTTGACAGAGAGAGAGAGAGAGAGATCACCAGTAGGCAGAGAGGCAGGCAAGGGGGGGGAGCAGACTCCCTGCTGAGCAGAGAGCCCAATGCGGGGCTTGATCCCAGGACCCTGAGATCATGACCTGAGCCAAAGGCAGAGGCTTTAACCCACTGAGCCACCCCGGCGCCCCATTTTTTTTATAGTGTTATTTTCACAAATTACAACATTATATGTGCCTAATAACATAGGTTTATAATTATTGTTTTATGCATTTTTCTTCTAAATTATAAAGAAACAAAAAGAGAAGTTACAAACCAAAAATACAATAATACTGATTTTTATATGTATATATTTAGTTACCTTTATCTGTATTCTTTATTCCTTCAAGTGGCTTTGAGTTATTGTCTAGCATCCTTTTATTTCACCCTGAAGGATTCCCATTAGCATGTTTGCAGGGAAGGACTACTTGCAATGATCTCCCTCAACTCTTGTTTCTCTGGAAATATTTTAAGTCTTCTTTCACTTGGAAGGATAGTATGCCAGATATAAAATCCCTGGCTCACAGTTTTGTTTTCTTTGCTTTTCTTTCAGTGGCTGAACTATAACACCCCACTGGCTTCTGGCCTACATAGTTTACGGTAAAAAATGAAATGTTAATCTTGTAGATTTCCTTTTATGTTATGATTTGCTTGTCTTATCGGGCTTTCATTATCATTGTCTTTATCTTTTGAGAGTTTGATTATAATGGTCTATAGATGGATGTCTGTTAGTTCATCCTACTTGGAACTCATTGAGCTTCTTGGGTGTCTAAATCCCCAATTTTCATCAACTTTGGAAGGATTCTGGACATTATCTCTTCAAATATTTTTCTGTCTCATTCTCTTTTTCTTCTGGGTCTCCCATTATGTGTATATTCATGTATTTGATGGTGTCCTACAAGAGTCTTAGGCTCTGTTCAATTATCTTCATTCTTCTTTCTTTCCCTGATACTTCAAAGTCGGCAAATTAACCAACCTAACTTTAAATATGTTGGTTCTTTCCGTGACTTGCTCATATTTGCTTTTGAACTCCTACTATGAATGTTCCATTTCAGTTATTATGCTTTTCAGTTACAAAATTTCTTTTTTGTTCTTTATTGTAATTTCTCTCTTTTTGATATTCTCTATTTATTGAGATATTGATTTCCTGCTTTCCTTTAGCATTCTGTCCATGGTTTACTTTATCTGTTTGAACATATGTTAGGTAATTGATTTAAAGTCTTTGTCTTGGGGGAAGGAGAAAGATGGTGAAGGAGTAGGAGGGTGACATAGTATCAGATCCCAGAAGTTCAGCTAGGTGGTTATCAAACCATTCTAAACACCTACAAACTCAACAGGAGATAGAAAAGAAGAAGAACAGCAATTCTAGGAATAGAAAATCAACCACTTTCCAGAAGGTAGGATGTGTGGAAAAGTGAATCTAAAGCAACGGGAAGAGAGACTGCAGGGGAGGGGCTGGCTCCCGGCAAGCCGCAAAGCAGTGGACCACAAAATCAGAAGTTTTAGAAGTCTGCGCCCCTGGGGGACATTGCTCCAGAGACTAAGTGGGGGGCTTAGCCCTTGCAGTGACAGTGTGCTTTCAGGACCTGTGGGGTCACAGAAAGACCAGGGGTGTCTGAGGGTGGCAGAGTTCCCAGGTATCAGAGTGGGGAAGCCAAGGGCAGAGACGGAGCTGCACAGTGGGCTGTCAGCTCGGGCTTACCTTAGATTGTGATCTGAAGCACAGTTAGGCCACTGCTCTTTGAGTAGGGACCCCACAAGGGGCAGCTGAGGAGAGACACCTTCCTTCCTCATCTGGGAGGAGCAGCACGGGAGCACACTGCAGGAGTGTGCTGGGTTTGAAGACTCCAGACAGGGCTGTGTGCCAGAGATAGGAACACTCAGTCACAGGCTGAGTAAGCTCAGAGTGTGGCCAGAGACCAGGGAGACAGGAAGGATTGACTGCTTTTCTCGAGGGTGTGCTGAGAAGTGGGGCCCCGAGCTCTCAGCTCCTAGGGGCCGGAGATTGGGAGGCCATCATTTTCATTCCCATCCTCCAAAGATGTACAGAAAGCGTTCAGGGAACAAAGGCTCCCGAGAGCAAATCTGAGCAGATTGCTTAGCCTGGCCTCTGGAAAGGGCAGTGGTGCAATTCTGCCTCCAGGCAAAGACATTTGAAAATCACTGCAACAAGCCCCTCCCCCAGAAGATCAGTGAGAATATCCAGCCAAGACCCTAATCATCTATCAATGAAAACTGCAGAACTCCAGAGTTAGGAAAAAGCAACACATAGAATTCATGGCTTATTTCCCATGATCCCTTAGTCTTTCAGAGTTAAATTTAAAGTGTTTAAATTTCATTTTTTTCTTATTTCATTTTTTAAATTTTATTTTTCCTCTTTGCCATTTTAACATTTTTTAACTAGTATCTTATCAATACCTTTTTAAAAATCTAATTTTCAGTTACATTCATATTTTATCCCCTCATTTTATTTAACTTTATTTTTTGTATACATATAGGTGTTTTTTTGTTTTCTTTAAAATTTTGGGATAAAATTTCTTCTAATAGATCAAAATATATCCTAAATCTAGCATACGGCTTGGTTCTAATCTCCAGCCTGATCACATTCTTTCCTTTTTTATTCTTTTTTATCTCTTTTTTCAACCAAATCAATCCCTTTTTTAGAATCTTTTAAAATTTTCATCTTTACACTCATATTCCATCCCTTCATAGTGTTTACCCTTATTTTTGCATATATATAAGTTTTTCTTTCTTTAAAATTTTGGGAAGTAGTTTCTTCTAACAGACCAAAAATACCCAAAATCAGGTATGGGACTCTGTTCTAATTGCAAGTTTTATATTTTTTTTCTTTTACTCTTTTTTATCTTATTTTAATTTTTTTTCTCTTTTTTTTCTTCCCCTGCCCCAGCTTTTCCTTCAACCCCCTTGGTTTTGGCTATCTTCTGATTTTTCTGGAGTCGTTGCTACCTCTCCAGTATTTTGCTCTTTCATTCATCTATTCTTATCTTGATAAAATGATAAGGCAGAAAAACTCATCACAAAAAAAGAACAAGAGGCTGTACCAATGGCTAGGGACCTAATGAATATGGACATTAGTAATATGTCAGAAATAGAGTTCAAAATGACAATTATCAAGGTGCTAGCTGGGCTTAAAAAAGCATGGAAGATATTAGAGAATCCCTTTCTGGAGAAATAAAACAACTAAAATCTAACCAAGTTGAAATCATAAAAGCTACTAATGAGGTACAATAAAAAAATGGAGGCTCTTCCTGCTAGGATAAATGAGGCGGAAGAGAGAATTAGTGATATAGAAGACCATATGATGGAAAATAAAGAAGCTGAGAAAAAGAGAGACAAACAACTACTGGACCATGAGGGGAGTATTCGAGAGATAAGTGATAACATAAGATGCAACAATATTAGAATAATTGGGATCCCAGAAGAAGAAGAAAGAGAAAGGGGGGGTGGAAGGTATACTGGAGCAAATTATTGTAGAGAATTTCCCTTATTTGGCAAAGGGAACAAGCATCAAAATCCAGAAGGTGCAGAGAACCCCCCCCTCAAAATCAATAAAAATAGGTCTATACCCCGGCATCTAATACTAAAACTTACAAGTCTTAGTGACAAAGAGAAAATCCTGAAAGCATCTCAGAACAAGAAATCTGTAACATACAAAGGCAGAAATATTAGATTGGCAGCAGACCTATCCACAGAGACCTGGCAGGCCAGAAAGGACTGGCATGATATATTCAGAGAACTAAACGAGAAAAATAT
>CM053606.1:113995246-114182889 GCA_028646535.1 Procyon lotor
TTTTGCCAGATTTCCATTTGGCTCATCCCCTTGTTTGTTTTAAATCTTTGCTCAAATAGCACCTTCTGAGGAGGTTTTCTTAACCATTGTTAAGGAAGTTGTAGTCTGCAAACTCATTCACCCCTCACTCTCTATTCCTTTCCTTGCCTTACTTTTCTATATAGTCCTTATCACTTTCCAATATACTATATAACTTACTTATGTCATAACATCTGCTAAATGAAGGCAAGCCTTTGTTCTTTTTTTGTTTACTGTTTGTCCACAGCACCTGCACAGGGTCAGCTACATGCTAAGTCTCAGAAAATATTATTGAATCAATGAGTTGGGACTGAATAAGACATTTTAGAGAATGATGATACTGAAAAATCTTAGCTGCTGAAGAAAAGTAATGAAACATAGGAGCAAAAAAGAGGCCATAGATTTGGTGACTGTAGTCAGTGGTAACTCTCAAGAGGTAGTTCTAAAAGGAAATAGAAACCAAATTTTAAAAGTATGAGTGGATAGTGACTGTTAAGGCAATGAATTCAAACTTTCTTTTAAAGATATTATTTTTTGAATGTACAGAAAAATATGGAAAGAAAAAAGTAAATAACTTTTTTGTGATTTTATTTTTTTACTTTAAATTCAATTATCTAACAAGTAATTTTGTATAGAAAAGATATTGAGACTATTTTTAGGTTGAGCAGTAATACAAAACAAGAATTTGATAGCTTTTAGAACATATTTTTGAAGGAAAAGGAGGCAAATGATTGTGAGCATATGTAGCATGGATCAGCTTAAAAATAAATTCCACTTCACCTCTATGACTAGAGAAAAAGCAAAACATGAAGATAATTTTTTTGGGAGAAAAAGGAGAGTTGCAGAAAGCCACAGAATGAATTAGAAAAGTATACCATATACTTAGAATGAGAAAGGACAAGTGCTTTGTAGCAGCAGCAAGACCTCCAGAGAGAGCCAGGGAGAGAGAAAGAATCACAAGGGCCCAGAATACCTATCTTGCTTTATGAGGCCATGATGGAGTGCTTCACATGGTTCCTCAACTAGCTGTCTCTGCATTTCTCAGAGCAAGCACAGGATTAGTGGAAGGAGACTGACATTTCTCAGCTTCACTTCTTAATTGAAAAAATGGCAGTGGTTTGAGAAAAACTGACAGAAGCCAAGCCAGCGATGATTTGAACTTTTCTCTAGGACTTGGCATGTAGGAAGTAGAGAAAAAGAAAAAAGAGTAAGTGTCATTTGCTTGGGTTTTTGAGGACTGTAGGATGTGTGATGAGGAATGTCCACCATTCATTTAACATAATGAGTAGAAAGAACATTTACAGCAACATTAATAATATAAGAGATTGCCCTGCAACTTAAGCCAAGTCATACCACCCAAGCATACAATGGAAAGAGATAGAAAGCTGGCCTGTAAGGGGAGTTGAAAACAAGACTGGCAAAAGAGAATGAAAATTGGACAGAGTAGAGATGAAGTCAGACATCTGGGGTGGTGATTGAGGTCACAATGATGAAGAAAGCAAATCTATTATGAGTAGTCTTGAGAGAATTTAAGGAAAAAGATGATCTCAGAGTAATGTATTCAGATGATGTTATCTGTTCATTGTGGTATTCTTTGGTTTATTCATGTTTATTCTGAATATCTTAGTATTCCCCACACTCACTGCTCAATTCACCTTGTGAGGCAAACCATTGATTGTGTAAAACTCAAAGGACAATGCCAAGACACTAGCCTGTTAAAATTACTTGGTTTTGAGAGTAAGATTTCCATTATTTAAATCATATGATTTCTGTGATTGTATGCTGATTGGTTTTCAAACTAAGGTTTTAAAATATCTACAGACATTATTAAGGTGCTTCAACTCCTGAGGTCTGGGATAGATACATAATATGCAAGTAGATTAATATAATGTTGGGTATGCGAAAAAAAGAGTAGAGCTTTGGTTTGCATCTGTATAACCCCCTAGGTTATTTCTCAGCCTTTTGTTTTTTCTTTTAATATTAAATCTTTAATATTAAATCCTTTCGTTTTTTCTCTTAATATTAAATTCTGAGTATTTGAGGCTACTAAATTCTGAGATTTTAGTATTTTAAATAATTTCTCCTTTTTGTCTTTTCGACTTCTTCAAAATAAAATTGAACAAATAATATGAAATTTGTCCTTTTACAGATTGAGAATATACAATTTTTTAAGAGGGATACAATTAAGTGCTGTTGTTAGGAAGTGGTATTAATTACATCTACAAATTTTTTAAAACATTATAAAAACTTTAAATTTCTGAAATCACAATACTCTCACATATTAGGTTATTATGGGTTCAGCCATCTCCAAAATTGTATATTTATACTGTTAATGCATTGGCCACATTTTTCCATAAACAGAATTTTATACAGTAAAAAAAAATGCACTCTTTAAAAATATACTCAACTTGTAATCCAGCCTTTCAATGACTTTAAATGTACTTTCTTTATCAATGGAGGAATCTAAATAGCATGCCAAAAAGCACATAACCAGCACAAATATGCAAGATTTTGCTTGTTTTGTTACAATTTTTAAACTAGTCTAATTATCTCCTTATCTGCTGTATGACCTGTAACACCATCTAATACTTCCTCACCATATTCTGAAGTTTAGAAAAACATACTGCCAGGATATAATACTTGTCTATAGGGTAAACAGTGCCTTACAGTATAACTGTGAAGTACTGTTTGAAAACTTATGGCAATTAATATAATTAGATTATAAAGAAGTCGTTGTCACAAGAAAAGTTTTTGTAAATGTTGAAAGTATATATGGGGCGCCTGGGTGGCTCAGTGGGTTAGAGCCTTTGCCTTCGGCTCAAGTCATGATCTCAGGGTCCTGGGATCGAGCCCCACATCGGGCTCTCTGCTCAGCGGGAAGCCTGCTTCCCCATCTCTCTCTGCCTACCTCTCTGCCTACTTGTGATCTCTCTCTCTCTCCCTGTCAAATAAATAAATAAAATCTTTTTTTAAAAAAAAGGAAGTATATATGGCTACAAAAAGAATGAAATATAAACCAGAGTATTGAATTCATAACGTATTTGTAAATAAAACCTATAATATACTGGGAATGACCAAAATTACTTGGATTTAAATCAAGAAGGGAGACATTCCTTCTGAAAATTCTTGATGCTCTCATTTTATATATTTTTAAGATTTATTTACTTATTTTGAAGAGAGAGAGTCGGAGGGAGGAGCAGAGGGAAAGGGAGAATGAGAATCCCAAGCAAATTCCCAACATGTGACTCCATCCCAGGACCCTGAGATCATGACCTGAGCCAAAATCATGAGTTGGATACTTAATCAACTGAGCCACTCAGGTGCCTGATTTTGAGTCTCTTCTTAGGCATACAAATGCTATATGCATCTGTCTATTTAACCAAAAATTCTCCCTAGCCAGAAATATACTCTGTAAGGTTAGATACTATTTTTTTATTCCATACAGTAATTCATCCATTGTATCCCCAAGACTTAGTACAATAGTTGGCTCATATTAGGGGTTCAATACATATTTGAATGAATAGAATAAATCTTATGAATGACCAAACATTTTAATACCTACACAGCATACTGTCTATCATATTCCAAAATATGGGACTCCTGGGTGGCTCAGTCAGTTAAGTGTCTGCCTTCAGCTCAGATCATGATCCCAGGGTCCTGGAATAAAGCCCCACACTGGGCTCCCTGCTCAGTGGAGAATCTGCTTCTTCCTCTCTCCCCTGCTTGTACTTTCTCTCTCACTGTCTCTCTCTCTCTCTCCAATAAATAAGATCTTAAATATATATTTAAATTTCCAAATAAATACTTAATATTTAATTATTTAATAAATAAAATCATATATATATAGTTAGAATCAAAATTTGGTAGATATCTGGGGACTGTTAAAAAAAGTCTGGGGAAATTTATTTATTATTTTTCTGTTTTTAAATATTCTATTACCTTGAACATCTATTCTCAGAGAAATGTTTTCCTAAGCTCTGGGCATAGGACCACAGGTTATTGGCTGGTGTTGAAAAACTAGTTGAACAGCTCAGCCAATCTGTTTTGCTAAGGGTTGTTTAATATATCATGAATTTCAGGGCTAGTACTTCTAGTTCCCTACTGTTAAGTGCAACCTTATAGATGAGTCATGATTCACTGTGCCAAGGCAGTTTTCAGATTTTTGATTTTTAGTTTTAGCACTCAAACCATGATACTTGATATTCATGAGCACCTCACATTATTTACCAAAAATTCAGGAGTAACAGAAGTTACACTCATACTTAGATTTCTATCCAAGACCCTTGAGCAACTACAGAATGAAAGAAAGCAGAGTTGCATCAGAGGTCAACAGAAATGGCTTTCCTGGTTTATTTTCTGATTGCACTCACTTTCATTGCTCATGTTCAATAGCTTTGGTACATCCTAACACTTTTTCTTTCTTTTTTTTTAATATGTCAGAGAGAAAAAGAGCACAAGCAGGGAAAGCAGCAGGCAGAGCAGGCAGAGGGAGAAGCAGGCTCCCCACTGAGCAGGGAGCCTGATGCAGGACTCAATCCCATGACCCTGGGATCATGACCTGAACTGAAGGCAGATGCTTAACCAACCGAGCTATCCAGCTGCCCCTCTCCCTGCCATTTAATTAAAAAAATGTTTTTGTGGAGGTGCCTGGATGATCCAGTTGGTTAAGTGTCAAACTCTTGACTTTGGCTCACCTTATGATCTCAGGTTCTTGGGATGGAACTCCTTTCAGGTTCGGAGCTCAGCAAGGAGTCTGCTTCCTCTCTTCACTCCCTTTGCCCCTCCCCCTGCTCCTGTATGCTCTCTCTCTCTCTCTCTAAAATAAATAAAACAAAAATTTTAAAAAAATTGTATTTAGTAAATGTATACATATACATTAAATATAAACTTTGCTAATATAAAAGATATGTTGAACACAATTTACAATTAAAAATCAAGTACTGTAAATTCTAAATAGGCAATTGATTTTTACAGAATATTTTGATGATTTTTATGGAACTCTTGTTTCTGTAGCTAATCTATGGTTGCATTTTGAAAAAATGGAGTGGTGCCCAATCCACTAAATGTTTTCCCAGTGAACATATTGTCATTAAATCAGACATGTTCTATACTCTTAAAATACTTCTCTTTCTCATAGAAATTATATTTATTAAACTGAAGCCTCTTTCAGTTAAAGGACTAGCACTGTATACACACACCACTGGTTTAGGAGAAGACAACTAGTTTCTCATATCTGCCTCTGCATTCAGTCTGTTGACATATTACATGTGATATTTGAGGTTTCTGGAAAACACTGGACAATCATGAAACAGACTGAAAGAGATAAATAGCATTGAATTATTATTGTGAAAATAGTTTTGATCTGTGGATCTGCTAAAAGGTCTTATGGACTTAGGGGTCCACAGGCCTTACTTTGAAAACTACCAGAATTGCTCATGTAGACACAGGTTCAGGTTTTTATAGGAATATTAAAAAGCATGCTTTCGTACTTCTATCTTCAATTTCTATTCAGGACTATAATGTTCACTTCTAGCCTTCTTCTACCTTCTCCAGCAGTGAGCCTGGTTTTTATTATTAACATTATATTTACTAATTTGTTTAATCTTACAATATACATTAAAGATTTTCAGAACTGCTAACATATGATCCTGTGAAACAAATGTACTAACTATAGAACTATATTTGTATATTTTTGTTTGTTTTAGTCTTGTGACACATAATTGAAATATTATTTTCCAAAATGATTTGTTAGTGTTTTTCTTTATCATTCCCTCCAGTGTGGTGTGTTACTCCTTTACACTGCAGTTACCTTCTATTTTACTGTTTGTATCCCATTTTGGGCTTCCCCATATTGGGTTAAATTTATGATTTCACTATTTTGATATTACAAACAATGCTGCCCAAAGTACCTTTGTTCTAACATCTTCATGTGCATCTATAAGTATTTCTACAGATAGATTCCTAAAAATGGAACTTATAAGTCAAATAGATGCATATTTAAAATTTCTGTATACATTGGCAATTTTTTTCATAAATGTTAATACTATTTGTACAATATAATCAATTACTTCTGACACTTCTCTGTTACTCATACAGATTAACACTGAATTTTATAAATCTTTTTAAATTTTGCTAATCTCATTAGCAAAATTTATATTACTTGTTATTTTAATTTGTTTTTATTTGCATAATGCTAAAGTGCAGTATCTCTTAACAGTATATAATTTTTTTATTTGAAAAATGCTAGAGTGGAGTATATTTTAATATATTTAATATATCTCTTAATATGTTTCTATTTCTCCTGTGAATTACTTACTCATTTACTTTGCCTATATTACTAGGCATTTTTCTGTACTTTTCTTAATTTTTGGAGGGTTTTTTGCTTGTCTAATATAATAGATGTTAACCCTGCTATTTATAATATATATTGCAGATATTTTTTCCCAGATGATCACTTAACTTCTAGGCTTTTGACATTCCAATGTTTTTACTTATTATAGAGTGAAATCTATCAATATATTCCTTTATGAATTCTTGTTTTCTTATGTGGATTAGAACAACTTTCTCCACAGTAAGATAATAAATATATATACAAAATGGGTAAAATAATTCCTCCTCACTGATTTGAAATGCCATATTAATATGTGTGTGTGGGGGGTGGGTGTGAGTGGGTGGGTGACATATATATGCACATACACGAATAATATAGAAAATAGGAACAGATGTGTATGGATGTATGAGTAAATAAATATATACTGAGGCTCTTTGGTGAAATGAATGATTCTAGTTCTGGGTCATAGGAAGTATAGAAAATAAAAAAGTACTAAAAAATTATGAGGTCATGTCAAAAAGACCCAGAAGACAACTTAAAGGAACTCCCAATGTAAAAACATGAGGCAAGTTGAGCAAAGAGATAAATATTGATAGTAATGGACTATAACCCATATGATATTCAAAGAATAAATAACTGAAGGAGAATGGATAACTTTTTAATTCAATAGAATTTCAATTAGTAAACAGAATGATAAAAATAGAAAATTATCAATTAATAAAGCACTAATTTTTGCAGACAAGAATCATCAATGGATGCTAAACTTAGTGGCAAAAATTGAATAAGAACTAGGATTTTTCTTATTCTCAAAATATTCTCTTTTAGATACAAAGGAAAAAATAGTAATTTTAGAGTGGTAAAACCTCTAAAAAATGCTTTAAAAGCTATTTTTAAAATTCCAACTTAACCAAGTGGCCAATTTAAAATCACCAGCAATGAGACAAACTAACATCATATGCCTTCAGCAATGATATATTAAGGAGAGGATACGACATTGCTTCCATAATGTTCTTGCAAAAAATGCATAATTTGGATTAAATTATGAAGAAACACCATAAACCTAGGTTGAGGAACATTCTCCGACATGAATGGCCGGTAATCTCCAAAAGTGTTTAAGGTCTGAAACACAAAGATTTCAGAATTGTCCCACTATGGAGGAGACTAAGGAGACATAACAACTAAACACAATGAGTGAATTTAGATTTAGGTATGAATCAGTAAAAAGCACATTAGAAGAATTCTACTAATTCAATTCAAATCCAAATTCAAATTCAATTTGGAAACATTTGAGTGAAGTTTCTTGATGGGTTGTAAGCATTATATTGACTTAATTTCTTAATTATGATTAGTCTACTGTGGTTGTTTAAGATGTTAAAATTTAAAATTTTACAAATTTGATTAATCTGATATTATTTCAAAATTAAAAGTTTAAAACTATACAAAACAGTGGAATCAACTTAATTGTACATAGAACAATTATGGTCTACTACCTTGTGGAGTATTAACACTGCATTTAAAAAGCACAGAGGAGACCCAAATACACAGACATGAAAAGATGTTGATGAAATTCTTTCAAATTAAAGAAAAAATAGTTGTGGAGTAATGTGTATAATGCAATGTATATACCAAACAAATTACAAATGGATTTGTAGGAAAACATTCTGGAATAATTCAAACATTTCACTACTTTTGTCTTAGAGTTGAGTTGTGAAGAAAGTGAAAATAAAAGGAAACTTTCATATTTTATTATATATACTTCTAAATTCTTTTAACTTAATAACAAGAGTGAATTGATCATTTTTTAAAAGAAAATGAAGGGGGAAATGAATCCCCAGTTAGTTTCAATTTGTTTATAACATTAAGATAAACCTAAAACTATCCTATATCTTATCTATCTTATTCTTTAAATTTCAGCCATATCTGCCACAGATTTTTTATCTTAACTATTTATCTTTGTGAATAATTTATTCACTTGTCTCAAAATAATCTTTCTTTTTTATATTTTTATTTTTTAAAGTTTTATTTAAATTCCAGTTAGTTAACATACAGTGCAATTAGTTTCAATGATTCAACACTTTGATACAACACCCTATGCTCAGTACACTCCTTAATCTCCCATACCTATTTAACCCATCCTCCCACCAAATTAAAAAGCTTCTACACAGTGAAGGAAACAATCAACAAAACTAAAAAGCAATCTATGGAGTGGGAGAGATATTTGCAAATGTAATATCTGATAAAAAGTTAGTCTCCAAAATATATAAAGAACTTAAAAAACTGCAAGACCAAAAAATGAATAATCCAATCAAAAATGGGCAGGAGACATAATTAGACATTTTTCCAAAGAAGACATCCAGATGGCCAACAGACACATGAAGAAATGCTCAACATCACTCAGCATCAGTGAACTACAAATCAAAGCTATAATGAGATATACAACCTCACACCTGTCAGAATGACTAAAATCAACAGAATGTCCCAAATCAACAATACAAGAAACAGTAAGTATTGGCGAGGACGTGGAGATAGGGGAACCCTCTTACACTGTTGGTGGGAATGCAAACTGGTACAGCTACTCTGGAAAACAGTATGGAGTTTCCTTAAAATGTTAAAAATAAAACTACCCTATAATCCAGCAATTGCACTACTAAGTATTTACCCAAATAATTAAAAAAAATACTAATTCAAAGAGATGCAAGCATCCAGATGTTTATGGCAGCATTATAAATAACAACCAAATTATGGAAACAGCCCAAATGTCCACTGATTGATGAATGGATAAAGAAGGGGTATGTATACATAACGGAATATTACTCAGCCATTAAAAAGGAATGAAATCCTGCCATTTGCAATAACATGGATGGAGCTAGAGAGTATTATGCTAAGCAAAAAAAAACATTCAGAGAAAGACAAATAATGTATAATTTCACTCATGTGGAACTTAGGAAACAAAAGAAGCAAAGGGCAAAAGAGAGAGAGGCAAACCAAGAAATGAGCTCTTAACTATAGAGTATATTTTTTTAAAATTAGAAATAGAAAGATTTACCACAAAGGAAATGTTAGGAAGACTAGGTATTCCCAATCATTGGAAGCTGTGATAATCTTTTTTGGTTATTTCCCTAAGACCTTTTAATATCTCTAATTTCCTTATTACTGAATGGCAGTTCATGAAGAGCCACTCTTTAAATGTGTTCATTCGTGTAGTCTGTTGTTCCCAGTACAATAATTGTTCCTCCAGATAACTCAACACAGACATAATGTCAAATTTCTCTTCCATAAAGGCGAGGAAGGTTTCTTTAAATACAGTGCAGGAAAATTCCAGATACGTATTTTTTCTTGTGTATGGAATAATTTATGTTTATATATTAGGATTGGAGAATTAGGGAGATTTTGTTAAAGGGTACAAATCTGTAACTAGTAGATAAATTAGTTCTGATGATTTAATCACAGCACAGTGCTTATAGTCAACAATAATATATTGCAAACTTCAAAGTTGCTGAGAGACTAGATCTCCATTGTTTTCACTGCAAAAAATAAAAAAATAATAATAGTGTGACACAATAGAAGTGGTAGCTAATAGTATGATGGTAACCATATTGCAATATATAAATATATCAAATCAACAGGTTGTAAACTTGAAGCTTACCCAATGTTATGCTAATTATATTTTAATAAAAATAAATAAAATTTTAAAAATTTAAATAAACTGTTTTTAGATCAATTAAGAATAAGAAAAGTAAAAAAAAAAAAGAATAAGAAAAGTAAAAATCTTTATTTTACCTTCACTTACTCCTTTTCTGATGCTCTTCCTTATATATATCAAGTTTCTGACCTACATTTTTTTCTCTCTTTCTAATGAGTGTCTTTTAATATATCTTGCAAGGTAGGTCTATTGGTAATAAATTTCTTTAATTTTTGTTTGAGGAAGTCTTAATTTCTCCTTCACCTTTGAGAGATAATTTTGTAGGGTACAGATTTTAAGTTGGTAATTTTTTTTTTTTCTCTCAACACTTTAAATATTTCACTCCACTGTCTTCTTGCTTGCAGGTTTTCTGAAAAGTTGGACATAATTCTTATCTTTGCTCCTCTGTAGGTAAGGTTTTTTTCCTACCTCTGGATTTTTTCAGGATATTGTCCTTATTTTTGATTTACTGTGGTTTGAAAATGATATGCCCAGGTATAGTTTTCTTGGCATTTATCCTATTTGGTATTCTCTAAGCTTCCTGGTTCTGCAATTTAATGTCTGACTTTAATTTGGGGACATTCTCTGTCATTATTGCTTCAAATATTTTGTTTTTCATTTCTCTCTTTCTTATCCTTCTGCTATTCCATTTTTCATATGTTACACCTTTTGTAGTTGTCCCATAATTCTTGTGTATTTTGTTCTTATTTTTCAGTTTGTTTTCTTTTTGCTTTTCAGTTTTGAGGGTTCCTGCTGAAATATCCTCAGACTTGGAAATTCTTTCTTCAGCCGTGTCCAGACTACTAATGAGCCTATCAAAGGATCTTCATTTCTGTTACAGTGACAATGTTTTTGATCTCTAGCATTTGTTTTTGATTTGTTCTTAGAATTTCCATCTCTCTTCTTACATTGCACATCTACTCTTATATGCTGTCTATTCATTAGAGTTCTTTTCATATTAAATATTGTTGTTTTATATTTCTGGTTTCATAATTCCAATATGCCTGTCAAACCTAAATCTGATTGTGGTACTTGTTTTGTCTCTTCAGACTATTTTTTGCTTTTTAGTATGCCTTGTAATTTTTTCTTGATAGCCACACATAATGTACAAGCTAAAAAGAACTGTAATAGATAGGGCTTTAGCAAAGTGGCGATTAAGTATGTACATGGGGGAAGCATTTTACAGTCCTACAATTAGATCTCAGTCTTTTAATGTACCTTTTCCCCTCAACTCTGAGGTTCCCTCTCTCCTTACCCCATTATATATAGGACATGATGCCTACAGTGTGCTGGAATTGTGTATTTCTCTTCTCCAGGGTAGAGTAGGCTATGATGAAACCCCAGTAGTTCAGACCATGATGAAATAGTTTCTGTTAAGTGAAAGCCTTGCTAAGAACCTAGAAGACATTATGACAAGTGAAATAAGCTACAGAAAGACAGACTGTATGATCTAACTTATTATGTGGAATCTTAAAAAGTTGAACTCATAGCAACAGAGTAGAATGGTGATTTCTAAGGGTTGAGGATAAAGGAAACGGGGATATATTGGTCAAAGGATATAAACTTTCAGTTATAACATGAATAAGTTCTGGAGAGCTTATGTACAGCATGGTGACTATATACAATATATTAAACAATAATAACGTGCATTTGAAATTTGCTGAGAGTAAATCTCAAGAGTTCTCATCACACACAAGAAAATATAATACTTTATATACAATATCATAAATAATATACTTTGTACATTAATAATAATGTATTATACAGTCAAAAATTGCTAAGTGAGTAAGTCTTAAGTGTTCTCACTACAAAACAAAACAAAGAAACAGATGACTATATCAGATGATGGATATGTTAATTAGCTAGTTGTAGTAATCGTTTCATAAAGTATACATATATCAAAACATCATGTTATCTACCTTAAATATATACAATTTTTACTTGTCAATTATACCTCAGTAAATCTAAGGATAAAAAGGAATGAGTATGCATGGTCTTTGCTCAGTAGGATACAAATGTGGTGGCGGGAACTGTAGTAGTCATTCTGGTAACAGACACAGAAGCCAAGGGTGATAGTGACAGAGCTTCCCTGTCAGCCCTGGACCACTGACATCTGGGTTATTTGTGTATAATCTTTTTCTTTTGTTTTTAAAGAACAGACTGCTACAGAATATTTCAGGTTTAGTGGTTTGGTCCTCCTTCTGCTAGAAGCAGGAGGGGATTCTTCTCTGATATTCATTGTAAGAATCTGGTTAAATTTCTGGAGGTCAGACTCCCATAAGTATGGGAACCCCTCATGACTGTTCAGCCCTAGAGTTTTTAACTCTCAGACTTGTCCACTCTGAGCCCTTAGCAATTTGTAAAATAACAATTCACATTTTCCTACCCCAGTAGTGGTTCCTATGAAGGTTTTTGCCCAGAGAGTATCTGCTCTGGCAAGGTGTGATTCTCTGTATTAACCTGTCTCTCCAATTATGAGGACAGCAATTTGTCCTGTGACCTCACTTCTAAGAAGATCTAAGAAGAGCTGTTCCTTTTTCAGTTTTTTTCAGCTTTTTACTTGGTGTGACAGGGTGATAATTTCTAAGTTCCTTCCATGCTAGACCAGAATCTGGAAATCCCTCTAACTATGCTTTTAACTTCACTGTATCTGTCTGTAGCTACTCCAGGCACACCAATCAAGTTTTAGTTTTACTAATGTTCTTTGTTCTCAAATATGATTACATCAAAAGTGAGAAAACTCTCTTAAGAAAATTAGCTTTTCATGGAAAAGACAGTTACGGTTAGTGGAGAAGTATTGCTGAGACTAGGGTCATGGTTTGATGCACTCATTAAAGGGGATAAGGCAAAGAGCAATTTTGAAGTTACTAGGCAAAGAGAATGTAAGTGATGGAGCAAGACCTAGAAATGAAAATGAATTTGACATAGTTTTCTTCCAAGAATGACAGAAATTTAAATATCTCATTATTCCTAGGCAACAATTACTATTTATGATTAGTGAGAAAGGAACCATAGGCTCAGAGAGTTTAAGCGACTTCTCAAAGTTACAGTGGCCATTAGTGTAAGAAGTTTCTGATGTACCAAATATACTAATGACTATCATAATTTGATTTTAAATATTTAACCACAGAAACTTCATGCCAAAAAGCTTCATGGGTTCTGTACCATAGAACTATTACTCCTTTTTTCAGAAGTAAAGTTAGTTTTGTTTTTTAAACTAGGATTATTATTATTTTTTTAAAGATTTTATTTATTTGACAGAGAGAAACACAGTGGGAGAGGGAACACAAGCAGAGGGAATGGTAGCAGGGGAAGCAGGCTCCCTGCCGAGCAAAGAGCCCGATGAGGGACTGGATTCCAGGACCCTGGGATCATGACCGGAGCCGAAGGCAGAGGCTTAATGACTGAGCAACCCAGGCGCCCCAAAAACTAGGATTATTTTTTAACAAAACTGACTCTGTCAGAAATATTTTTAAGAAAGCCATTAGGCCATCATCACATGTGTAGTGCTATGGTTTCAGTTTGGACCTTCATTCTACAAAACCATTTCTTCTGATCGTGAAAGGACTTTTATACTAAGCACCATTCATCTTGATTACTTTGGACATGATACAAATATACATTTATATACAGGAAAATAAGGGATGGCATTTTATTTTAAAATTATGGTATAAAATGAAATAGATATAAATAATGAGAAAACTGCATTCTACTACTAAAGGAGTAGTTGAAACCATAGCACTTATACAGTAGGCTTGCTTTTTCAGTATAGTGAAGAAATTGTGCAGGCACATGAGTCAATACATTAAGTAATATATCAACTTAGTACTGTTAAATCATGATTTAAATATATTATACTTGATTGCTAAAGTTCAGAGTGTACACTAGGGAAATGAAGTTGTTCTGAACTTAGTTATGTGGTCCTTAAATAAATTATGCTTTACTAATGCATTTGCTTTTGTACAAAATTTTGTTTTAGACAAAAGAAGATGCTAATATAAATGGTCCTTAAATAAATTATGCTTTACTAATGCATTTGCTTTTGTACAAAATTTTGTTTTAGACAAAAGAAGATGCTAATATAAATACCTAATATAAAATAAGATTACAAAATATACTCTTATCACAATGAAAAAATCATTCCCCAGGTCAGAAATATAATCTTGGTAGTATTCATAATGAAGGTGGTATTGTTTTAGAGTAAAAAGGACATTAGATTTTGTTAAGAGAAGTAGATTATACAATAGTCTTTTTCATTAAGTAATCACAGTCTGGGGATAGTCATCTGGTTTTGCCAGATTTCAGTTTCCTAACTAGAAAATGAGAGAGTTACATATAATAACTAATTTTTCTGCTAATATTAAGTACTATGTGAAAAGAGCTTAACAAGTAAGTGCTAAACAACTTATAAACCTTTTCATTTTGTATATAACATTTTGTAAGGGAGAGATTACTATCATGTACAGATGAAAAGCTAGTTCAGAAAGATTAAACAATGTATTCATAATTAATTGTAGAATCAGGATTTGAACTTGGCTTTCAGTCTTGAAAACACAATTTAGGAGCGCCTGGGTGGCTCAGTGGGTTAAAGCCTCTGCCTTCAGCTCAGGTCATGATTTCAGGGTCCTGAGATTAGCCCCACATCGGGCTCTCTGCTCAGCGAGGAGCCTGCTTCCCCCTCTCTCTCTCTGCCTGCCTCTCTGCCTACTTGTGATCTCTCTCTCTGTCAAATAAATAAATAAAATCTTTAAAAAAAAATAGAAGAAACAGAGGCATTAATTCCACTCGTCTTTTCTGAGGAAACAACAGAAAATTCCTACAACACACAATAGAAGGAAATCATCACTGAAGGGCTGCCCATTGACAGAGTCAGGGACAAAGGTATGTCTCCCTTAGTCTTAGGAAGGATGTAACAATGTTGCTGTGAAGATGCAAATCTTGAAAACCAGAAAATTACTACCTGTGCTGTTGGCACACTCAGCAGACTCTACTTACAGAGTCTACTTATTGACTCTGTACCACAGTACAGAGTCTACTTACAGTAGGACATGCCCACAGTTATTCTCAAATGCTAAAGTATATCTGCAGATAATTGATTTCTCTTATAATCGTGGAGGATAAGGGGAATTGAATTTGCAATAACTGAGTATTCTGGGGATTGTGGAGTTGAAGCGGAGCCATCCCATGAGGAAGGCAATAGTGAAAGGGAATGAAGGTGTACACCTTTCTTGCCCTTCAGATGAAAAATGTTGCTGACAAGTTATAAACAGGTGACCTTGGATCTCTCTTGAATTTTACATCTAATTTAAAATCAGAGAAAATTTTTATGAATAGAATACTCACAGAGTAAATTTTAATTGAGTGATTCCTTTGATTCATATGCATATTCTTAAGAGATTGTCTTGGGCCTATATGGGATCAATCTACTTTTGCTGTTGGGGTGCTGGACGCCCTGTCCTTCAGAGTCAACTGACATCCAGTCAACCAGCCCCTGTCACCACTTCTGAACTAGAAGGAAATATTACACCCCTACAGGTCTTGAGATCTGGATTTGAAGGAGCCTCCAAATACCTCATCCCAGAGCTAGTGTTAACTCCTCATGGACTGAACTTTGAGGGGAAAGCAAGAGTTAATGGAGCCATGCAAATAAATTCCCCCTTCATCCTACCTCCAATGAATTACTCTGAGATAGTATGTCTGTGCAACTCATCCAGAAAAGATTTTCATGCAGAATGACACTCACTCTTCATAGCCCATCACAAAACAGTATTGACCACAGTGATGTGCTTCACATGGCTTCATATCTTTCTTCATGCCTTTCTTTGCCTTTGTCTTTGACTCCCCTTGTCACTCATTCTTGTTCTTCTGGTTTTGTACCCCCCCCCCAAGTAAAGCATCACCACTAGCACCCTTGCCTCTGATTCTGCTCACTAGGAAATGGTTTAGGACAGTAGATTTGCTGAACCATATAGAGAGATGATAGAGTAATTTGTGAGAAGCACAGAGAGTAACCTGGGGTCTCTCAGGTGGAAGTGAGAAGATAGAGTAAAATTCATCATTATAGATATTCAAGGTATGCTGGACACAGTGCCTCATTTAATCATATTATTCTCATTATAAGGATAAGGAAACAAAAACTTGGAGAAGTCTGCCCAATCTTGCCCAAACCACAGCTTTTATAAAAGAATGTTGGGTTTCAGAATTAGGTTTTTTGACCCCTAAACTGTAAACTGTCTATAACTAATAAGTGGAGGAACTGAGAGAAGATACATTCTTGTATGTGGAGATCCTAATTAAAATTTCAGTATGATAATTCATATATAAACAACTAAATTAGGAGCTCTTCCTTAGACACAATAGGAGCTAAAATAAAATAAACTATTATAACCACCCTGTCATTGAGTTCTTTCTAAGTTGTGTCAAATAAAATAATTTCATTAAGGAAACTTTTTGAAAAGAGTGCAAACTCTTAAAAAATATAACTAGTGTATGAAAAAAAAAACCACTTCAATAAAAAAGAAAGAAAAATCCAAAGGCTCATTGTACTGACGGCATATTGTTGGCAGGTATTTTGAAATCTAAACTCCAGAACTGAATGTTTGAGCTACTTAAGGGAAATGCCCAGGGGCCATCGGTCTGGGCCCGGACCACCACTCAGACCCTACACTGGCAAAGAATAGTCAGTGTTGAAATTTTCAGTGCAGTTGAAGGCATTTACAGGAAAGCCAAGATTGAAGGTGAAGGGAAATGAGATGGAGGAAATGAAACGGCTGTATTTTTCAAATGTGCTTCAGACAAATCTTCAGCTCTGGAAAAATGCACTCTGTATTCCAGGTAAATGTATTAGGTTAACTTATTCCAGGTGTTTTAAAGGATAATTGATTCATTCAGAAAACATTTTTCAAGTACCTACTGTGTGAAAAGCAATGCTATAAAAAAAGAATGTGTGAACAGCCTTCAGTCATTTCTGGAATTCTTCCCAAATCCAAATCATGAGTCTTTATTTTATTTTCATACATTTACAAAATCAGAATTTTCTCCAGTATAATTATTGGTTAAGGAACTGGGAGGTTAATATGCAGTCTTTCTATTTACAATCTATACTTTACCTCAAAGATTTTTTCTTCCTCTCCCCCAATAACCCGAACTAAATTTACTCTGATACTTTTTTGTGGAAAATTCTGTATGTTTAAAATGCTTTCAACTTTATTGTTTTCTATAGAGAATTTTCCAGATTTTACCTAGAGCAAGTAAAGCACATTATGAGTACTAAGAGAAAATTTGTTTCCTGAAATAGAAGATCTGGATAAAATAAAACCATAGAACACAGTATTATTCTTTGTCCTCAATTATTTGTGACTACAGGAAAATAATTAATACAACTGAAATAGAATAGGTTTGAAATTAAAACAAGTGAAGATATTTATTATTATTACTTGCTTTTTGTTTTAGCATATTGTATGAAAGAAAATTCTTCTGACAGAAGGCATTTATCTTTTAGAACTTCAGTTTCATTTCACTGTCCTGGAAGTGGAACATAATGTAGTAACTTCATAATTGTAATATACATGGATAAAGCTTCAGACAAAGATTCTTAGTTTGACCAAACTCGCTCCTAAACCCCGTCTTAGGCCCATTTGTGGATTTTCTTATAAAATGCATTTTTAATGTGAACTCTCTAACTCAATTTGGCAGGAATCTCCCCACCTCAATATCTGATCACCCTCAATATCCGATTGGGTTCCTCATCTTCCATCATCCCCCAGGTGATGTCTGATTATACTGATCTGTCTTTTGGGTAAGCCAGAATCCCCCTTACCTCTAGTAGTTTCTCTTAGTAATTTACTATCCACTGACCTCCACCCTGCTCCTTGGTTATAAATACCAGTTTGCCTATGGAATATTCAGAGTTGAGCCCAAACTCTCTTCCCCACTGCAAAATCACATTGTAGTAGTCCCTATACATAGCATGATGGCACTCCACCCTTTTAAATAAATCCTTCCTTACTGTAAACTTTAACAAGTATCATTGAACATTTTTCTTTGACATTCCTTAACTTCATGTTTAAAAAAATAATAATACTGTGATAAATATCATGGAGGGCAAATACTTAGGTACATCATTTATTCTTTTTTCTTTGTGCTGCTCTGATTGGGTGAGTTCCATTGCCCTATCTTCAAATGGACTGATCCTTTCTTCTACTTCATCTAATCTGATATTGAACCCCTTGAATGTATTTTTCACTTCAGTTATATTCTTCAGCTCTGTGACTTCTATTTGGTATTGTTTTATATTATCCATCTCTTTGTTGAAGTTCTATGTTCACACATTCTTCTCCCCAACTTAGTGAGCCTCTTTATGACTATGACTTTGAACTCTTTATCAAATAAATTCTTTATCTTCATTTTATTAAAGTTTTTTCCCCCCTGAGGTTTTATCTTTTTCTTTCATTCGGAACATATTCCTCTGTTTGTTCATTTTGTTTGACTCTCTACCTTGGTTTATTTACAGTTGGTGAAATAACCAGTCTCTCACTCTTGAAGGAGTGGCCTCATATAGGAGATGAAACTTGTCCTTCAATCCTGTCTCACTTCCTGGTTCTCTCTCAAACTTCCGTGTTTGTGCAAGCAGCATATTATATTTTTAATAATTCCCAATAGTTGAGGATGTGCCAAGACTCATCATGTCCCACAGGGGAGGACCTAGCACCTAGATTCTGGGTGACTTTAAGCAGCCTCAGCTTTTAAAAGGCATCAGCTTTTAAAAGTATACAAATACATACAGTCCTATGGAACCACAAGCAAAACCCTCACTGGCCCCCAGAGCATGATGATCTGGAGGTGTCTCTGAGCAGCAGTTGCAGAAATTGGGGCTGCAGAGGCTAGTGTATAAACTCTTTTTTGAGTGATACTGGTGAACTGGAGCAAGGCAGAAGGGGAGCACCAAGATGGCATCCTTACCCTATATTCCTGGAGAACAGCTCTATAGGCCACTAAGAGTGTGCCAAACCTAAAGTCTGTCCCTCAGGCCAAAGTTTTGGGACAAAGCTACTTCCCTCACAGAAAGACTGGGAGTGTGCCTCTCAGCCCACTGTTTTTCCTCAGTGCCTGGGGTGGTAGCCTGCTGAGAACTGTCTCTCCAATTTCCACAGTCCTGTGGGACCCAAGAATGAGTCCATGAGCCACCAGAGCCAGGCAATTAAGGGGTGTCTCCCGGGAAACAGCTACAAAACCACAGTAACCAGACACCAAAACTAGGACACCAGACATGTGTAAAGCTGCCCCAATCCCACCCTAGAGACACTGGTACACTGGAATATAGCAGAGGATGAATGTGAAGATCAAGTATATAAAATATATTGAGTAAAAGGCTTAGCTCATATAAATATTCAAATATGCAAGAAATTAATATAATCACTTTTATTTAATCTTTAAGTAATTGGGCTTTCTTCCTATGATTCTACTCACTTACTAATGGGAAGAAAATAAAAGGCAAATCTAATCTAAATCCTACCGTCATCTGATCATTAGAACAATCCTAGAAAAGTTCACTCTCCCCCAAGAAATGAACAGCCTCTAGTCCATCAATATGTACTGGAAGAAGCTTAAAATATGGCCACTTCAAAAGGAACCAAACAGGAAGCTAGGACAGGATCTCTATTCTCATTATGTCCCTAAGTTTATCTAACATATGTCTTTTCTGTGTCAAAATCTCAAGATAAAGCAGGAGAAATACCCACTTTCCTGTCCCATTTCACTTTCTTGCTATTCCTAAGGACAAAAATGTAGTTGGGATTTTTTAATTCTTCTTTTCTGTCATATCTTCTTAGTTCCCATTTAACCAGCCTAGCTGTCATAGACAAAAGATGCATCTTCACCTTGCAGGGGAACTTTTGAGAGGTGTTTCCTTCTGACTTCCCTAAAATGTGCTAAACAGGGAAGAAGATTACAGGAACCATGAGAAATCCTTTTTCTGGGCCATAGTCTTGCTAGAGAATTCTATTTTGCCTATCAAAACCTGAACATAACTTCATTCCTTCTGTAGCAAAGTATAACTCTCTTCCATTTTCACTTACTTCTACCAAATAGATGGACAAAGACCTTTGGCTTGCCGAGATGAAAGTCACCTTAAAGGAAAAAGAGAAATGGACTTAATGTTTTTCAAAATGTTACCACATGTCAATGAAATTCACAGGAATGTAATGCATTCCATTAGTATCAGAAAGTATTCTTCTATACTTTATTTTTTACATATTTCCACCTTTAAGGCTGAATAATTTTTCTATTTTTGACCTTTATTTTTTCTTTCTTTAATCCACCATTCCTTCTCTGAATGTCTTAATGTTTTTGTAAAATTGTTCATTGATGCTGCTTTGAAAATATTAATTTTTCTTTGCCATTAATTTTAGCTATGTTTGTACTTAAGTATTGTTTCTCCCTGTTACTGTTGTTTGACTTGTGCAAAGTAAAAATAATTGGGGTTGAAGCTGCGAAGATATGTGATAGAGATATAAATCCTCTTTGACTTATCCAAACAAACTTCCTTAGCATGGGATCAAAAGATGAGGGCCTCTTACCTTTTCTGTTGGCTGCCCTGGCTTCCATTAACAGAGACTTCCGCTTTTGAATGTATTTCAGTGATTCATGCCATATAATTTTTCTACTTTTAAAAGTATAGTCACAGTTTTTGAAAACAATTGGCTTCCCTCTCTGCCAATCCAAAATTATCTAAAAATTTAGCCTAAGTTCAATATATTCATAAAATGAGGTTTAAAAAATTGAGGCTTTACTTTCCCTTTAGCCTACTTAAAATATTTTGCAATAACCACAATAAAAACAAACATGCATACAGTACAACTTTGAGCCAAGCATTGAATTTAATACTTAACATATATTAATCCATTTAATCCTTGCAACAATTCCAAAAGATAAGTACTAAAATTTTTCAGAACATACAGGTGAACTAAATTAACATTCCTATGGTTATACAGCTAGTCCAACATAGTTTTTGTAGGATTTTATAACCAGGAGATATCTTAAATTTCAAGAGCTCTCTGAACCCCATGAAATTCCATGAAGAATTTGGTTAGATTTTTCTAGGTAAAACATCTCCATCTTTACAGTAGATTTTGAAAGTAGTCTGTGTTTCGAGAAATGGTTACAAACTATTCTAAAGAGTTTCAAGTGTTGTTCTCTGAGTTACCTAAAAGTGTACTTTTTGTAATTCTTTTTGATGCACATTAGGAATCCAATAAATATTTTTGATTTGACAATGCATCTATCTTAACTGAGAAGTATTTGAATTGATAATAAGAGAATAAGTAAATTAACCAAGCAGAAATAAATGAAATCACGGTTCATTCATTAGTCATTCTCACTAAATTGTAATAATAAATGGAATCTAGAAATGTATAGGCAGATAGCAGTATTTATCTCAATATAATATTAAAACTATATTTCTCAAAGAACATAGCACAACAAAAATTTGTGTTATTAGATCAGGGTCAGTATGTTTAGTCAGTATATCATAACAATAGGTTTATTGAAATCCGAGATGATCCTTCACCTTGTTAAAATTGAAAATTTTTTCTATAATTCTTACAGAACACATTTGATAATGAATATGTATTTGTTTTGAATTACACAATGTAATTAAGTCTCTGATATGAAGTTATATGATATCTTTTTCTTAACATTTATTTGGCTTTATGTTGGCATGTCAACCAATGTAATTTAAGCACTTAAGGTCATAAGAGCTCTAATTTTGACACAGGCACAAGCACATGCACACAAATACGTGCACACACACAAACATCTCTAATGTCTAATTCATTTTTTTTCTTTTAAATTTTATTTATTTATTTGACAGAGAGAGAGATCACAAGCAGGCAGAGAGACAGGCAGAGAGAGAGAAGGGGAAGCAGGCTCCCTGCTGAGCAGAGAGCCCGACACTCAATCCCAGGACCCTGAGATCATGACCTGAGCTGAAGGCAGAGGCTTTAACCCACTGAACCACCCAGGTGCCCCTTTAATTCATTTTTTAAAAAGCACATTTAATAACATCTTCTCTAATATTTACTTATTTATATTCACATCAAAATGTGAACTCAAAAATTATACCTTTAATAAAATCACTTCAATTCTTATCAAGTTGCTTAGATGATTCATAAATATATAAACATAGCATTCTGTGTTGGCATAATTTTATTCAATAGAGTAGACAAGAATAATATACACTTATTTTAGAAGTGGTTGCATCTGATAACTAGACTGGCCAAGAATATCTAGAAATATGAAATGAGTCATTTAAAACAACTGAGGCCCAGGTGTGACATCTTTGGAGGACAAGATTACAGTCTTGAAATGGCGATGAGAATGGTTTATGTTTATAATTCTTCATGATTGCAGGCTTGTCATGAAAATAAATTCCCCATAGTCCCTGCCATTTTCTATTTTTGTCTCATCATGATAACAAGACATCGGGCTTTTTATATTCAATATATTCTGAAATGCAATTTCATATAAAGATGTGTAGGGTACTAAAACACTTGCTACCTATGTTTATTTGTAGATTTCGCTTACATCATATTTCTGAAGGTACTGCCTGCTCAGCCTCGTAATACCTAAAAATTAAACCATGTTTCTGAAATATGGATGGAAATAAGATAGTAATCCCCAATTTCACATTCATTTCTTAGAGGTGAAATATTTTTTTCTAAATTCAAAAATGCCCAAAAGTGTATCCTGTACCCACAGACAATTCATGAAGTAAAATGGAAAAAGGCAGTATATTGTCACATGATTTTTTTCAAAGGAACATGAATGTTTTCATGTAGTTAGCTCTTACTATTGTTTCCTAAAGTACTCCCACACATAGGTCCATGGTTACAAGGACCTGATTTTGATATGTAACTTTTCAGTTAGTCTGAAAAAAACTGTAGTCCATAATGCTGGAATTATCACCCTATTAAGAGAATACAATTGGAATGGAGCATACTAGTATTTTTTAAACAAGGATAGGGAGCTGCTATGTTCAAAATTCCTGAGAACTATCATAAAGATCAAAAAGATATATTTACTTCCAACATAATAATGTGGTTATATACTCTGGGACTAGAGAAATGTCAAAAAATGAGTAAAAAAAAAACAGGAAAATTGTAGAGATTTTAAGAACTCTTTGGAATCGTAAAGAAAGAGATAAAGAAAGAGATATAAAGAGATAAAGTAAATGTCAGGATAAAACAATCTTAAGAAGTTTGGATATGAGCAAAATACCTTGTGCTTTCTCCGTTATAAACCTTCTCAGAGGGGCACCTGGGTGACTCAGCTGGTTAAGCATCTGACTCGATTTCAGCTCACATCATGATCTCAGGGTCATGAGATCCATGTGGTGTTCCATGCTGGGCATGGAGCCTGCTTAAGATTCTCTTTCCCTCCCTCTGCCTCTTCCTCCCCACCTTGTCCACTCTCTCTCTCTCTCAAAACAAAAAAAACAAAACAAAATAAAACAAAGCTTTTCAGAATGTAATCATTTAATTAATTCTGTTGTTATGTTACATCATTAACTTCAGGAGAATAGAAAGCCCATGTACTGCATGACTGTATCTCCAGCCTCTGGTACTGTGTTCAACACATGGTGGACCCTCAAAACATGTTTGCTAACCTTGTATTTATCTTGAATGTCTGATAAAGAAAACTGAGTGGAGACTATAGAAATATTCATAGGTTCTAAAAGTAATAAGAATGTCAGTATCATTGTGTCAAATATTGGGGTAGAGAAAAAATAATATATTGACAATACAAAAATATAAATACAAGCATATGTTATTTTATTGTACTTTGCTTTATTGTGCTTCACAGATAATTACATATTTGACAAAATTGAAGGTTTGCGGCACATTGCATAGAGCAAGTCTATCAGTGCCATTTCTCCAATAGCATTTGCTCACATTTTAATAATTCACACAATATTTTTAACTTTTCCATTATTTTTATATTTATTACAGTGATCCGTGATCAGTGATTATGACTTATTGGAAGCTCAGATCATGGTTAGTATTTTTTAGAGATAAAGTATTTTTTAATTAAGATATATACATTCTTTTTTTAGACAATGGTATTGCACACTACTTACTCTAATGTATAGATAATTTTTATTGTGAACATAACTTTTACATGCACTGAGAAACCAAAAAAATTCATTTGTGATATTTACTTTATTATGGTGGCCTACAGTGGAAAACCCACAATATCTCTGAATTATGCCTATATAAAATAAAAAAATAGAAAATCTTATGTGCCATTTGGGACTCCTACATATCTTCTTATCATCCCTTACTGTTATTATAAAAACTCGTTTTAACTAAACTGCTCTATTTTTATTACAAATTTCCTTTATTATAAATTGCCTTTCTTCCTTTTCCTACTTCACTTTTGCACATATTTTCCTAGCAGTAGCAAACTGGCTTCATCCCTACCAGCGATGATTGATTAATATTAACTATGTTGAGGAATGCAAAGACTTCTCTGAGAGAGGAAGAATGCTGTTAGCAATGTCTACAAAGGGTAAAGTTATTAATTAAGGCAGGCTTAATTCATGTATTTCTTATGTTAAAATCTTTGTCTACAATTGTTTCTCCCTTCTTTATGCTTACCTAAATGTCAACAAATCTTTAAGGCCTAGAACATATGCTGTCTCTTCAATAATAGTGTAAATAACCATTAATCCTAAATGATAACACCTTTCTAAGTATGTATATTTGCCTAACTTCATTGTTGATGCTGTTAATTATGTACTTAATGTCTTTTCTGAACTAGGAGAGTATAATTTCTTAAGAACAAAGCCTGCATTATGTTTTTCTTTCTATATTATTTATAATTCAATAATTATATGTAACATCTCATTGCACACCAATTGAAAGACAAAGTTTTATATGTAAAACTAATCAAGGCAGCTTTCTATATCAGTACACTGGTGTGTTCTCTTTTGAAGTTAATTATTAGCAGTAAATTTTTATTTTTTTATTAATTTTTTTAAAGGTTAGCTTATTTATTTTAGAGCGAGAGAGATGGAGGGAGGGTGTGGGAGAGGGGCAAAGGGTGAAGGAGAGAGTATTAAGGAGACTGTTTGCTGAGTGGGGACCCTCATCTGGAGCTCGGAGCTCGATCAATCTCATGACCCTGAGATCATGACCTGAGCCCAAACCAAGAATCCCATGCTTAATGACTGTGCCACAGAGGTACCCTATCAGCAGTAAGTTTTTAAAATGACTATATAAGTCTGTTCATATCTTTTGCCCATTTCTTGATTAAAGGGGAGCACGTGTTGTGATGAAGACTGGGTGTTATATGCAGCTAATAAATTGTAACACTATACCTGAAACTAATGATGTACTATGTGTTGGCCAATTAAATTTAAAATAAAAAATGAAAAAAATGAGTAAGTTCATACAAATTTTACATATTACTATAGTATTTATTTTGCTATAAATGTGTTTTATTTTATAAAACTGATTTCAGGTTAAAACTTCTCAAAATTAAACTTTGGCATAAAATCTCATCTGTATCTTAATTCTTTTATTATTTTTACTGGCATCATGCTTAAGAATTTTTCCCAATCCCTATTTTTAAAATATAACACTTAGATATATTATAAAACAAAATATCATTACTTTGAAATTCTGGTATGTTTAGGATAATCTTACATTGTGAAAAGTTTTCTCTATTCTAAAATTTGCTGTTGGTAGATCCAGTCTCTTTTTATAACCATAAAAATAGTTCTTAAAGGAATATTACCATTAACATACTAAATGCAAAATTAACTTTCAAGTAATTAGACTGTATAATGAATACTTAAGCTTTTTTATTCTTAATCCTCCTTAAAATCAATCCAATTTTTAAGCTTGAGGTTGAAACGTCCTTATGAGTATGCATCATCTTTGACATCAGGCATCACCTGGCAATCTCATCCTTAACCTTAAGCTTAGCTGAAGATTTGACTTCTTCTAGAATGTTTGATATAATCATGTAGATCCTTATCCTCAGAAGAAGGTTCAAGCCTTTCCTCTCCATATTCCCATAGCATATTCTAAGATTCTCTGGTTACTTCCATTAGTCTTTGTTATCCACATTACATTTGTTTATTTACATGTTTATTTACCTCACAGCTTGTACTTTTTTTGGAAAGCTATGCTTTCTTTTGCTTTTTATATCCATAGTACTTACTATGAGTACATAATGAATAGAATAGAAAAATGAACAGAAAATTGATTCATTTGGTGCTAGTAGAACTTGCAATGCGTAACGATAGAGCACAGTCCTATATTTAGCAAACCCAGATTCAAAACTGTCATTGAAACTTGAGAGTTTTTGGAAATTACTTAACTTTTCTACACCTCATACACTTCTTTGAGGGAGTGGATATAGTATATATATCTCATAGGATAGTGAAGATGAAATTGAGAAATGCACAAAAGTTATTACAGGTGCACAAAATGTCAAGCAAATGATGTGTTGTAAATAGATAATTTGGGTTATCTTTATTTATTTTAGTTTTTATCTTATTGTTATTTAAATATAATAATTGCACCACTATGTGACTACTATAAGCTAAGTATCATAAAGTATGTTTAAGGGATATTCCGGTTAACAGAGCCAAAACTCTTCATTCTTCAGTCTCTATTCTTTGTCATGTAAGAGGTGGGGGATTGAGGAAGCTTGAAGTGGGCAATGAGGGAGGTAGGAGGCTGCTGTAGATTCTCTGAAGTGTAGGAGTAAACTGCTTCTCATCTAACACAGAGGATAAAGGCGCTATATGGAAAAAATGCAGAGAGTCAAACGTCTAGAACAAGTTGGAAATCAAAGGAGATAAGTCGTAGAAGCAAAATATAATCTGCCAAATCTGTTCAACTGAAAAGAAGACTAAAGTGGAAAAATGAGAATTGACGCCATAATAATACTAGGGATACATGGGTTTCCTATGGGTGGTTATTGTTTGCTTCTTTTCTATATTTTTTAATGTAGATATTGGTTCAAATCATTTAGGACATGACTACATGTTATCCATTCATTTAAAAGAATAGTATATTTGGGTTATTCTCTTGATCTAGCTAACATTCTAAAAATACTTTCAGTGTACCTTTGCCTAATATGTCCCCAGTCCTCCTGGTCTTTCAGAAGTCTAACAGACACAATCAGGGACTGTTTAGGTGATTGAGTGGGTAAGACCATTATACACACAAAACTGACATGAAAAGTCTAATTCTGACAGTAGAATTTCAATATTTACTATTAATTAAACAACTTCAGTTATATATTTTTCTTAATGTATTGAACAATTTCCTGATTTCATAAAAAGAAGACATTTAATATAAGTAAATGTTTCTTAATAATGAGCATCAATAAAAAATCATTGGCTATTCTCAGGGCGCCTGGGTGACTCAGTGGGTTAAAGCCTCTCCTTTGGCTCAGGTCATGATCTCAGGGTCCTGGGATAGAGCCCTGCATTGGGCTCTCTGCTCAGCGGGGAGCCTGCCTCTCCCCTCTCTCTCTGCCTGCCTCTCTCCCTACTTGTGATTTCTCTCTCTGTCAAATAAATAAATAAAATCTTTAAAAAAAAAAAAATCATTGACTATTCTCTGATATAATTATAGTATTCAGCTCTTTTCTTTTTTTTAAAGATTTTATTTATTTATTTGACAGAGAGAGGTCACAAGTAGGCAGAGAGGCAGGCACAGAGATAGGTGGAAGTAGGCTCCCCACTGAGCAGAGAGCCCAATGCGGGGCTCGATCCCAAGACCCTGAGATCATGACCTGAGATCATAACCTGAGCTGAAGGCAAAGACTTTAACCCACTGAGCCACCCAGGCACCCCTCTTTTTTTTTTTTTAACAGCAAAGCACTCATTTATATCTTTTTTTTTTTAAAGAATTTATTTATTTATTTGACAGAGAGAGAGACATCACAAGTATGCAGAGAGAGAGGCAGAGAGAGGGGGAAACAGGCTCCCCGCTGAGCAGAGAGCCCAATGTGGGGCTCGATCCCAGGATCCTGGGATCATGACCTGAGCCGAAGGCAGAGGCTTTAACCCACTGAGCCACCCAGGTGCCCCCATTTATATCTTTTAAACACAGATAGTTATTGGAAAAAATTGTTGAATTAAAGAATAAATAATCAGTTTTCCTATATTAAGTATCTCTTGTATTAAATATTTCGTATCTTGAAGTGCCATCTATAAAGTGTATAATTAAGTGCAACTATTTGATAAAAATTCTATAATTCACTTAATTTCAAAGAGAAAAACACATATGAAGTCTGCCTAGTTAAGGAAATGATTCAGACTCAGTAGTTGTGTTTCTACTGTGTCTCCTTTAGGGTGTACTAGGTACTGGAGAAAAGCTGATTTATCTACTTAATTGAAAAACATATGTGCAGTATGTAAGGCATTCTGGCAGACTGACCTAGATGAACAAAGAAGCAGATTCAAAAGGGGAAAGGATTTGGTGAACTTGAGAAATGGCAAGGAATTTGTTTTAATTGAAGTAGAAGTTTCATGAATAGAAATAGAAGGTAGAGCAGAGATGAGATATATGTGGGTAGATCCAAATGTCAAAGAACATGGAATACCCTGCTTGAATTATGGATGTTACTCTTTAAAGCAATGGTTCTTAAATATCAGTGTGTTTCAAAAATCATCTGGTGAGATTGTTAAAAAATGCAACTATAACCAAGGAGGTAAAAGACCTGTACTTTTTAAAAAAATAATTAATTTACTAATTTGAGAGAGACAGAAGGAGAGAGAGTGAGAAACAGCATGAGAAGGGAGAGGGTCAGAGGAAGAAGTGAACTCCCCGCTGAGCCTGGAGCCCAATGTGGGACTCGATCCTGGGACTTTGGGATCATGACCTTAGCGGAAAGCAGTTGTTTAACCAACTGAGCCACCCAGGTGCCCCTAGACCTGTACTTTGAAAACTATAAAATACTGATGAAAGAAATTGAAGATGACACAAATGGAAAGATATTCCATGCTTATGGATTGGAAAAATTAATATTGCTAAAATATCCCAACTACCCAAAGCAAACTATGGATTCACTGCAATTCCAATAAAAATACCAACAGTATTTTTCATAGAACTAGAGCAAATACTACTGAAATTTGTATAGAACCACAAAGGCCCCAAATAGCCAAAATACTCTTGAGGGAAAAAACAATAACAACAAAGTTGGAAGTATCACAATTTCAATTTCAAGATATACTACAAAGCTATAGTAATCAAAACACTATAATACTGGCACAAAAATATATACGTAGATCAGTAGAACAGAATAGGGAGTCCAGAAATAAACCCACTCTTAGATGCTCAATTAATTTACAACAAGGAGGCAAGAATATACAATGAGGAAAAGACAGTCTCTTCTTTAATAAATGGTGTTGGGAAAACCAGACAGCTACATACAAAAGAATGAAACTGGACCACTTTATTATATCTACGCAAAAATTAAAAATGGATTGAAGATCAAAATATGAGATCTGAAATCATTAAAATCCTAAATGAGAACACAGGTAATAATTTCTCTGATGTCAGATATAACAACATTTTTCTATATATGTCTCCTAAGTGAGGGAAGAAAGCAAAAATAAACTATTGGGACCACATCAATGAAAAGATTTTGCGCAGCAAAGGAAACAATTGACAGAATGAAAAGGCAGCCTACTTAATGAGAGAAGATGCTTGTGAATGATATATCTGATAATGGGTTAATATCCAAAGTATACAAAGAACTTATAAAACTCAACACCAAAAACACAACAATCTAATTAAAAAGTGGGCAAGAGACCTGAACGGAAATTTTTTCAAAGACATATAGATAGCCAACATACACATGGAAAGATGGTTACTATCACTTTCAGGGAAATGCAAACCAAAACCACAATGAGATATCACCTGACACCTGTCAGAATGGCTAAAATAAAAAAGATAAACAATACAGTGTTGGAGAGAATGTGGAGATAAAGAAATCCTTGTACACTGATGGTGGGAATGTAAATTGGTACAGCTACTGTGGAAAATAGTATGGAGGTTCCTCAAAAAATTAAAAGGAAAATTACCATTTGATCTAGTAATGATCCAGGAAATACTTTATATTTCCCCAAAGAAAATGAAAACACTGATTTGAAAAGATATGTGCACCCCTATGTTTATTGCAATACTATTTACAATAGCCAACATATGAAAGTAACTAAGTGTTCATTGATAGACAAATGGATAAGGAAGGAGTGGTGTATATATAAACAATGGAATATTATGCAGCCAAAAAAGGGGTCAGAGCTTGCCATTCGAAACAACATGGATGAACCTAGAGGGTATTATGCTAAGTAAAGTAAGTCGGGCATTATAGGACAAACACCATATGATTTCATTCCTATGTGGAATCTGAAAAATGAATAAACAAAAAGCAGAATAAAACCTATAAATTTAGAGAACAAACTAATGGTCACCAGAAGACAGGTGAGTATGGGAATGGGCAAAATGAGTGAAAGGGAGTGGGAGATATAGGCTTCCAATTCTGGAATGGATTAATTGTGGGAATAAAAAATGCAGCATAGGGAATAGAGTCAATGTTATTGTAATAGTGTTGTATGGTGAGAGATGGTAGCTACACTTGAGGTGAGCATAGTATAGAGAAGTGGTATCATTATGTTGTACACCTGAAACTAAAGTAACATTGTGTGCCAACTATACTCAAAAAAGTTTTAAAAACTAAGGAAATGCGGAGCACCTGGGTGGCTCAGTGGATTAAAGCCTCTGTCTTCAGCTCAGGTCATGATCTCAGGGTCCTAGGATCGAGCCTCACACTGGGCTCTCTGCTTGGCGGGGAGCCTGCTTCCCCTCTCTCTCTCTCTGCCTGCCTGCCTCTCTGCCTACTTGTGATCTCTCTCCTCTCTGTCAAATAAATAAAATCTTAAAAAAAAAAAAAAGTAAGGAAATGTGAATAAAGTATGGATTTAATTAAAAAAATAAATTTTAAAAATGCAACTGTAATGTGGTGTTTAAAAAACACCAACATCAAGATGGTGTTATTGGAATTGTCCCTTCCCAGAAACATCAATTTGTACAACTATCCATGCACAAAAATACCTTAACAAAAGCTAAAGATTCCAGGTGAGGAATTATAGCACCTGAGTGGAGCCCAGAAGTAGGAAAAGATACATTGAGGAGGGTAGGAAAAAGTTTCACATTATCCCTATTTCCTTTAAAGTCTGCTCCATCGAAAATTAATATACCTTCTCGTGCTTTCTTTTGATTAGTGTTAGCATGGTATTTTTTCTACATCCATTCAATTTTAATCTGTATGCATCTTTATATTTAAAGAGAGTTTCTGGGCACCTGGGTGGCTCAGTGGGTTAAAGCCTCTGCCTTCAGCTCAGGTCATGATCCCAGGGTCCTGGGATCGAGTCCCATATCGGGCTCCTTGCTCATCAGGGAGCCTGCTTCACCCTCTGTCTCTGCCTGCTTGTGTTCTCTCTCTCTCTCTCTGACAAATAAATAAATAAAATCTTAAAAAAAAAAAAAAAAAAAAAAAACCTAAAGAGAGTTTCTTAGAAACAACATGTTATTGGGTCTTGTTCTTTTGATCCATTTTGACCATCTGTCTTTTAACTGATGGATTTAGAATATTAATATCCAAACCGATTATTAATATAGTTGGATTAATATTTATCATATTTGTTACTGTTTTCTATTTGTTGCCTTGTTCTTTGTTTCTATTTTTGACTTCTATTCTTTTTCTGCCTTTTGTGGTTTTAATTGAGAATTTTATATGATTTAATTTTTCTTTTTTCTTACATATCAGTTACACTTTATTTACATTTTTTATTGGTTTCCATGGAGTTTGCAATATCCATTTACAACTGATCCAAGTCCATGTTCAAATAACATATTACCACTTCACTGGAAGTGTGAGTACCTTATAATGATAAAATAATAGCATAGCATTCTTATCATTCATTTCACTTATATGTAAGCTAAAACGTAGATACATATTTCTACATAATATATGTGCATAAGCATATGTATAATCTAAACCATTGTTGATATTATTTCAAATAAATTATCTGTTAGATCAATTAAGAATAATAAAAATAAAATTTTTTATTTTCTTCACCATTTCTTCTCTAATGCGCTCCCCTTCTTTAGATCTAAATTTATGACCCATACTATTCTTTTGCTCTCTGAAAAAAATTTTTTTTTTTTTTTTGCTATTTCTTGCAAAATAGGTCTATTTGCAACAAATTTCAATTTTTGTCTGGTAAAGTCTTTAATATCCTTTACCTTTATAGGATAATTTTGCAGGGTACAGATTCTGGGTTGGTGGTTTTTTTTTCTCATAATGCTTTAAATATTATACCCTGCTCTTTTGCCTCCATAGTTTCTGAGGAGAAGTTGAATGTATTTCTTATCTTTGTTCCTCTACAGGTATGAAGATTTCTTCTTCTAGCTTCCTTCGAGATTTCTTCCTTATCTTTGATTTTCTACAGTTTGAAAATGATATGCCAGGTGTAGTTTTCTTGGCATTATTCTACTTGATTTTCCTTGAGTTTCTGGATCTGTAGTTTGGTGTCTGACATTAATTTGGACACATTCTCAGTCATTATTGTTTCAAGTACATCTTCCATTCCTTTCTTTTTCTGGTATTCCATTATGCATATGTTATGCCTTTTGTAGTTGTCCCACATTTCTTGGATATTCTGTTCTGTTTTTGTCCTTTATTCTCTATACTTTTCAGTTTTGGGGGTTTCTATCTAGATATCCTCATATATCTAGGGTCAGAGATTCTTTCCTAAGCCATGGGCAGTCTACTAATAAGCTCATTGAAGGCATTCTTTATTTTTGTTACAATATTTTTGATCTCTAACATTTCTTTTTTATTCTTAGGATATCCATCTCTCTGCTTATATTGCTTTTCTGTTTTTGCATGGTGTCTACTTTATCCATTAGAGCACTTAGCATATATATCATAACTTTTTAAAAAAAGATTTTATTTATTTATTTGACAGAGAGAGACACAGCAAGAGAGGGAACACAAGCAGAGGGAGTAGGAGAGGGAGAAGCAGGCTTTGCACCAAGCAGGGAGCCCCCTGCCGGGCTCAATCCCAGGACCCTGGGACCATGACCTGAGCCAAAGGCAGGCACTTACTGACTGAGCCACCCAGTCTCCCCTATCATAGTTGTTTTATATTCCTGGTCCGATAATTCCAACATCCCTATCATGTCTGGTTCTGATACTTGCTCTGTCTCTTTAAATTGTGTTTTTGCCTTTTTACTATGACTTTTAATTTTTTGTTGGTAGACACACAGGCTGTATTTGTTGAAAAGACCTGCTATAAATAGGCCTTTACTAATGCAAAGGTAAGGTGTATGTGGGGGAGAGGTTCTATAGCCTTATGATTAGGTCTCAGTCTTTAAAGTCTATGCCTCTGGGCTATGAACCTCACAAGAGTTTGTCAGACTTTTTTTCCTTCCTTTATGTAGAATAGGATGGCTAGAATAGGCCATAATTGGATATTTACCTTCACTCAGGTCAGTTAGACTGATAATATCTCAGCAGGTTAGACTCGGGCTGACTAGTTTCCCCTGAGGACAGACTTTGATAAAAACAAAGTACTCTGGCATATAGCAAAATGATTCCTTTTCTTCTCTTATTGCTTGAAGCATGAGGTTATTTTTCTTGGATTACATTGAGAACCTGGTCAGGTTCCCAAAGCAAAAACTGGCAAAAATATAGGGGCCCTTTATATCTAGGTTCCCCCCAGATTTTTTAATTCTCAGAGTTGTCCACATTGAGCCTCCAAAAACTGTCAGTTACAGTTTAGGTTTTCTTACCCTGGTATTGGTCCAAGAAGCAGTTTCTGCTTGTGAATCCCTATTTTGGTTAGGTTCTTGCTTCTTACTGCCTGAGTTCACTTGTTTGTCTCCAATATTGGGAACAATAATTAGTCCTGTGTCTTCCACTCTATTATGGATCCAGAAGAATTGTTGATTTTTATTTTGTTTATCTTTTGACCTACTGTTAGGATGGAGAGATGTCTTCTAGGCTGTGTACATGTGGAACATAACTGGAAATCCTCTAGGCGATGCCCTATCTTGTTTGTTCTTCCTAGCTAGATATCCTTTATGGGAGAAGACTAATGGGAGATTGATGGGAGTGGTTAAGGGCTAAGAAGAGGTGCATTAGAAACAACAACCAAATCAAACCATTGTGATGTCCTGTGTTGTAAATGTTGAGTGAGAATAAGGAAGACACATTTAGATAAGATTTATAGATAAGAATGATGTGTTTATACAAATGCAAAGAAATTTGAATCAGAAATCTTATATTTGATTATATCCCAGGTCTTCCTCTGTTTAGTTGCATAACCTTTTTCAAGGTACTCAGTTATCATGATTTACTTATCTGTAAAATGGTAGGAAACAGAAATTTTAAAAGGCTAACCAACCCACATCATAAGAAGACCAAAAAGATAACATATGACATGTGTGAAAGTATTTTATAAATTATAAAAGGCATGGGAATATCATATAATGTTATTAAACGAAGTACTTTACGAAGAACTGCTTAAGGTCTCTTGAGCTTAGTCTATAAATACTCATTGGTAATGGTTTGCTTGCGAGTGTTTATAGAACAAGAGGTGTATCTATAAATTGCCCATCTTGTTTGGCATTTAATTATCACAAGAGAATGATCAATATGTAAAAGATTAGAGTCTGCCTTTTTAGAACTGATTTTCTGGTGATTGCTGAAATTCCTTCTATCTATTAACTTGTCACTGGTAGATTTTTAAGAACTAGCCAATTTGAAATTCCTATACAAACAAACTTTCCTTTAATGTAGTCACAGTTCCATACATTAAGTTATGGAGTTAAATTTGGATTCCCAAAAATATCTTCCTTAACTAAAACACAAATACTCTAGCTTTCCAACTTTTATAAACTGGGGCAAAATTAAATTTCAAGAGTGAGATGTTTCCTTAATGTTTCCTTAAATGAACTGTTGACAACTCTTTGGAACATTTCAGTATTAAATTTGGCTTCCCTCACAATAAGTCTTCTTCTGTACAGATTGTTAAAATCTAGTCACCACACAACCATAGATCCAGAATTTTCATTTTTGTTCCAAAATGTCACTGGGAGGGATTTTGTCTTCACAAAATGCATAAAATTTACAGTAGTATATTTGTAAAAGCAGAATGCTGAAATAGATCTACTTTGATTCCTTGGTAAAGAGAAAAGAAGGGCAAGAAGCTTCAGCTTCTATTTACCCTGGCATTAACTCAAGATAAGCCTTAAAATTGCTTTTTGGTGTACAAACAGTGTGGTTTCTCCATCAAAAGGTTATTTGTTATAAAAGGGCTTTATTCTGTAAGACATTGGGTACATTCACTTTTTAATTAGAGCTGCCAAACTCTAGGCCAGAGTGAGGTCAAAATCATCTTTTTATGATGCTTTTTTCCTGATTATAAAAGTAATAACAAGTGCAACAGAACCAATTTCTTTCCCAGAGGATTCTCTCAGGTTAACTGCACAGTGAAAAAATTAACCACAAACTGATGCCCTGATCCTGGCCTTTTAATGTTTTGAAGACTTCTTTAAATGCTGCATTTTGGTACAGAGAGTCTATGTTTGGGCTAAAAGTAGTGTTGTGTTGTTATTGTTATTTTTGCTGTAGCTCTTTTTCATAGCCATCTGGCACTCAATGAATGAATAAATGAATATATGAATAAGTGAATGAGCTTTTCATGAGACATTCTTTTATTTTCTCATGGCCCGCCAGATGGGCAAGCAACAAAATACAGTGGCAATCAAATACAAATTTTATGCCACTTCAGTGTTTATTGCTGAGAATTATGGAGCAATATCAGGAACACAGTGCCTACATGTGAGAATTTTTATAATTTAGTCAATAATGAAACAGTGATAGTATTGAGACATTAATTGATTATTTGAGGGATTTTTTTGATGTTGAGTTGTAAAAGTCTTTTATTTATTTTTTATATTAACCCCTTATTGGATATATTGTTTGCAAATATCTCCTGCCATTCAGTAGGTTGTCTTTTAGTTTGTTGATGGTTTTCTCTGCTATGCAAAAGTTTTTTTATTTGGTGTAGTCACAAAAGCATATTTTTGCTTTTGTTTCTCTTGCCTGAAGAGACATACCTAGAAAAATGTTGCTAAGGCCAATGTCTAAGAGATTACCGCATATGTTTCTTTAAGGAGCTTTTTGGCTTTAGAGCTCACATTTTGATCTTTAGTCCATTTTCATTTTATTTTTGTGTATAGTATAAGAAAGTGGTCTAGTTTCATTCTTGTGCATGTAGCTGTCCAGTTTCTCAACACCATTTGTTGACAAGATTGTCTTTTCCCCATTATGTATTCATGTCTCCTCTGCTGTAGATTAACTGACCATATAAGTATGGGCTTATTTCTGGAGTCTCTGTCCTGGTCTATTGATCTATATATCTGTTTTTGTGCCACTACCATACTAGTTTGATTGCTATAGCTTTGTAATATATTTTAAAACTTGGGATTGTGATTCCTCTAGTTTTGTTCTTCTTTCTCAAGATCATTTTTGTTATTTGGGTTTTTTGTTGTTTTGTTTTGTTTTGTTTTGTGTGTGTGTGTGTGTGTGTGTGTGTGTGTGTGTGTGTGGTCCTGTACAAATTTTAGGATTATTTGTTACAATATATTTGAGATATGAAATCAATGTGTTTCTTTTTCACTACAGATTCTGGTTTTCCATGTTTCCTTATCCATTTAATTCTTTAATTTCTTATTTTATAGCGGTAAGTTGAACAGAGCTTAAAACAAAGTGGTTATTCGTCAACTTTGAGTATCACACTTTTTAAATATACTTTCATAGAGAAATGAAAGTTTTGAACCTTAGGCTTTTTTGAAAAATAAAATCTTGTCTTAAATAAAAGAAAAAACAGAGAGGGAAAAATATTGTTTTCAATTCACAAAACTTCCCGTTGCAATGCCAGAGCAAAGCTTGAGAGTCTGAGCTTAGTTTTTCTAAAAAGACATAGAGGAGAAGACAGAACAATGTATGGAAAGTCCCTGCAATTCAAAGGGAAAGGATAGTCTTTTGGTGTTGAGTTGTGGTTGAAAAGACTTGGAGAAGTATTGCATCATGATGCAGAATCAACTTTCCCTTTCCTCAACCACTCAACTAAACCCTGAAAGAGAAGATAGGATGTTTTGATGAGAAATAATAAAGCCCAAAGAAGGTTATAAGGAAACTGAAAGCAAAGGCTCTTCTTGTGCCTGGCTTCCTATTTAGAAAGCTCAACAAAGACTATATTATAGGGCACATCATAGCATCATGGTTCTGCCAAAGCAGGATGAAAATAGAAACTTCAAGTGTGGGGAAGTTCCCCATAGTCTATGTGGCATACATGGAGGTTCTTTGGGATTGGAGAGGGGATGTGGAAATGATGAGAATCGTGGTGGACCATGACTTTCAGAGTGACCCTACTGTAGATACCAGTGCTATGAAGGCACCAGGGACATCACCGTGAGACAGCACGGACTAAGAAAACAGTTAGTCAATCAGGAGACTTTTCTTCTCCAAAGAGGAAGATAGGTGCTCTTTGCCCTCCATTGTGTCATACCATATTAGTAATGAAAAGGGGAAGAGAAGACCCTTCCAGATAGGAAGAAATTTGAAATGACCATCCAAAAGACACTAATAACAGGAATAAATATTGGTATACTAAGATTGTAGGTTTCATCTTGGTTTTCTCTTTTTTCCTTTCCTTAGTCAGTAAGAAGGGGTACTTCAGAGTAAGATGAGATCAAATACAGAAATAAATCATGCTGCATTTTAGCATGTCTAAATTGTGATATATAAATTCTGATCCCACTAAAATGATTACCTAGACTTCCTTGGCAGAAGTCTAGAAGCTTCTTCTAGAAGAAGCTTCCTAAGCAGAGCTTAGGAAATTATAGGAAGGTAGTATTAACAGTCCCAGATTAACAATTGCATTTTTGGAGGCTAGGGCAACTTGTTCATTCTGATTAAAATCCCTTGATTGTGATTACATACAACTGTGCTCTTCCTTAGAAAGGATAGTAAAGGCTTATTATGCTAAATCACTTCAGTATCATTGGATAAAATTTTAAATATACTTTTATAAAAATGTAAGGTACACTTAAAATCATAACCAAAACAAACTAGTGAAATGGTTTAGAAATAGTTCAGAAAAATATATCAAGATGAATGTTATTTTTGGAAAATAAAGATGTGCTAAACTAATGTACCTTTACAAAGCTTTGTAAGAATTGATTATATTAAATAGTAGTACTTGTGTGATACTCTTTAATTATTTTTATTTTTATGGTAACATAAAGCTAATTATTTTTAAGATAATTTTATTCAAGATCAAAATATACTGATAAGATTTAATCATAAAAATATTTTAGATTTCCTTCTATTTTGCCTAATTTTCCGTGAAAAGTCTTCAGGAACGAAAACAATGTGAAAATTCCAGCATTTGCGTAATATGTTCTCTTGAGTCATTGAAAGAAATGATCCTACTATTATTATTATTTTTTATTTGTAGAGTAGTGTTACAGGTAGTTCTGATGTCTTTTCCCCAATCTTGCATTTTAATTATCTGGAGAATGCACTTAGACTTTACTTTGCCAGTGAAAATAAAGCCCAAAAGATGAAGAAATTCATGTCTCTTAGATCTCAAGTTCTCAAGCAATAAAACAAGAGTTTGCACTACCAAAGAGCTAAATATTTCAATGTTTAAAGTTTTATGATTTAGACATTCCTTAAAATTCATCACATTAGTCTTTATTTTTTTTTTTTTAAGATTTTATTTATTTATTTGACAGCGAGAGATCACAATTAGGCAGAGAGGCAGGCAGAGAGAGAAGGGGAAGCAGGCTCCCTGCTGAACAAAGAGCCCGATGTGGGGCTCCATTCCAGGACCTGGAGATCATGACCTGAGCAAAGGCAGAGGCTTTAACCCACTGAGCCACCCAGGCACCCCCACATTAATCTTTAATACTTGTAATAAAATCAGAAAAAATGATTACACATACGCACACGTCATTGCATTCATATTCATCATAGCATCACACTTCAATTATTTCAAAACTCCATAAAAAATTATGTAAGGAATTGCTTAATCTTTAGTTTTGTAGGAAGGAGAAAAAAAGGGGAAAAAAAAAAGACCAACAAAACTTCAAAATCTTGGCCCCATATAGCCATCTGGTGGCTTTTTAGGGAAATACATCTGAGTTTTCCCAACAATATTTGAAAATCGATATATTAAAGAAAATAAATTATTCTTACACTAAGTTAGTATTTTTATGATTCTAAGATCATCTAAAACATTTTTATTACTTCTAAATTTATATTTGCTTTTATATTTTTCTTCAAAGAAAGGAGCTTTTTCCATCTTAATATCATTGTCCTTTGTTATTTATTCTAAATTAGTTCTCTGCTATATTTTCAAGATAACAGCTTCTCTAAAACATCATCCCCACATACTAAGCCCTTAAAGTTGGATAACTGTATGGATTATCTTTTTATAATAAATATACTACTATACATATACTATGTTTATACTATTATATAACTGTATACACACACACACACACACACACACACACACACACACACATACATGCATGCTATTAAATGTCAGGTTTCATAACCCTATGGAAAGCATAGCCCAAGTTTTATAAATAAAATGAAAAAATATCTGTGTAGTAATAGATAAGCCTATGCTAACATTGTTAAGCTTCACTAAAGTAGAAAAAAATCAGAGAAAGATTTTATGCTATTCCAAAGAAAAGTAATTGCAGAAAAAAGCCTGTCTATGTATTGATTTCATATACTATATATCATTTACATAATTTTACAAAGATTCTGAATATGTCTTTTAGAAAAAGAGACTTTCTTTTCAATGTAGCTATTTCTAAGCAGTGAAATAAAAACAAGTTTATAACAACATGAACAAGATAAAATGAAGAAAAATTACAGATAGTATAAGTGAGGTTTTGTAGGCAGAGACAAAAAAAAATGTGTAAATTTACTAAAGGAGTGTTTTGTTTTATGTCTATATAAAAAAAGAAAAGAATGAAAAGTAAATTTAAAATTACGAAAAATAATCCATGTAGTCTATTTTCCCAAAAGGCAACAATATTCTCAATATATTAAAATGTAAAGATTGTTCAATAAAACAAGTTTATGAGGTTATCAATGCATTTGCATAACACAATAATTTTATTGGTAACAGAGTGTTTTGCTAGGCTTTGTGGCATCATTCCATATGATATTTAATGTAATGTTCACTTAAATATGGAGGCTCATCTACACATATAACTGAGGTGAAAACTGCTTAGAATTGATTTTCAAATGTGTAATATCTTTATCCTGCATGATTTTATTGCCAATTTTATGAATAGTGAGTTTTTCAGTCAATAAAACTTAGAGAAGCAATATACGAAGTTTTAGTCGGGTGAGGATGCAAATTTAGAATACAATCACTATGATAACTAAGAAAAACATTAAAACAATCCACAGCACTTATTTTTCAACTTTAACATTTCAACCTAGAAATATTAATGTGAATAAGTTCTCATTAAAACTTGTGACTTTTAAAATCATTCTAGTTGAAGTAGCACATAGCTAAGCTGATCGAGGTTAGTTTCCTCAACGTCTGACTTCTCAATGTAGTTTCTTTCTCTCCTTCTCAAGCCAAAAAAAATAGGAAACAAATTTTTATAGACTTTGTTTTTTAGAGGCATTTTAGGTCACAGAAAAGTTGATAGGGGGGTACAGAGGTTTTCCATAGCCCCCTACCCTCACACATGCATAGCTTCCCCATTATCCACATATTGTACCAGAATGGTACATTTGTTACAGTTGATGAACTTAATTGACACACCAAATCATTCAAAGTCTACAGTTTACCTAAGGATTCACTTTTGATATTGTACATTTTATGGATTCTGACAAATGTGTAAAGACATGTATCCATCATTATAATATCATACCAAGTATTTTCATTATTATAATATCCTCTGTGCTCCACCTATTTATCCTCCTACCCTGCACTCTCAACAACTGGCAACCACTGATCTTTTACTGTCTCCACGCATTTTGTCCTTTCCAGAATGTCATACAGTATGCAGTCTTTTCAAATTAGCTTCTTCCACTTAGTAATTTGCATTCAAGTTTCCTCCATGTCTTTCATGGCTTGATAGTTCATTGCTTTTCACAACCGAAAGATATTCCATTGTGTGGATGTACTACCATTTAATTCATTCTCTGTTTTTTATTTTGGCCATTCTAATAAGTGTGTAGTGGTATCTTGTTTTAGTTTGCATTTCCCCAATGATATACAACATAGACTATCTTTCCCTATGCTTATAATACTATCTGTGTGTCTTCCTTGGTGATGTGTCTGTCTTTGGCCCATTTTTTAATTGGGTTATTTGTTTTCTTATTGTTGAGTTTTAAAAAGTCTTTGTACATTTTGGATAATAGTCTTACACTGAATATTCCTTTTGCAAATATTTTCTCCTATTTGTGGCCTATCTTCTCATTCCCTTGACAATCTTTCATATAATAAAACTTTTTTATTTCTTTTTTTTTTTTTTAGGATTTTATTTACTTATTAGAGAGAGAGAGAGAGAGAGACAGTGAGAGAGGGAAACAAGCAAGGGGAGTGGGAGAGGGAGAAGCAGGCTTCCCGCTGAGCAGGGAGCCCATGCGGGGCTTGATCCCAGGACCTGGGGTCATGACCAGAGCCAAAGGCAAATGCCCAACAACTGAGCTACCCAGGGGTCCCAAAAGTTCTTAATTTCAATGAAGCCCATCTTATCAATTATTTCTTTCATGGATTGAACCTTTTTTGTTGTATTTAAAGTTATCGTCATACCCAAGGCCATTTAGGTTTTCTCTTATGTTCTCTTCTAGGAGTTTTATAGTTTTGCCTTTTATATTTACATCTATGTTACATTTTGAGTTAATTTTTGTGAAGGATGGGAAATCTGTGTCTAGATTCTCTTCTTCCTTTCTCTTTCTCCCCCCCGCCCCCGCCAATATGGGTATCTAGTTATCCAGCACAAATTGTTGAAAAGACTATTATTGCCCCTTTTCTTCTTTGTCAAAGAGCAAGTGACTGTATATTTTTGTGTGCCTATTTCTAAGCTCTCTACTGTGTTTTATTGATGTATTTGTCTATTTTACTAATAGTACACAGTCCTGATTCTGTAGCTTTAAAGTCTTGCAGTTGAGTACTGTTGGTCCTCCAAATTTGGTCTTTTCTTTCAATATTGTTGCTTGTTATTCTGAGTCTTTTGCCTCTCCAGCTCCAATTTAGAATCAGTTTGTTGATATCTACAAAATAACTTGCTGAGATTTTAGTTAACTGCATTGACTCTATAGTTCAAGTTGGAGAAAACTGACATCTGGACAATATCAAGTGTTCCTATCCATGAATAATGAAATTTTTCTCCATTTATTCAGTTTTTTATTCTGTTCATTGGGATTCTGTAGTTTTCTTCATATTTATCTTGTATATGTTTTGTCAGGTAAATGTCTAAGTATTTTTTTTAGGTGCTAGTGTGAATAGTACCATGCTTTTATTTTAAATTTATTTTATTTCACTGGTTCATTGATGCAATACATGAAAGTGACTGGCTTTTATATATTAACCCTGTTACCTGCAACTTTGCTATACTTGATTATTAGTTCTGGCGGTTTGTTGTTATTGTTAATTCCTTAGGATTTTCTACATAAATGATCATGTTATCTGTAAACAAAGATACTTTTATGTTGTCTTTCCCATTCTGCATACCTTTTATTTCCCTTTTTGTTTTATTGCATTATCTAAGACTTACATTACAATGTTGGAAAGAAGTGATGTGAAGGGATAACCTTGCCTTGTTCCTGATCTTAACAGGAAATTTTAATTTTCTATCATTAAGTTTGATATTAGCCGTAGGGTTTTGTATATATTGTTTATCAAGTTGAGGAAGATCTCCTCTATTCCTAGTTTGCTGAGAGTATTTAACCTGAATAGCTTTTGGATTTTGTCAAATGCTTTTTCTGCAGCTGTTGATATGATTATGGGATTTTTCCCCCTTTATCCTGTTGCTGTAGTAGATTACATTTATTGATTTTTTTTAAAGCTTTTATTTATTTATTTGTCACAGAGAGAGAGCACAAGTGAAGGGAAAAGTAGGGAGAGGGAGAAGTAGGTTCCCTGATGAGCAAGGAGCCATGCAGGACTCCATCCCAAGACCCTGGAATCATGACCTGAGCCTAAGGCAGACAAGTAACCAACTGAACCACCCAGGTATCCTAATGTTTATTGATTTTTAAATGCTGAACCAGACTTGCATATCTGGGATAAATCCAATTTGGCCATGGTGTATAATTATTTTATACATCAGTGGATTCAACTTGTAATATTTTGTTGAGGATTTTTGCATCTAAGTTCATGAGAGACATTGATCTGTAGTTTTCTTACAATGTTTTGGTCCAGTTTTGGTATTAGGGTAATGCTTGCCTCAGAAAATGGCTTAGGAAGTATTCCTTGTGCTTCTATCTCATGAAAGAGAATTTACAGAATTTTTATAATTTCTTCCTTATAATATTTACCAGTGAACCTATCAGGGCCTGGTGTTCTGTGTTTTGGAAGGTCATTAATTATTGATTCAATTCCTTTAATGGGTATAGCCCTATTCAAATTGTCTATTTCTGGTGTGAGTATTGGCAGATTGTGTCTTTCAAAGAATTGTTCCAGTTCATCTAGGTAAACAAATTTGTAGGCATATTCATAATATTTGTTCATTATTTTTAATATCCATAGAATCTATAGTATCTCTCTTTATAGGATCTCTCTTTCATTAATGCTGATATTAATACCTATGTTCTCTTTTTTCTTAGCCTTGTTAGAGGATTATCAATTTAATCGATCTCTTCAAAGAACAAGCTTTGGTTTCACTTATTTTCTCTATTGATTTTCTATTTTTAATTTCATTAATTTCTGCTCTAATTCATACTATTTATTTTCTTCTACTTACTTTGGATTTAACATTCCCATCTTTTTCTAGCTTCAAAGATAGAGGGTAGATTTTATTGATTTTAGATCTCTTTTTTCCCCTAATATATTCATTAAATGCTATAAAATTCCCTCTAAGCACTGCTTTTGTTGCATCCCACAAACTTTGATAATTTGCATTTTCACTTTTAAATAGTTCAAAATACTTTCAATTTCTCTTGAGATTTCTTCTTTAGAAGCATCAAATTTTAAAGATACAAAAATGAGGCAAATATGTATGGGAAGAACTGAAATCATATGTATGAAGTTGATATTCCTACACCTATCTAAGTTTTTTGTCCAAAATATTGGTATGAATGTTTTATATCAAAATGTTTATGCCTTTATTACTGTCCTCAGAACCATGGGTTGTATTTGATTTTGTGTATATTGTGTGCTTTTTAAAATAAATGGATAAGAATGAAGATTCTGGAGTCAGATATTCCTAATTTAATGTGAGCTCTACTGCTTAATAAATATCTCTTATTGAAAAATATCTCGCAGTAAGGTAATATTGGTAATAGTTTTTTTCATTGTAAAATAAGGAATGAGTGAATAATTCTTCTTCTTCTCCTTCTCCTTCTTCTTCTTCTCCTTCTTCTTCTTCTTCTTCTTCTTCTTCTTCTTCTTCTTCTTCTTCTTCTTCTTCTTCTTCTTCTTCTTCTTCTCTCTTCCTCCTCCTCCTCCTTCTCTTTCTTCTTTCTTCTTCCTCTTCCTCCTCCTCCTCCTTCTCTTTCTTCTTTCTTCTTCCTCTTCCTCCTCCTCCTCCTCCTCCTTCTTCTGAGAGGGAAAGAGAGGAGAGGAGCAGAGAGCAAGGGAGAGAGAGAATTTTAAGTAGGCTCCATGCCCAGCACAGGGCTCAGTATGGGCCTCAATCTCACCACCCTGAGATCATGATCTAAGTCAAATCAAGAGTCAAACATTTAGGGGCGCCTGGGTGGCTCAGTCGTTAAGCGTCTGCCTTCGGCCCAGGTCAGATCTCAGGGTCCTGGGATCGAGCCCCACATCGGGCTCTCTGCTCTGCAGGAAGCCTGCTTCTCCCGCTACCACTCCCTCTGCTTGTGTTCCCTCTCTCGCTGTGTTTCTCTCTGTCAAATAAATAAAATCTTAAAAAAAAAAAAAAAGAGTCAAACATTTAATGCACTGAACCACCCAGATGTCCTCCATTTGTTACTTTTAAGAGTTATTAAACATTGTGTATAGAACAGTGGAGATTAAGATACGATTTTCTTTTATACAGTTTTATTTATTTCTCAGAAAATCCAAGCCTTTTTCTCTGCCTGACATTTAGGGTGAAAGGCTAATTAATTACTTAGATACCTCTTAAAATTGAGTTGAATGGGGATTGGGTCATAGCTTTAAATTCAGTTGAATTTTCCCATGATCACAGTAATTCCCAACCTTCCATGTTACTACCATTTTGATCATATTATTTGAAGCTGGATTGTAGTTTCAGATATTTTTGAACCAAAATGTGGTACACATGTGACAACCCATGATTAAATCTTTGTGATTTAATTCTGCTTTTTGCCAGAACCTCTTGCTTTCTCGCTTTTTTGCATTCTTTATTTCTTTATTTCCTCCCTCTGTCCCTCTGTTCATTCGTTCATTCTTTTCTTCTTGCTCTCCACCCTTATTTTTTGTGAGGGGTGAAACTTAAGTTTACATTGGGAGGAGATAGGAGATAATTGTTAGTGCAATTTGTTTTATATTTGGGTTTCTTTCAGATTCTATTTCATTTCTCCAGCCCACCCTCTTGTCTTAGGCCTAGATAAGTCCTTCTCTTCCTATTTATTCTGTTTCTATTATAGGACTTTCCTCTGTTCACCATTATCTAGACTAGATGCCCACTTCCAGTAGTGGTTCTCTGCTCACATATGGAGGGCTATTTTGTCTAAAATTGAATTCATTGAACGTTCCTTATATTCAATGTTCTTAAATAGTTGCATAGGACATTTTTTTTTAATTTTGTGTTTTTCTTGTTGTTATAGAAGCAAGGGTTTTTCACAGCTTTACATCCTAGGATGACTGCCATTTATCTTCATTCCATATTTGACACAACATAATGTAGATCCAAGTTTAAGTGAAGTACAATAAAAAAATTTAGAGAATTCCATTTATTAAAAGTTTAAAAAGAATACATATCTTAAATCAATGCATAATTCCTAGTGTGTGTGCCTCTTTTTTTCACTGCACAAATATTTCACTGTCTTTGTAGCTTTAAGATAAGTATTGATAATTGTTAGGACAAATTTTCCATTCTTTTTCTTCCTCAAGACTGTCATGGTTTCTCTTGGACTCTTGACTCTATGAAAACACCCATTCCTTCAATTTGGTTAATAACAATTATATTTTAAGAAGAATTGAAATAACCACATTAATTTATGCCATAATATAGTTTAGTGACTAATAACCTTCTAAATGCCTTAATATCTTTTTCAAAAGAATCATTATCCCAAATTAGACTCCTATTAATGGATTTCCAGATAATTTGATAAAATGAACTAGTACTTCTCAGTCATAGGTTATGTATGTAGTTGAAATTTATATATGTATTCTAGATCATCTTTCTGCCTCTATTCCTTTGCTTATGTACTTACATAAATAAAGAATTCTCTTTTCTTTTACCATTAAAATCATATCTTCCATTTGAAATTCTTAACAAGATTTAGTACTCCATGCTCCTTCTTTTATGGCTCTGTCCCACACATATCCCTTATTTCCTTGAACTTTTATTGAATTTTAATTATATAATTTTGTTATATATTGTTCTCTTGTTCTATATAATTCATTCACACATCCTGAATTCTGAATCCTGAAACTTCCAGTTGCAAGTAACAGAAACTCAACTCAAAAAACTTAAATATAAATGTATTGTCTCACATAACCAAACCATAGAAATATAGTAGAGTATATTTCAGTAACACAAGCTGGAGCTTGGAATTCAAATAGCATTAGCACACTCTTTTACTTTTTCCTCCAGCTTTCTCTCTTCAGCCACAACCACCATCACTAGTCTTGACTTCCAATAATATATTTTTGACCCAGGTAGTTCAATATAGTGGGGAACTTGTTTGAGTTTATATCTTAACCGTTTACAATTCTAGAGGAAAGAGCTATTTTCCATCCACTTTAAAAATTAAAGGAAGGACTCTGATTGTCCCAGTTTGGGTCACGTTTCTACCTCTTGGACACTATGACCAAGAGGGTATAAAACTATCATTAGTTCAGCCTGAGATGTATTCCTCTTTGGCTGGAGAATGGGCTAAGCTGGGGCAAAATACTATGACTGTCAACTCATCATAACTTATCAGAACACTTAGGGTTAGGAAGTAGGCCTTAAATTCTATATGTGTGTGTGGGAGTTAGATATGGGGTACCCAGAAAAGATAGTACCCAGAAAAGAAGAGGATTTCTGGGCAGATGAAAACAACAGACTCCTGGAAAACAAGAACTATAACTTATCCTTTAGTATCTTGTTTTTTCCACTTCTCTTCTGAACAGAGAGTGATTTCAGAGGTCTTCTGATCATAAGAAATATCTGTGGGCTATGTTTATTGATTAAAGCTATAGAGTTTTAAAATATATTCATAAGAAATTTGTTTTGTTTTGTTTTGCAATATTTGAACTGCACTGAATGATGTTGTTTTTTATTTAAACATTGGTGGCTAAATACTTGTACTTAAAAAAATCAGAGAATGATAGAATGTTTAAAGAGTGATGTAAGAAAGTTGAATTCAAATAGTTTAAGATTTATATCAATCAGTGGAAGAGAATAGGAAAATATATTTATGTTATTTCTAGAGTTAGAATAACTTTTCTCAGCCTCCCCAGATCTTATGCATAATTCTAGGCATAACTTATGCCCCTCATTACAGTCTTAGTGATTTGTGGAATTCCACCCTTTATCAGCCTCCTTTGACTGATCCTATTCTGCTTATTTGTTTTTGTATTGCCACAAAATAGAAATTTGATCATTCACTTCAAATCATAGAATAATGGGATGCTTAGTTCCTTTAGTCATTTCTTATAAATATGTCTTCACTCTCTCAATTAGGTTCTAGATTTTTCTATGGAAAATGGCATGCCTTTTGTTTCTCTTTAAGTCTACATAGTACTAGTCATAGCTCTAAAAACATAGTCTTTCAACTAATGTTTGTGAACAGTAAAGAATCAGAATGGAATATCAAGAACTTTCAGTAGGACGTATATCTTGTTATTGCTTTGAATGTAGTTTTTTTTTTTAAAAGCATAATGTCTGCAAAATATGCATTCTTATATTTACTGTTATAGATGCCAGATGGTTACCATCCTCCTAGAGATCTGCAAAAGAAGAGGATTAATGTCATAACCCTGTCTCCTTAATAGACAGGTGAATTTATGCCACTATAAGTGTATAATCAGGGGAGAGAAAAAGATGGGAAGCTCTGCTGGCTTCTGTAAATATGTCTTCAACATAATAAGGGGACCAGGTATTTCTCTTCTTACACCATTCAGACTGGAATAACCGTTTAGATCCTTCTGGAGTTCATCTTAAATTCTTTGGAGAAAATTACAGGATATAAATAATTGAAAAATAAAAGAATTCTTTTAAAATATGACCAAAGTCTACTTTGCCTGTCTTACCTGAAATACAACAAAGAATATATGTATTTCCCTGAGAAAACATCTGTGTTAGGATCCTTTTCTCAATTGAATTTATTACCAGAGTCCATGAAAGATACAGGGCAGGAGAGCTAGCTCCAATTATTGGAATGCAGTATATAGTAGAGACTGGAACCCAAGTACTAGCCCTATGTAAAGAAGTTTTAACTGCTCTGTCCTTACTAAGATGAAGGTGGAGGCATAGGTTTTCTTTTCCAAAAAAGCTCTACCCTACATCTGTGGCCTTGCTAATACACTGGATAATTTTCTAAAATTCATAACTAAGTTAAACAAGTTCATTTCCCACATCACTTTCTTCTACACCTCAGATGATTTCAAGTTCAAGTCATATGGGGCACCTGGCTGGCTTAGTCAGAAGAGCTTGAGACTCTTCATCTCAGGGTCATGAGTTCAAGCCCCATGTAGGGTGTAGAAATTATTTTTAAAAATTAAATTTAAAAAAATTCAGATCACATATTCCTTTGGCCTGTAAATCACTTCTGTAAGAACTAAAACTTATTTTAAAAAGATAGTATTTTTTGGTTCCAAATATAGAGGAACAAGAAAACAAAATAATATAACAGTGATGAAAGAACACAGTTGGACTTAATCTTAAATCCCAGCACAGAAAACATTTAATTTACTAAAAATAAAGCCATATGGATAGCTATCAACTCTTTTTATTGTAATGAAGACTAGGAAAGTTTAGCCTGATTTCTGACTTAGAAGTATGTTTTTCTCTTAAGGCCCAAGCATGGCATCTGGTAGTGGCTGATTCCACTTTGCACCATTTAGACCACAAGTTCGTTGGGTGGGGTATAGTGACTGGCCATTTATGACTCTTTTCAGGGATATTTAAGACCCAGAACTCTCCTTGGCCAGTAGAGAATAGAGGCAGAAGAAAAGATCTGTATGCATATGGGCCCAAGGCTGATCCATTTGGATCTCACTCTATGCCACTCTAAGTGTGCCCCTGAGAGAAGTGTGGAAGTAGCTAAGAAGGGTGAATCTAGAGAAGACCTGCAGTCAGGATCCAGGAACAATGATGTGGCAGCTGACAGACCAAGGACCAAAAATCTTCCAGTACCATGTACAACTTAGGAGAAGCCAGCAGAGACAGGTGGATGCTAGGGAGTCTTTATTGCTTAGAGTTTGGCATTAAGAAAGCCACTGAGAATTTTGATGAGGTGAAGGTAGAGGACTAAAAAGGGATCCTGAATTAAGTAAGATCACCTGGAGTTGACTAAGGTTAATTTTCTGTCATGGAAATTGGAAACTTAAAATAGACATTAAGTTTGGGATCGAAATATAAATTTCCATTTCCAGTACAACTGGTTTTGTGGACTGAGAGTCATATCTGATACATTTGCAAAGCAAATTTGTTTCAAGAAAACAGATAATCGTGGCAGTTACTCCAGGTTTTAAATTTTTCTTTTGTGAGTTTCTATTACTATGGGAAATGATCTAGGAACACAGAGAGTTGAAAAGCAGATGGCAGGGGTTCCAGAGCAAGGCCCTAAGCTCTTCAAATTGTGAAAGCAGACATGCCCAGCACTGTATGGACTGTAGGCAACAGGGAATAGCTAGAGGTGTATTTGCATCGGGGGTGGAAATATTTCATGAGAGGAAATGGATATTGATGAAGTAGCATTTTGTGACAAAATTCTCCAGTTTGAAGGAGACAAAGAACAAAGACTCCTCAGAAATTCATCCTGAAGAAAATAGAGTCACATAAACTTGGTTAAAGGACGGTTGAGGGACAGGGGTCCGGGAAAATCTGAGCATAAGTTCTGCATGACAAACAGATGAATACATGTGGCTAGGGACAGTTAATCTTCTGGTCTTAGTGATGGTGAGGCCATTGGTTCTCTTATTTGACCCTTGCTCTCCCTGGTGGCCACTTGGTGTTCCAGCCATTTGTTCCATTGGCCATATCTGGAAACAAGGAGACTTATAGGTTAGGCCTACGTGAAATGTGAAATGGAAGATGAACAATCATGTTATAAAATACGTCATAAAAATATACTATTTTATTTTGCAATAAACACTTTCAGCAACAAGAAAGCAAAAACAATCATATTTGTAAAAAAAAATTGTACTGAAATTTGTTTCTCGGGAGAGTTGGTAATGAATATATAACTGGTTTAAAGTATTTGTGGACCCTCTCATCCACTGTGATAATATAAAAATATCACTAACCGCGTAAAAAACAGGAGAAACAAATCTGATGAGGAAGCATTGACAACTATTTCAAAAAGCAGCAGTTACATTAAAAAGATGGTGCTTGAAGACAAAGATTGAACAAGCATGGCTGGTAGAAGGTACCTTTACCTATCACACTGTGATGTGACTTTTCATATAGATCAAAACCATTATTCTGAATTAATTTAACTCTTAGGGCTATGGGCAATAATTATATAAGCCAATTTTAATAATAACAATAATGACTTCATACAATTTGTGGAATCAATGTAGAGCTTTGAAAGTTTATTTTCTCTGAAGTGAAACATTTGATGCTATTATGAATGCCACTGTGAATTCAATTAAGATCAAAGTTAAAGACAATTTTTTGTATTGAGAATTTAGACTACTGTCTTTTCATGAGATTTGGCATCATGATAAAACAATGTAATTTCTGAATTAGAAACCTATGGACCAGAACTATACTTGGAATTAGTTGTAGTACAAACATAATTCATAACTGCATCTGTATTAGTTTTCCATTCCTGCTATAACAGATTACCACAAACTTACTGACTTAACAGAGATTTACTATCGTATAGTTCACTAGATCACGAGTCCAACACGGGTCTCACTGGGCTAAAATTAAGGTGCAGCAGGACTGCATTCTTTCGTGGAGGCTCTAGAGGAGAATCTTATTTTGTTGTCTTTTCCAGCTTTTAGAGGCTGCCTGTGTTCTCGGTTTGTGTCCCTCTTTCTCCATCAGTAAAGTAGCATCCCTTGAAACAGCTTCTGCCACCACACCTCTTTCTCTGACCATAGCAGAAAAGGTTATCCACTTTTAGGACCTATGAGATTAGATGAAGTCTACTCAAATAATCCAGGATAGTCTCCCCATCTCAAGGCCCTTAACTTGATCCATCTACAAAATCCCTTTTACTATATAAAATAACATCCTCACAAGTTCCAGGTTAGGGCATGGAAATCTTTGGTGGAGAGCAATATTTTGCCTACTGCAGCATCCAGATAAACTGTGATATCCTACCAACCCAAATATAAGCTTCCATAAAGACTCTGAAGTTTAATAGTCTCACAGTTACAAATTTACAAGCAGTAATGAGTGTCTTAAAGGAAATCAGGAGGACCAGAAAAACATATAGCAGAAAAGATGTCCTTGAAAGAGTTTGAGCTGATAACTGAAGGATGGGTAGAACATGTATAAGCCAAGATTTTTCAGCATGTCGCTGTAGATCATGATGCTTTCAAGAAACTGAAGAAGGCCAATGTAAAGGAAGTATAATGAGTAAGGGGAAGAGTGCCATAATCTAATACTCACAGAAGAAGCGGGAACAGATCAGACAGGCTTTTTAGATTGTCGACTTTTTTTTTTTTTTTTTAAATCTTAAGTGCAGTGAGAAGTAATTTAAGGGTTTTAAGCAAGAGAAGTATGGTAATCAAATTTGAGATTTTATAAGATGGTTCTGGCTTCACTGTGGAAAATGTATGAGAAGACACAAAAGTAGATGCAAGTTACTAAAAAGGTAGATATAAGATGCTGTAGATTCATGATCTCCTCTTGGAGATTTGAAGGTCACCTTGATGAATCTCTGGTCTTCTCACACAAATCTGGTTTTCTTTAGCATCCTCTATGTGAGCAAATAACTGTTTACTTCTTCAAGCCAAAACCTAGGAGTCGTCCATGATATTCCCTCTCCTCACTTCCCAATATCCAAGTCCCATCAGCTTTCTCTCCTAAATAGGTCTTGAATATGTATCTACCTTTCTTAACCCGACTGCCAGCACCCTAGTGAAGACTACCTTCATTTCTTGCCTAAAATCTTGTATAACCTTTTAGCTAATCACCCCCATAGATTCTTGTCCTGTCTATTGTTTATACTGCAACTGGTATGATTTTTCAAAAGCACATATTTTATGAAAACCCTATTTTACCTAAACTTCCCCACCTTCCCTTCTTCACATCCACACACAACCCACCAACACACACACACACACACACACACACGCGCGCGCGCGCATACACACCATCCACACATTTAGAAGTCAGGGTGGGTATGCTGGGCCCTCTCTTATGATAGGGCCATTACATATGCCAGTTTCTTAGTTTTTCTTTCTAGAATATTCTTCCTTATGCCTAGATCACTCTAATTCTCCTTCCTATCCAGATAACTCAGAGAAGCATTTCATAATACTTTGTTTTTTCATATATGCTCTCATTAAACAGAAATGTGGATATCTAGACCCAAATCCAGGTGAATCTGATTTCTAAGCCCTTACTTCTAATCACTAAGATGTACAACCCCCTCTAGCATAAGTTCCCTTCTCCATTATCCCATAGTTCAAGAAAGGCTGTACTATTAAATATATGATCTGCTTTCAATTTTATTTTCAGTAAGAACATAAACCTAAAGAGCAAAAACCTGGCTGACATTGAATGGATTTTCTGTAAAAGTAATTTTTTTTAAATAATCTCTATGCCCAACATGCGGCTCAATCTCACATGAGATCTAGAGTCACATGCTTTACCTACTGAGCCAACCACACACCCCCTTTTTTCTTTTTTTATGTAAAAGTAATTACAAAATGGTTACTAGTTTTTGTTTATACCTCAAGTAGACACTTAATAAATGAGAATTAATGATAAGGATTTCCAAAGTGAAGCTGTAAGAACAGATATATAGTGAATGTATTTGTTAGTTTGAGTACTGTCTGGAAGCAGGACAAATAAACCAGTAACACTGGGAGGGCTCTCTCAGCCATTAATCTTCATGAAAAAAATTGTGAACTCAATAGATAACTCTGCAAGTCATCTTAGCAAGTAAAAGAATAAGTAAGAAATCCTCTGTTCTTAGAGAAAAGAGGTGAGATGTGCTAATGAGGCTGCTTAGAGAGGTTTGCATTTTCACTATTTGTGCCAACCTAGATAAAAAGGGCTTCAGTCTCCAAGGCTGTCACTCCATCACCCTTCACAACACTAAATTCTCTTAATTTTTTTTTCACTTTAACAGCTAAGGATGTTATCACTTACACCAAGGTCACTGAGAGGGTAATACTGCTCTTGGTGACGCTAATGAAAAGGTACAGTGGTGTCATGAGTTAATTGCATAGTTACCACACAATTACCAATTTAAGCTCAATGGATGTTAACAGAGAATGGAAAGAGCTAACATTATGTGTACTGAATATTGCCTGATATAAGAGCAGTGCTTGGTAACATGTAACATTTGCACGAACAGGTTTACTCACATAAAGAAGATAAAGAAAATGTATGCTTTCTTCCCATATCATTGTTTTAGAGCTGTTTAAAAATGGACCTAATAATAATGATCTTTCTTTTAACTATTTCCTTCCAAATCAGTCAGATTTCAAACACCTGGCTGCTGGCTTAAAAAAATTAATATTCAGCAACAAAAATAGTTGTTTCACTCCTAAATACCAGCTTCAATTCAACTTTGTTTTTTGTAAGAGAGGTGTCACATGATAAATAAGATGTATAGAAGGTAGAAATAGGTTATGGACTCAGTTTCCATAACAGAAAAGAATTCATTAAAAAACCCTTTTTGGTGGCGCCTGGGTAGCTCAGTGGGTTTAAGCCTCTGCCTTTGTCTCAGGTCATGATCTCAGGGTCCTGGAATCGAGCCCCGCGTCAGGCTCTCTGCTCAGCAGGGAGCCTGCTTCTCTCTCTCTCTCTCTCTCTCTGCCTGCCTCTCTGCCTACTTGTGATCTCTCTCCTCTCTGCCAAATAAATAAATAAATCTTTAAAAAAACACATAAAAACCCTCTTTTTGTGGGGTGCCTGGGTGGCTCAGTCAGTTAAGCGTCTGCCTTTGGCTTGGATCATGATCCCAGGGTCCTGGGATGGGGCCCCAAGTCAGGCTTCCTGCTTCCTGAGAGCCCGGCTTCTCCCTCTCCCTCTGCCCCTCCCACCCACTTGTGTTCTCTCTCTCTCAAATAAATAAATAAAATCTTAAAAGAAAAACAAAACCCTTTTTGTTAGATGTCAGTAAATCTCTTTTTTGTAGTATTTGGTTACTCACTTCCACCTAATTTTTAGGATCTTTATGTTTTTCTTTTTTAATCAACTTTCTTGGCATATGATGGAATTAATATATTTGAAGGGTACAGTTCAGCAAAAATATACCAATTTTAAAGTAAGGTTTATTTGGTGAACTTCTGAAATGTGGCTTCAGTAAAAGCTAGGAGTTGATTGCTTCTGTAAAATGATCCATGACATCTCTAAACTCACTTCTTGAGAAATTTTACTCTGAACACTAAGCAGAGTCCATATCTTACAGATGAAGAGAAAATATAAGAGTAAATTTTCTGTCAAATAATGTCATTTTAAACAGTTTTCAATTATATCCAACTATAATCTACAATGTTTGCTGATATTGAGGCACAATGAGCAGGGTGACAAGAGGCTGGAATAAAAGTTTTGAATTCTTGGCATTATTCGATCAAACATGCACATTAGTATAAGGTACTTATAGAAAGCAGAGATACAGTAGTGAAGAGGACAGACACAGTGCCTATAATTTGTTTTTTCATTCTTCTTAACATTTTATAAGCCATTCAATACTATGTACTAAAACAATTCCCACTTAAACTGACTAGAGTAGATTCTGTTCTCTGAGTGCTGACCAGTACAATCCCTAATGCTTTCTTTTATATTTGCATGGTCCCAAAGTCTTCTGTCTTTTACTGAATATGCTTTGACTGCTGACTAAGTATATTGCCCACACTGTAGAGTACATATGGGATTATCTCCATTTCCTTTGATGAGAAAAGCAATTTCCCAATTGTTTAGGAGTTGAATAGAATCCTCCACATGCAGAAAAGTGACCTCTATTAGGCTTGTCCTTAAACAGTTTCATGCTCATAGTTACATAGGTTCAACAGAATGTTAGACTTAATTCTTGTATACATCAGGATTAGTTAGATCAGTTTCTCAAACTGTGGTCTTTGTTGCAGCAGCAGCACCAACTAGAAAATTCTCAGAAATGCAGATTCTTGGGTACCACCCCAGATGTACTAAATCAGAAACACAAAAGATGAGGCCCCAAAATCTGTATTTTAACAAATCTGATAATTCTCATGCATACTTAGTTGGAGAAACTCTAGGATGAATTATGTTCAAATAATAAACTTCTTATAACTTAAAACACTAAAGGTTTATTTCTTACCAGTGCAGGATACTTTTTTTTTTTTTTAATGTGTGTTCTGGACTAAATATATACACTTGCTATCACCTACTTAGAACTCACTAGCCAAATATAGTCACTTGGTCCCACCTCATGACAAGCTTCAGGAAATATTTTCTAACATATCCCTGGAAGTTTAGATTCAGAAATCATTAGTAAAAAGCTTTTATGATGACCACAACTCAGAATCTGATAATCAAATATTTGGCTCATTCTTCTTTATGTAGTTAAAACATACTCACCCTCTAACCAAGGGAAATAAAACAGAAGTCTCACCTAACAGGGCATCAAGCTCAACGTCCACATTCTTTGGGTGATGGATCAGAATTTTTAAAGTTGAGGGTGATGTATGATAGTCTTTATAGCAGATCCGGTTGTAGCTCTTCCTGATCTGGACATCTGTGAAAAAAAGACAAGTTATTCTTACCGCAATACCAATGGTGATTAGGACCCCATGCCCCTAGAATAGTGTGTTCCTTCAGGTCCTCCAAGAAACAGATGTCAAGATGAGAATAAATGTGTAATTATTTTATAAGGGGAAAAACCTATGAAAGAATGGGGAAGGATCCAGAGAGGGGTAGGAGAGAGAGCATCGCGTGATGTAAATCTGACCCTGAGTGAAGGAGAGAGGAAAGGAGAGTTGGGTAGAACCATCCTAGATGGCCATGCTGCCAAAGGAGTTTCTGTAGACAAAGTCAGTGGTCAGAGTAATCCTTTATCTCCTAGAAATGGGCTACCTTGTTAGACTCAGTCACCAACTGTGAGAACATGTGGAAAGAGTGATACAAGGGTAAACACGGTAATAGATATCAAAGTGCAGCAGCTTGATCAATTAAGTTCCCTGTATTCAGAGATTTGTAAGGCACATTCTCATAGACACCATAATCTAAACCTGTGTTATACAGAAATAAGTAACCTTGGCTCTCCTTTTAGGCATTGTTCCCGCCATATTTTTACAAAAACCTGTATCATTATCATCTATTCCATAACATTCCCTTCCACTGGAAACTTGTTCCAGGTCCCCTTTGATGAAATCTTGAGCATATCTTCAGCCATTTTGTGCCAGTGAGTATCTCTACTCCATCCACCAACAATACGGTGTCCTCCTCACCTGCCAGGTGCTGGATGTAATAGGTTTATCTTTTACTCTTTGCAGTTAAGAAATATTTAAATTTTCCAAGTCTATAAGTTCCCTAAGCCTTTCTATTTTCTTTCACTTTCACTTATAAATCAGAAAAATCACTTTGTAATCATACTTTTCTTATAATATTTGTCAAACATACCCAACAGCAATAAGCATTGTATCTAATGACTACGTTCCAATTGTGTTTCCTAGCATTCAAGTTAACTAGGCATATAATCTCTCTGCTAAGTTAATGCAATCTACAGTTTACCAAATGGTTCACTGATATATTTCATGGATCCCATTTTTTTAAAGATTTCATTTGTTTATTTGAGAGGGTGAGAGAGAGAGACAGAGAGAGAGAGAGCTCAAGTGCAAGAACAGGAAGAAGGAGAAGCAGACTCCCTGCTGTTCGAACAGGGAGCCCAATTCAGGACCCAGGGATCATAAACTGAGCCCGAGGCAGGCACTTAACTGACTGCGTGACCCAGGCGCCCTGGATCCCAGTTTGTGAAACCAGTTTGCTTACCACATATGTATGTTCAGACCTTTAACTATTGCCACATATTTTACAGAGTCTTAGTATTTCTGTAATGTAACATCCTGTACCAATTTGTTATAGTTAAAATTGGCTAGATTAACAAACCCACAGGTTTCAGCTTAAAAACAAGGATTTTTTTAAAAAAAATTATTTTATTTTTTCATTTTTATTAACATATAATGTATTATTTGCCCTAGGGTATTTGTCTGTGAATAATCATCAGGCTTACACGTTTCACAGCACTTAACATAGCACATACCCTCCCCAATGTCCATAACCCAGACACCCTATCCCTATCCCCCTTACACCCTATCCCTATCCCTATCCCCCCAGCAACCCTGTTTGTTTCATGAGTTTAGGAGTCTCTTATGGTTTGTTTCCTTCCTGATCCCATTTTGTTTCATTTCCCTTCCCCACCCCCAATGACCCTCCTCTCTGCCTCTCAAATTCTTCATATCAGAGAGATCATATGATAATTGTCTTTCTCTGATTGACTTATTTCACTTAGCATAATACCCTCTAGTTCCATCCACATCATTGCAAATGGCAAGATTTCATTTCTCTTGATGGCTACATAGTATTCCATTGTAGATATATACCACTTCTTCTTATCCATTCATCTGTTAGTGGACATCTAGGTTCTTTCCATAGTTTGGCTATTGTGGATATTGCAGCTATAAACATTTGGGTGCACCTGTCCCTTCGGATCACATTTGTATCTTTAGGGTAAATACCCAGCAGTGTGATTGCTGGGTCATAAGGTAGCTCTATTTTCAACTTTTTGAGGAAACTCCATACTGTTTTCCAGAGTGGCTGTACCAGCTTGCATTCCCACTAACAGTGTAGGAGAGCATCCTTGCCAACATCTGTCATTTCCTGACTTGCTGATTTTAGCCATTCTGACTGGTGTGAGGTGGTATCTCATAGTGGTTTTGATTTGTATTTCTCTGATGCCGAGTGATGTGGAGCACTTTTTCATCTTTCTGTTGGCCATTTGGATGTCCTCTTTGCAGAAATGTCTGTTCTTATCTTCTGCCCATTTCTTGATTGGATTATTTGTTCTTTGGGTGTTGAGTTTGAGAAATTCTTTATAGATTTTGGATGCTAGCCCTTTATCTGATATGTCATTTGTGAATATCTTCTCCCATTCTGTCAGTTGTCTTTTGGTTTTGTGGACTGTTTCCTTTGCTGTGCAAAATGGCTTTTGATCTTGATGAAGTCCCAATAGTTCATTTTTGCCCTTGCTTCCCTTGCCTTTGGTGATGTTTCTGGGAAGAAGTTGCTGTGGTCAACTTTGACCTCTGAGGTCAAAGAGGTTGCTACCTGTGTTCTCCTCAAGGATTTTGATGAATTCCTGTCTCACGTTGAGGTCTTTCATCCATTTTGAGTATATTTTTATGTGTGGTGTAAGGAAATGGTCCAGTTTCATTCTTCTGCATGTGGCTGTCCAGTTTTCCCAACACCATTTGTTGAAGAGACTGTCTTTTTTCCACTGAATATTCTTTCCTTCTTTGTCAAAGATTAGTTGACCATAGAATCAGGGGTCTGTTTCTGGCCTCTCTATTCTGTTCCATTGATCTGTGTGTCTGTTTTTATGCCAGTACCACACTGTCTTGATGATTACAGCATTGTAATAAAGCTTGAAGTCTGGAATTGTGATGCTGCCAACTTTGGTTTTCTTTTCCAACATTCCTCTAGCTATTTGTGGTCTTTTCTGGTTCCATATAATTTTAGGATTATTTGCTCTATTTCTTTGAAATAAATTGATGGTATTTTGATGGGATTGCATTAAATGTGTAGATTGTTTTAGGTAGCGTAGTGAAAATAGACATTTTCACAATATTTGTTCTTCCAATCCATGACCATGCAACATTTTTCCATTTCTTTTCCATTTTTTCCATTTCCATTTTCTTCTTCCTCAATTTCTTTCATGAGCACTTTATAGTTTTCTGAGTACAGATTCTTTGCCTCTTTGGTTAGGTTTATTTCTAGGTATCTTAGGTTTTGGGCCAATTGTAAATGGGATCAACTCCTTAATGTCTCTGTCATCTGTCTTGCTGTTGGTGTATAGAAATGCAACTGATTTCTGTGCATTGATTTTATATTCTGACACTTTACTGAATTCCTGTATGAGTTCTAGAAGTCTTGGAGTGGAGTCTTTTGGGTTTTCCACATAAAGTATCATATCATTTGCAAAGAGTGAGAGTTTGACTTCTTCTTTGTCAATTTGGATGCCTTTTATTTCAAAAACAAGGATTTTTGTCTCACTTATACAAATATCCTTAGTGGAGCAACTGCAGATTGTATTCTGTATTGCACTCACTTTTGCAACCTAGGCTGACGGAGCATCCACTATCTGGATCATGCCTAATGACAAAGGTAGAATCAAAGAAAGCTCTTAAGGATGTCATGGCATCGGTTGAATGCTTCAGCTCACAAGTGGCACAGCTTCTGCTCACAACCAGTCACATGGTCCCACCTACCTAAAGCCATACAGGAAGTACAGAAGACACAGAATCAGAAATATTCAGAGGATATCATTAAGAGCTATCGTAGCACCAAAAGAATGACAAAGGAAAAAAAAATGTTTCTATAAGAATTTAAGGAAAATAGGGGCGCCTGGGTGGCTCAGTGGGTTAAAGCCTCTGCCTTTGGCTCAGGTCATGATCTGGGGGTCCTGGGATCGAGCCCCGCATCGGGCTCTCTGCTCAGCGGGGAGCCTGCTTCCCCCTCTCTCTCTGCCTACCTCTCTGCCTACTTGTGATCTCTTTATCTCTGTCAAATAAATAAATAAAATCTTAAAAAAAAATAGAATTTAAGGAAAATAGAAAGCTCTCTGAATTATGGTGATCAGAAGACTTTTTTTTTTGTTTTACCTGAATGTAGGGAGCTTTGATTGTTATACCTTCAAAGAGAAGTGGAATGAATACTCCAGAAGAGTGAGACAACCAATAGAAATGGATGGCTGGATGGTCCCAAGCCTTCTTTTTTAAGAAGTGACAAATGCTATAGGTTTACTAAGTTCCATTTCATATTCTTCTTTTCTAGGCACAGAACAATTACACTTCCTTATTATTCACTGTTTGGTGGGGCCATGTAGCAGTGTTCATAAAATGAGTGAATGTTCATCCTAAAGATAAGAAAGGAGGGATATTCCAGATGGATGTTACAACAGGTATAAAAGTACAGAGGGAGGCTTGGGTACAAGGAACAGAAGGCAATTCACTACTGTCATTTGGCTAGAGGAGAAAGTGGCTCTGAGTGACTGTGACAATCAGTGGCACCAAGGAAGAACCAAGTCACGTTAGGAAGGACCTTTCAGGCCACACTAACCACTTTGAAACTGATGGGAGCCTATTTAAAGCTTTAAAACAGGTGCCCAAATAGTATTTTTGAAAGTTATCGTGATATTGTTGGGAACCGGAATTTGTAGCCTAGGATGCATGATTGCCTCAAAGATTCCTAGGAGCATTCCAGGTGTCCAGAGTTTCTCTGACATTACATAAAAAGTTCTGTGGATTGCACAGTTGTTTACTTCCTCTGGGAAAGACACCATGTACCTGTGTGCTCAGGCTGCCATAACACAATACCACAGACTGGATGGTGTAAAAACCAGGAATTTGGAGCACCTAGGTGGCTCAGCTGGTTTTGCTTCTGCCTTTGGGTCATGGGTCATGATCTCACAGTCCTGGGATAGAGTCCCAGGAGTCCCACTTTGGGCTCCCTGCTCAGCAGGGAACGTGCTTCTCCCTTTCCCTCCACCACTCCCCCTGCTTTTGCTTTCTCTCTCATAAATAAATAAAATCTTTTAAAAAAAGAATTGGAGATAGAGAGTTAAAAAGTTAAAGGGGTACGTAGAATGGACAGATCCTTTTTTATTAAGTATTATTAATTAAGATACTGACAAATTAAACAGGGTTTAAATATACAAGACGAGGCAGTCACCACTGTTGCCCACCCAATACCTATTCTCTTGTACTTTCTTACTGTGGTAGATGAGGAAAAAATGGCCACAGGTTCCTCCCATCCCTAAAAGCACTGTGACTATACCACCTTCCTATGAGGAAGTAGAATCTCTCTACCTCTTGAACATGGCTTAACCATGTGAATGGCTTTGGTTGATGGGACATATACAAATATGATAACAACAGATGCTTCAAAAGTACGAGTGCAGGGGCACCTGGGTGGCTCGATTGGTTAAGTGGCTGCCTTCACTTCAGGTCATGATCCCGGGGTCCTGGGATTGAGCCCCGCATCAGGATTCCTGCTCGGCAGAAAGCCTACTTCTCCCTCTCCCACTCCCCCTGCTTGTGTTCTCTCTCTCTCTCGATGTCTCTCTCTCTCTCTCTGTCAAATAAATGGGTAAATCTTAAAAAAAAAATACCAGTGCATTTGGGCTTGCCTTAGTTTGCTTCTGGGAACTCTCAGACCACCATGGGAAGAAGGCCTGACCTTCTAAAGGATGAGAAGTCACGTGAGAAGAGAAGAAGACCCAGCCATCCCAGCTGAGGTCTGAGACAAGAGCATGAGACCAGTGTAGATTCTCCAGCCTCAGCTGAACCATGTCAGAGCTGTCCCACCACCCCCAAAGAAGTGTAAGACATAATAATTATTGTTATTTTAAAACACTAAGTTCTGAAGTAGCTTATTATACAGTGAACTTCAAGTTACTAACACCAATTAGCAAAACCCTACATATATTTTGCTTGGTAATCTGGCTACCAAAGGTACCTTCCTATAATGTGTAGTTGTAAACTGTGTCTTAGTCATCCAGTTCTGGCCAATGGGGTATAAACAGGAATTACTGACTGACATTTAAAGAGTGAAGCAGTTTTAAAGGGAGATGATTTTGATAGTCTGTATGATCCTTTAGCTCTTTGCTCTTCCTTCTCTTTACTTCCAGGAATGCAGATAAAATGAAGGAAGCATATTGTAAGCAGGAGGATGTGAGTCCCACAGTAAGGATGGTAGGATAGGAAAGCCCTGGCAACATTGTTTAATTGCCCTAATCAGTAGGAATTGCTTACCTCCAGACTTTGGTTACATGAGAAAAATAAAACCATTGCTTTAATCTACTGGAGCAGATGAACCAACCAGGGGGCCACTGCAACCCTTCCAAAGAGGAGAATCTGTGGAGTGGAACCAATGCAAGCCAGAGTTTGGTGTGTGGAGGAGTGAATAGAGGGTATTGATAAACAGACCATAAATTTCCTTGACTAGCGATTTTTTGTTTGCAAAGGACAAAAATATCAGGCAACATTAGAAAGGGGCAGAGTAGAGCAAGCAGATTCTTCTTCTCTCCCTCCCTTTCTCCCTTCCTTCCTCCTTCCCTCCCTCCTTCCTTTAGTTTTTTTCTTTCTTTTTGAAATCTTTAGTTTGTTGGTGAGACAAACATATTTATAGCCTGCAGGGAAGAAACCACTGGAGTGGGAGAGTTTGAAGATATAAGAAAAAGAAATAATTGATAGAGCAAGGCTAGGCAAAGGCAGGAAGGAATGGGATCAAGAACACAGGTGATGGGATTAACCTTAAATGGGAGCTGAATCTCTTCTTCCTGTGCATGGCAGTATTTCTACCTGGGAAGGGGAAGGCACACTTAGATCTATGTGGATACACGGGAGAGATACAAAGGGTCTCCAGCTTTTATCTGATGTCTGATCTTGATTGGAGGTATGTAAGAGATCAGGAAGGCAGAACTGGTGACTTCATTTGTGAGTATTAAACTGTGGCAGGAATCCCAAGCCAGCTTCTATGGCTTTGGAAAACGTTCACTACTCTTAAATTCATACCTAGGTGATACAGTGTACTTCATAATTAATATTTCAAATATTGTGGATTAAAACAAAACAGAAAACACCTTGGGTCAAAGACTAATCATTCACCTACAGTTTCGAAATTTACCAATATGCCTCCAGAAGAGAAAGCCTTGTTCTTACGGCACAGCCTTATGCAGAGAATTTGAATACATTTAATTGTAATGATTTAAGATTCTTGACTCCTGAACTAACTCATATCTATAAAGTTGCTGCCTTGAAAAGAGGAAAATATTTTGCATAATTAGAAGAGTAAAATATGTTCAGAATGTATATACGTTTTGTTTAGGAAATGAAATTTGAAATTAGAATGAGGCAAGGAGGGAAGATAATTGAGCTGACAGAACCAGTAAAATTCAGGGATAAATCTTTGGCAGTATGCTGGAGGGCTTTTCAAGAACTGTGTTGCTCACCATTGGTAACTCATTACTTAAAATTGAAGTACAAGTGAACATAAATTGTAGGACAAACCTATGGAAAAGGTTGGCATGATATCTGTCAAAAATGATACTAAGCAGATGAGGTAAATGAATACATCATTTACTCATGACAGTATTTTTTTTTTAGTACTTGATTTTTGTGAACAGTACCTTTTTTTTTTCATTTGGATGTCTAATATTTTGAAGACCAAGTTTTAACATTCAAACAAATGTTTCTTTTGGGTGTATCTCATATCTATTGTATCCCATAACATGAATTTCAATGGTCTCTTTTTGCCTCTTTTCTCTATGGGAAGCAGATGTCAGCCTTAACTCTGGAATCAGATCTGGAACTTACCAGCTTCATAAATCTGATTTAGCTTTCTCACTTATAAATGGGTATTAGTAACACAGATCTTCTAGGGTTGTTGTAATATGCATGTGTTAACTGATTAAAAACCCATAAAACTATGCCTGGCACAATGTAAACTCTCAAAAAAAAATCAGTTATCAATAAACTATGGAGATGATCATTTAATGACTATTCCATTCAGCAAACTTTCTGCATATGCTCAATATTTTATAAAAGTGAACCTCAAGAAAATACAGTTTAAGTTGCCATAACTAGATTTTAACCTATCCTTTTTTAGATATTCAGCGAAGTCAGTTTTCAAAGGAGTAAAATACTTGTAACAGGGCAGCAAAATCAAGTATATAATTAGCTCCATCTTCTCTTTCTTCTCTCCCCCTCCCTTCTTTCTTCCTTTATTTGTTACTTTCTTCTCTCTTTCTCATTGTCTTGCAAAATGGAAGATGTTTATTAGTCCAAATAGGAAAGATATTAGCCTCCTTTTCAATTTTCTTAAAATTCGAATATCAGCTAGAAACCAAACTGGTAATGAGTTTAACCCAAAACAAAATCAAACAACATAGAATCTCTGTGAAAATCTCTGTAGAAGAAAAACAAGTATAATAATAAGATGATTATCTTAGCAAAGCTCCGTAATCTTAATGTTTACTAAAAACAAAAGGAAATGGGGCTCAGTTGAATGGTCGTGTCATACAGTCCCTAACACAATTGTTCATCTCCTTTCCTTCATATTTAAAGTTAAATCTTGTTGTTCATTTCTTGGGCTTGTTTTACCTATAAATATGAAAACTGCTGGACATCGTCTTTAAAGGATGTCTGGCATCAGCATTTTCTTTTGTGACCACTAGATGGCAGGTATAGGATTCTGAATACCTTTCAGAAGCTATGGGTCAGCTATTCTTACTTGCAGCACTGGATGAGAAAACCGATTTGGTTCAAAGTAGGAAATTTTAGAAATTAGTCTCTTTTTCTATTTCTCTCCCTGCCCCCATTTCCTACACATAGGCTTAAAAATAACTGGTAAAACTGGTAAAGGGATATAAAGTTTCTAATAAGGCCTTTAGGTTTTATCTACAGTTACACAGCCCTCTTTCGTGTCTGTTTTCTTTATTGAGAAATTATAAACCTAAATTCTAACGACAAGTCTATATTTAACTAAACATGTATTGTCATGTAAAATGTTTGAGATTTTTTTCTTTTCTTTCTCCCTTGGGCATATACAACCTAAAATAGTGCGTTGTTTCTGTATAATCTCAATCTTTTTATTTTCTCACAGTGGAAATGGATCCCTGTTATGCAAGAGGCAGTTTCAGATTATTTTATAACTCAGGAATTTATTTCCTTTTTTTTTTTGTCTTTTTTGATAGGAGGTAGTAGGGATGTAGGAAACTTTAAAAAGATTTTCTTTTTTCTCTACAATTTTGATTGGAATTTTTTTTCTTTGTTTAAAATGAGGTTGAAATAATCAAATTTTCTAGTTTGAACACATGTGCCTTTCCATTGAGGGGCCAAGGCCCTGGAAATGTAAAGGGCCAATCTTTGTCACAGAGGAGTTCATTGCAGAGAAGGGCGTGTTCTGCAAAGACAAACAAGTCCCACAGATAGTTGCCAAGGGCACGAAATACATCTTTGCATTACACCTTGAACTAGCATGCTCATATCACTTCTTTTTTTATTGCATGCACCATAAATGACTGTAAAAGTTTGCAAATCTTGCAGAGACCTTGGCGATCAATACTTCAGTAGAAAATCTACAAAGAGAGGGAGTGGGAAAAAGAGATCCAGCCTAGCAGTTTGCTTTTTTTGGCACAGGAACTGCACCTTGACACTGAGAATCATTTAATGTTCGATTTTCATAGCGTCTTAGCCAGACTGGTAACATAAGAAGAGCTTAGTTTCAATTTAGACATTAAATCTGAAATCTTGGCTTTATTTATATTAACAGGTAAGTAGTCTGGAGACATTCCTGTGGCCTCAACTTGAGCTTACTCCCAGTGCTCGTGATCTGTGACTTGAGCATAAAATAAAGACTAATTTTTATCTGGATCAGTGTGTGCCCAAGCAGCGTGCCTAGTCCTGGAGACCATACTTCTTCCCAACTCTTTTTAAGCACCTGATTCCCCAAAAGTGCCTGACAAGGTTCTGGACTTGGCTTTTGAAGGATCTATGGGGCGTTGGTAGTGTGCTGCGGGAGGGATGCTAATCAGTCCCTCCTCCGTATTCAGTCTGCCTGTTATACTGGTTTTGTTTGTTTTACCACGTTAAATTCCAGGCATTAAAGGTGGGTGTTCCGTGAAAAGTCCGGCAAATCAGATAACAGACGAGGGTACCAAAGCCCTGGAATCGCAGTCACAATCCGCTACTGCTCCCAAGCCCAAGGCGTAGACCTAGCTGGAGGCTAACTATGCAGGGTCAGAGGAGATGAAATGACTCGGCATCCCCCTTCCCAGGGGTGGCAGCCTGCAGCTTTATAGCTCTGGCAATCCGTGCCCTTGCTTTGGGCTGCGCTAGGGAGCAAAAAGACTGTTCTTTCTTAAAAGGGACGAGGACAGAGAGGTAGTGAGCGGCGGTGGGGAGAAAAAGCCCGCGGCCCTACACCCGAGGCCTGGAAGGCTTCAGGATGTTACCACCTCCACCCCCACCCCCAACGTTGCTAGCAGAGCCCTTCCCCCGCTCCTCGTCCTAGGGACCGGAATCCCGGCCTTCCCTTCTGATGCATAAAACATTCAGTGCCTCCAGGGAGTTTTTGAAATTCTGGCGTAAGCTGCTTTACCCGTTGTTTCGCCCCTAGGGTCAAGTACAACCCCAACGGTTGAGTCGAGGGACGCATTTAGCGCCGCTCTAGACCCTTAATTTCACCTGAGTCCCCATGGCCACCTCCCGCCCGCTGTCCCAGACATTACGAGGACCTGGAAGGGGTCACTGGGCTTTGCCCAAATCCAGAAAGAACCAGCGAGTGGAGAACTGGATGAGTTTTTTATTTCTTCTTCTTTTCTTTCTTTTTTCCCTCCTGCGTGTAAACGCGCGTGAGGGTGCTTGGTAATTCCCACTGATTGCGCCCGCGCGTGCGGTGGCCGCTGCAGTGTGGGTGCGACGGCGATCGCGGAGGGTCTGGTGCTTGACCAGGTCAGCAGAGGTGGAGCGCCTCCCCAGGAAAAAGACAGTTCCCGTTTGCGTCTCGTGTTGGTTTTATGTACAGGGCCAGGGACGTGGAGTTGCCCTCGGAAATGGGGTCCCTGAGTGCTTAAATCTGGAAGACTTTCTCGCCCGAGGTTCCCCGCTCCTGCCAGCACCTTCCCCACCTCCTAGAACTCTGCCCATGGCTTCTGCTTTAATTAATAGCATCAGAACCGCTCGTGGGAAAAAACGAAGCTCTTATCAAGACGATCAGGTGCCGTTGGGAAGAAGAAAAAAAACGGTGTAAAAAAGATGTTGAAAGCAGAAAGGAAAAGAACAGGCTAAATGAGACATTTAATAGGAAAGTGAAGTAAAGGGTTTTGACTTTACATCTTCTATTTAGTTTTAGGTTTAAAGAGTAGATATGACAAATACTTACATATATACTTTCCCTTTAAATACTAAATATTGAAATAGAACTTTCTTATTGAGAACCTTTCCCTAAAAATTTATCCTTATCTCTTCTTTCTGGTTTTGTTCCCCCCACATACCTCCTTGCTCAGTCCATCAGGGGACAATCTCTGTAGAACACATTTTTCATTTTCAGCATCATAAACCCATGCCATGAAGAATTGTAATAAATTAGTTTCAGAAAAAATATAACTGATGCTCTAAAGCTGTGTCAGTTGGCATTGGTTGATCTTGCAAAAAACTGCCGATCCAGCTCCTCATACCTTTCTTTAGTTCTTAATGTCTCTTTTTTGTTTGTTTGTTTGTTTAGTCATCTGAAACCAACCCCTTCTTGCCACGAGAGAGGGAGGTTTGACGGTGTTTCATAAACTCTTGGAGATTTTTCTAAATTAAACACAGTGATTCCTTTAAATAATAACTAAGCCTTAACAGAGTTTATACTTCCTTGATTGCACTGTCATTTCTCTCATCATTAGTCAGTATCCTTGTGGCGACAAAATTCTCTGGCAAAGGTTCTACATATGGTTTCAAAGTAATTTTGAACACAGACCGTGTTGATGATCATTTCCTGGGAGATCAGTGACTCTACCACACATCAATGATGAACTGATCACCCAAAACCGAGACCAGTGGCGTTGTAAATTGTTAACAGTGAAGTAAACTGAGACTCTTGGACTAAAAATGTGGTTTCTCTGCTGGGAACGACAGATGTCAGGTAGCATTAAAGCTTCCGTGAATGGGAAGGAAAATTTGTCTTCAGACTTTTAACGTTTCATGGGAATTTTATCTATATTTCAGCGTATAATATGACAACCTTCACTATCTAAGGATCTGGAAATAGTTTTAAGGAGAATGTCCACAGGTGATCTTTAAACAACACACCTATGAAAGATCTGTTGAATAAGCATAACTGTTAATCGTTACTCTTCTGCCTCAACTCTCTGGAGGGTTTCCTGGAGCTCACATGGACAGAGGCTGCTTTGGTGACTCAGTTTGCACACCGCATGGGCAACAGGGACCCAAAGTATGTGTTTTGCTCAAGAAGGTCGATTTAAAGAAAATAGTATATGATTTCTCTCCTTTGTTCTGATTTCCAGAACGACCAACTACTTGTTTTTAAAAGAGCCTTTCAGCAAGAGATTCAGAAGAAGGAAACTGAGAAAGTTCAGTAAGCCTGATCTAAAAGAAAAAGAAAAAAATACCTAGCTCTTTGATCTCCCTGGCATTGTTATTACAGTCTTAAAATACCCGCCAACCCCTGGTCGGAAAAGAAAAACCTTCAGGATTAAGTAACTATTTATCTCATGAGGATAATTACTTGTTTGACCTGCAGTCATTCATTCCCGAAACCACCAAGTTAAATTGTTGAGATGTTTTTAAAAGCCACAGCTTCTGGGCTATATTGCCAGGTTAACAAAAGCCTGATCCAGATGACCAGCGCGTCAGGAACGGGTTTGAGCATCATTTCTTGAAGTCTAAGCCTTGAGAAGGCGCCTAGGGTATGGGAGGGAGAAAGAAAGCTTTGCATCAGATACAAATGTAAAGAGGTACTTAACGACTGAAGCCACAGGTGGCTGGGTTGGCCGGGGAAGGGAAACTAGACTACCGCTTCTTCCCATAACTCTCGGTGGTCTTGAGCATCAGGGAAGGAGTTAACCCCAGCGGCCAAGGTGCAGTTTAATGAAATGGTTGCGGCTTCCCCTAGCGGTGTGGCCGCGGCGCTGTCCCTAGGAACCGATTCAATTCCCTTTAATAATACTTCCGGCCCTTTTCTGGACCTCATTGGCTCGGAATTATATCTGCATTCTGGGGTCAGGAGGCTTTTTTGCACTGACGCTGGTCCAAACGTACTGCCTCGGGGTTGACACCGCCCTAGACTAGGCGTGACCGGGGGAGGCTGCCGGTGACCGCGTCGCGGGCCGCCGGTGGCCTCAGGCCGCGGGCACGGAACCTGGCGGGGCTCCTCTGGCGCGGGAGCCGGGAGAGGGCTCCAAATGGTCAAGCTTCCGAGGGCCTCGCCCTGATGGTGGGAATTTAGGCATGTGGCGCGTGGCAGTTCCCGCCCGGCGGCCTCGGGGAGGCCCTGGAGAGCCACTCCGGCCAACGGGAGGCCGGGGTTTGGGACTCGCTGGCCCGCCCGCCGGTCGCCCTGGGGCCTTGGGAACAGGGAAATGAGCGCGCTGAGGCGGTGGCGGCCTCGCTGCTTTCAGTTTTCATTGAGGTTGCTGGTTACTGTTTAACATCCCCACCCACGTTTCAGTTTGTTTAGTAAATCGATCGTTCGGTGAGAGTCGGGCCGCTGCCGTGTCGCCATTGAGCAAAACTAATATTCTTCAGCATACGGTCAAAAGTCTTTGCTAGAGATCCAGACAAACAAACAAACAAACAAACAACAAAATCCTTAAGCCTCCTCTCCCAGATCACCCAGCCCCACCCCCACCTCCCACCTCCGCGCTTTCGGCCAACTTCCCAAGCTCGGAAAAGTGCGGCACAGGACACCGCTGCTGGGGTGGGTGGGGGGAACCTGCCGCCGGGAGATGCGGCGGCTGCGGCGCCGCTGACTGCGACGCGGGAGCTCCGGGAGCGCCTCCGCGCAGGTAAGTTCCTCTGCCCGCGCCACGCGCCGGGGGCTGAGCCGGAGTCCACCGCTCCGGCTGGTGGCGGGCAGGAGGAGTCTCGGTGCCCCTCGGGCTGCTGAAGGAGGGGCCCCCGCCCGGCCGCGAGGGGCTGAGCCTTAGGATTCCTACGCCAGGCAGGGATGAAAGTAGATACCCCGAGGCCTCCCACAGCCTGCGGTGGAGCGAAGAAGAAAGGGCTGCAGGAGAGGGAGGCGGGAGGCGGGGGGCGGGGGGGGGGCATGCGCAGGCCGTTCACCCAGGAAAAGTAAATTAAAAGTTGGATTTGTTTGCGAGAGAAAGCTTGGTGCCGTCGGTGGGTCACGTGGTTGCCAGCTTTCTGGGGGCTTTGGTAGAGTTTTTTTTGTTTTGTTTTGTTTGTGGCCTGGGGTTAAGGCCACAGCATATGGATATCTACGGGCCGCGGAGGTTCGTGGGGAGATGCTTGGTCCTGGAGCATCACCCCAACGCGGGTTCTCCCACACAGATATTTTGGGAGTGGGCATCTTCCGGTGACGCTGCTGCGAGATTATTTGAGAAGCAGACTATGTATGTGTATGTCATAGTTACATAAATACATACAATTCTATTTAAACCATTTAGCTTCCTTTGGAAAGAGATGTCCTTTAAAAGCTTCTTTGAACAATGCACCAGTTAAGCAATAATCATTTCATGTCTAAGGGGAATAAGCCAGCACCTGATAAGATCTTTGAATTGAGTATATGTGCTTCCCACCTGATGCTCCTGTTTCTAAGCCTTGCTTAAAATAGAGTCAAAAGACCCCTCTCCGTCATGCAATCTTCAATAAACTTTGATTTGACACCAAGGGTTAGAAGGTACAGAATGCAGAAGGTCTAAACCTAAAGAGTTGTCCTGAAAGCTAACCACCTCATTGATAGCAGCATTTCCTGTTTTTGTTTTGTTCCTTTCCCCACTTTTCTATTCGTTTTACATATATCTTCTCTCTCTCACTCCACAAACATTTATTCATCATTAAAATATTCTTCCTCTCCAGCTACACCGCTTTTACATAATAATCCTGCTGTTCCCACCCTCTCACCACACCTTCCTCTTTTCCTCTTCTTTGGACACATCTTGCAGCTACCCGATCTATTTATTGTGTGTTTGAAGTTAGTGGCCAAGTAGAGTTGGCTCCTCCCTGGTTCCATTTGTAGGAGGTAGTGGAGGAGAGAATGGTAAGAGTGGTGGTGAACTACCCATTTTTGTCTTTTCAAAATGGAGTAAAGGGTCACCTGGTTGGCCGAGTTCATAGAGGATATGGCTCTTGAGCTTGGGATTCGTCAGTTCGGGCCCCATGTTGGGTGTAGAGATTACTTAAAAAAAAAAAAAACAACAACTTAAAAACAAAAGCGGAATGGAAATTGAAAGCCATTTTTCTCTTCTTTCCATTTCTCCTAAGTTACATTTATGGCCTACAAATATGGAATTTTTCTTAATATGCTTCCTGAAGGTAGCACAACACTTTCACTACATATGTCTATTAAGATCTCATAAGCCTTTTATTCTACAGCTGTGATTCTAAGCAGATGAAACAGCGCAAATTGATTTTGGGCATTGCTAAGATTTTTTTTTAAAACCCACATGCAAATAATTTTGTTTCTGAGTGCCCCATATCTTTGGAAATTTTTGTTATTTCTGTGAATTCCAAAAGTAATAAAGCAGCATGAATACTATAGTAAAATATAAAGTGAACTCCCTTCCCCATTCCACATCATATGTGTAACCACCGCTGATGGTGGGGTTTGTGTCCCTTCATGTATGTAACCACAGGAATTTTTCTTTCATTATTTCAAAAAAATGGATAATGGTTCATATCGTACCAGTATTCTGAAATTTATTTTTCATTTAATATTTATCAAATATTTCTCTGTCAATATATGAAGATTCTTTTTTTTTTTTTTTAATATATCTACCCACCATAGCCATCCAACATCTCCCAGAATATTCACTCGGTCATAGGATGGCTCACTACACAGGGGTGACCAGCTGAGGGGGAAGTCAGGACTGAAACCTTGACCTTACAAATAGTGATGTAGTAAATGTCTATGTACATTATCTAAGCAAGGAGATAGACTTATTCTGAGAAGAGAATGCTGGCTCTAGGGGGATATCCACTTTGAATTCTATAGGTATTACAAGGAACCTTCTTAAGGACCCGCAGTATATTTACCATGCTCTTGCCAACACTGGATAATATTGATGTGTTTAAAGTGTTGCCAATCTGATTGAAAAAGTGATTTCTCGTTGTTGGAGTTTTATAATTTGAAATTACATAACCCAGTCTTGGAACATCTGACTTAGAGAGCTTGAGAATTTTGTTTTAAAAATATAATAAAGTGGAGGGGTGCCTGGGTGGTTCACTTGGTTAAGCCTAGACTCTTGATTTCAGCTTAGATCATGATCTTAGGGTTGTGAGATTGAGCCCTGTGTTGGGCTCTTCACTGGGTGTGGAGCCTTCTTACATTCTCCCTCTCCCTCTGTCCCTCCCCAACCCTCACATGTATTCTCTCTCTCTCTCTCTCTCTTTCTCTCTCTAAAATAAATGAATGAATGAATGAATGAATATAAAAAATAATGAAGTAGAAAGGGAATTACATGCATTTCAGAATATCATCTCATTTTGAGCTTGTAAAGGATGCCATTGCATTGGTTACTATCTATCCATTTACTAAATGGCTAGAGATATTGGTACATGATAAATGAGAATTTCTATAATACAAATATGTATGTGCTTAATAGTTGCTGGTGTGATTTTTGGCTCTCGACTAACATGTTTGCCACCTTCATAAAAGAGGATTCACATTCTTGGGAATGAAGACACAGTTTTAAATGAGATACCATAGCTTTGGATTCTTAAGCTATAGATCAAACAAAATAACCTCGTGTACAATAATACCTTCATGTAGAATCACTTCTGTTCACCCTCCATGTAGGAACTGTCACCTCTTGCTAGTAATCAGCTCAAACACAGACACAAAGAATGCTTCAAGTATGGCTTACTCTTACAGCTGGGCAACTTTTATACACACACACACACACACACACACTACTTACTGAATTCTTAATACATGCTGAAATGTTCTAAGCCAATATTTCCCCAATTTTCAGATGGGGAAAAATGAAGCATAGAGAAATTTAAAAACTCTACTAAAGTTACATATCCACAAGTGATAAAACTGGAGATTCAAATCCAGGCACCATGGCTCTAGGCCAGGAGAGTAACCATGGCTGCTCTCCATGGTCATCGGGTTGCTCACTACATAAGAGTGACCAACTGAGGGGTAAGTGAGAACTGAAACCTTGGTCTCCCCACCCCCAGGTCAAGCTATGTTCCCTTACTCTTGTCTGAGTGTTCCTGGGGAAGGCACTTTCTTGATCACAAAATTTCTGTAAGGACTCACAGCAACGCTTATCGATACTCCTGATGTATTGATAGCTGTATATAAACACATTTGCTTATGTAAGTAAGTACCTTTGTCACTCAATACTATCTTGCCCATTCATTATGCGTACACCTTCAAGAACAGATCTGCCTTATTGCCTATACTTCCTAGCTTACACTTAATAAATATATAATACATGATATCATAAAAACATATATATTTAATACATGATCTGTGCATGAGAAAATTAGCTTATAGCCTCTGATGTGTTGCCATGAAAACCATTGCTTTTATCAAGATGGTTTTCTGGAAAATGCATAAGAAGTTCCTTTTTTTCTATTTTGTGATTTTTCTTAACATTTTGAAGAACATGAAGGTCTTTGAGGATGACCAGCTCATGGCATATAAGCCAAGAAAGGAGGCTTTGTTGTCACATAGAGATGTTTATATCCCTGTCCAACCATTTACTAAAAGGGGAGCAGGTGTTAAGGGACTTGCAAAGTCCACTATCTGCATTTTTGAAGTGTATGGAATTATAATACATATAGAATGCTGATCGTATATGTTAATACATGAAAACATTAGAACAATGATTTGGCATATATTAAGTACCCAATATGTATTCTGTGTTGCTGCTATTGTTTTGATAGAATGAGATAATGCATCTAAAACACTACTTGATTTATAGTAAGTTGTTAATAAGCATCACCTGTTTTTATTGACCCTCTCTCTAGAGAAATTATATTTACATACACAAACAAATTACATATGTCTTCAAGAGTTTATGGAGCTCTAGAGACCTGGCTAAGGCCTTTAATGGGCCTCAAAGATACGATGATGAATGAGAGACATAGCTCCTGACTTCATAGGGGCTTTTTAGCTAAGCAGTGTACAAAGATTGCCCTGAGTATGCTCAATGGTTAGAACATGGCCTTTGGATCACTGCGATCTGGGCACAAATCTCAGTCTTGCTCTCTGCAGACTGCGTATCTCTGAGTAAGTTATTGTTTCTTGCCTGAGTTTATGAGAATAAGTGCATGTGTATTAATTATTGTATTATTTATATTAAGCATTTTATTTGTTGAATGTTTGATATTTTCTCTATACTCTATTTCAAATATAGAAGAATCAGATTTCTCTGTGATAGCAAAAAGTCATCATGAACATCTAGGCAGTGTGTCCCCATCTCACCTAAAGTATCAGCTAATAACATCGTCTGGGCCCAGTAATTTAGTATTTTTTAATATTTTGAATCTTTGAGTTTTGTTCCTCTACATCATTTTGTTCCTCTAGGTCACATACTGTGTTGTGTTTTGCTTGTGCTCTTAGCTTCCTTATGACATCTGTCCCACTACTTGTTCTTTCTTGTTTCAGACATCATGGTTATAAGTTGCACATAAAGTTGATGCATATTAATTTTTCACAAATTGAGTTATATACACTGTACTAGGTGTCTAGAATACAAATATAAATAAAGTAGTGTCCTTGCTCTCAAACAATTTACTTAGAAGACCAATACATATACTCGTCTATAATGTAAGGTGACAACTATTCTAGTAGAATAAAACGTAGAAATTCCATGGAAAATGGAAACACAAAGGATACATTTAGCTTGAGTAGCTTAGAGAAGAGTTAATGATTTTCTGATTAGAAGTTGTTGAGTAGGGATCTTTCCTACATCCAAAAGGCATTTGGGGCAGAGGCAGTTACAATTGGAGTAGGTGGTATGGCAAGGGATGATGTGGAGAAGAAACACTGGGCCAGATTGTGACTGGGTGCCAAAGACTGAGCTATGTCCTCTAGGCAATGGGGAGCCACCAAAAGTCTACAGGTAGGTTGAGTTACGATAGTTCTCTTTCTTTTTTTCCCTTAAGATTGACTGGAAGCATTTGAGACAGATTGTTAGGAAGAGAGATAGGGAGAATATTCTTTCCCTATTTTGGGCTAATTTTCAGCAAAATAATTAGTATTTCTAACCCAAATTTTTGCAACAACCAACTGTTCTCCTTTCCTAGTCTTACCAGCCTCCAGTCAGTTTCCCAGAAAACAGGTAAGCAGATTTAGAGAAGATACATCGGATCATTGTTTTTTTATTTGTTTTTGTTTTTGTTTTTTTTCCCCTCCATTTAAAACAACTTAACTTCTTAATGCCCTTAGCATGAAATGCTAGGTGAATTGGTTCATGATTTCCATTTAAAGTTTCATCTCTCTTTTCTTGAGATCCCTTACTTTAGTCTTCAGCTGGAATAAATCTCTTAGTTCCTCAGATGCACCCTGCTTTGTGCCTTCAGAGTGCGGTTTCTATTCCTTCCGACGCTCTTAGCCACCATCACCAATATATCAATTTCCTTATATCTTGTTGCTTCCCTGACATGACAGTTACCAACTTCACCACACATTGTGGTTGGATGTTTGATGATCATTCTCCCAAGCTGACTGTTGGGCCTTTGAGGGTAGGAACTGTTTTGTTCTCATCCACTTTAGTTGGGCATTTAGCTGGAGCTTAATGTCTGTTTACTGAATCAAACAACTATAATAGAGAAGGAAGATGAAATACCAACAGTGGAAATAAAATATTTTTTAAAAACCTAATTTTCAAGCACTATATTCTCTATTGGGGGTAAAGCCGTGACTAGAAATGATTCCTAAATTTTTCATGTCTGGTTGGAGTTATGAATAAAAAACTATTACTGTGGTAAGTGCAAATGTTGTGTACTGGAAGATTGTAGAAACCTACCAGAAGGCCCCCTAAATTTTCCTGGAGTAGACTATGCAAGAGATGACATACAAATTCTTTATTTTTAAGTCAAGAGGGATATAATTTATTGATATTGAGATATAATTACATTGAGAATTATACTGAGGTAGAATTTACATTGCATAAAATCCATCCTTTTTAAGGATACATTTCAGTGAGTATTCTTTTTCTTTAAATATTGTATTTATTTATTTATTTATCAGAGAGAGAGAGGGAGAAAAACAGAGAGAGAGCACAAGCAGGGGGAACGAACAGCAGGCAGAGGGAGAAGCAGACTCCCCGCTGAGCAGGGAGCCTGATGCAGGACCCTGGGATCATGACGTGAACTGAAGGCAGACAGTTAACCCACTGAGCCACCCAGACATCTCTTCAGTGATTTTTGACAAATGTATGCAGTCATACAACCAGTACCACCATGACGATGTAGAACATGTCTGTGCCCACTTGACCCCAAATTCCCACATGCCCTTTAGAAGGCAGCCCCTTCCACCTCTCCGAAGCAACCACTGATGTGATTTCTGTGTCCAGTATTGCCTTCTCCAGAATAATATATACACAGAATGGTGTCATATATACCTTTTTGTGTCTTCCTTTTTCTCAGCATAATAACTTTGAGATTCCACTGTCTTGTTTATGTATCAGTAGCTTATTTCTTTTTTAAAAAACAGATACAGGAGGTACAATCGACATAATAAATTGCACCTATTTAAAGCGCATGATTTAAAAAGTTTTGACATATGTTTATACCAGTGAAACAATCACCATAAAGATAGTAAATATAGCTAACACCCCCAAAGGTTTCTTCAGACCCCTTTATAAACCCTGCCTCCTGCTCCTTACTCAGATAACCACTGATGTACTTTCTGCCCCTGCAAATTAGTTTGTATTTTCTAGAATTTTAATCTATGGTAACACACAGTGTTCTTTTGTGTCTGGCTTCTCTCACTCAGCATAATTATTTTAAGATTCATTTATTTTGTTGCATTTATCAATGCTTCTTTGTTTGCTTGCTTTTTGAATAGCATGACACAAGATATGCTATAGTTTGTTTATTCGTTGACCTGTTGATGAACATTTGGATTGTGTCATTTTTGTTTCAGTTTTGGCTTTTGCAAATAAAGGGACTGTGAACATTCTTGTACAAAGTCTTTGTTTGGACATATCCTTTCATTTGTTTTGTATACAGTTGACCTTTGAACAACATGGGTTTGAACTGCACAGACCCACTTTTTTGGTGGATTTTTTTGATAAATACAGTACAGTATTATAAATATATTTTCTCCTCCTTATGATTTTCTCAATAACGTTTTCTTTTCTCTAGCTTCCTTTGTTTTAAGAATACAGTATTTGATACGTAAAACATACAGACTATGCATTCATCGACGGTTTACGCTATTGGTAAAACTTCCAGTCAATAGTAGGCTATTAGTAGTTAGGTTTTGGGAAGTCAAAAGTCAGATGTGGATTTTCAACTGCGTGTGTGTGGGGTCAGTGTCCCTAAGCCTTGTGCTGTTCAAAGGTCAGCTGTAATTACCGAGAACTATAATGGCTGGATTCTATGGAAGAAACAGTAAAACTGATTTCCTGATTGTACCACTTTATGTTCCCACCAGTAGTTCTAGTTTCTTTACATTCTTACCAACACTTCGTATGCCCAGTCTTTTAATTTTAGACATTCTAAAAGGTATGTAATGAGATCTCATTGTAGTTTTAATTTGCGTTTCCCTAAGGACTAATGAATCTGAGCATCTTTTCATGAGCTTATGTATATGCATGTATTTTCTTTGGTTAAGTTTTACTCAAAACCTATGCATCTCCACCCATCTTTTAAAAATTGAGTTGTTTTCTTATTATCAAGTTGTGAGAGTTCTGTATATAGTATAGCTACAAGTCCTTTATTAGATAGAAGTTTATTCTCCCCCATATGAATTTATTTTTATACAAGGGCTAGGATTTGACCAAAAGAAGAAGATAGTAAATGATATTTCAGTCATAAAAAAAGAATAGCATGTGCAAATGAAAAAAAATAAAGTTAGTTTTATGGCTTTATGAGACCCCGATGTGTGGTAAAATAGGAAAAGGTGGGGAAAATAAGTTTACAAAAATAGGAAGAGGTCTGAAGATAGAGTTTTTTTTATGTCAATGCTATGGAATTTAGACTTTTTTTGTGTGTGTATGTCTTAACTAACATTATAAATATCAGTATAATAACAACAATGATACTAATAATTGCTTTCCAGTTTATGGAATTCTTTTATATGCATGATTTATAGTGCTTTCCTGTACATTATTTTATTTAAGACCTTTGACAGCCATGGGAACACAAAGACTTGGAGGCATGTGCAGTCAGTATTAAATATGGGTTTTTGGATTTTGAGCCAATGTCTTTTTAGCTAGTGTGTGTGTGTGTGTGTGTGTGTGTGTGTGTGTGTGTGTGTCTGAGTTTAATGTGTGATGAAAGACTGATAGTTGTGTTGGTCTGCAAGGAGTACACTCTCACAGCAGGGCAGGGGATAGTGTCCTGCTGAGTTCTGGGAAATGGTATAGTAGACCCTGGTAAAGGTTGGGGAGTGTAGTTATACTTTGAAAATGACAATTCACAGTTAATGTGGAACAAAAATTCCAGAATCTCAGAGGATTTTCTAGACTCTGAAAGTTGTCCTTTATTTGTAAGCTGATTCTAGATGAATAAAGTAAAATTATATGTATTTGTTAGTTAATTTACTAAGGAAACATATAGTATGACTCAGTTTTTTATTTTTTAATTTTAATTTTTAAATTTCTCTTGGAGAAATTCAAAGATAACAGGAAGTTTCTAAACTTAATTCTTTGGTTCAGTATATTTGGTTTCTTTTGTCCTGTTCAAGACCCTGACTTGTTTTCCCATACCACTGACATGCACCATTTGTCAACTTCAGAAACATGAAAAAAATTACATGCTGAACAAGCTTGCAATTTAGGACTTTCTTTTTCTTTCTCTCTTCCTTTCTTTTCTTTCTTTTCTTTTTTTTCTTTCCCTTTTTTTTCTCTTTTCTCTCTTGGAAGTTTTGACATTTTCTCATTTGCTCTTTTCTTGGAAATTTCATCCATCTTTAATTTCTGTGGCTTCTTTTCATGGTAAAGAAATACAGGGATGGTAATCCAGAGTAACTGAAATACTAATACTCTCAAATGAGGGATTTATTCATATTCAAAATACTTTCTTACTAAGTATGTAAAAGCAGATTAATAATTCTGTTTAGTGTGTCCATACACATTGCGATGCGATCTGTATATCTTCTGTGTAATCATCTCAAAATCACTTTAAGAACTGCTCAAGTACTGTGAAATATGTCTATGCAGATTTAGCACGGGACTGCTGTTTTCTAACTGATTAAGCTGGAATGCCAGAGGGTCTTTTGAAGCATATTTGCAAAATCCTTCTCATCAAATGTATGTGATTTAGGTAGTTTGGGGCAATGGAAAGAAGATCTAAGCTTTCGAGTCAAACAGACTTGTTTCAAACCTGTAGGGCTATGAGCCTGTTAGCCAACTGATCCAAGCCCCACCTTGCTCATGTGCACAGTGTGTTGGTAAGGGTTAAATGAGGGGCACCTGGCTGGCTTATTTGGTAGAGCATGCGACTCTTGATATCTGGGTCGTGAATTTAAGCCCCATGTTGGGCAGAGAGAGCCTACTTAAAAAAAAAAAAAAAAGCTTAATGAGATGGCATTTAAAGTGTTCAACATAGGAGCGCCTGGGTGGCTCAGGGAGTTAAAGCCTTTGCCTTCGGCTCAGGTCATCATCTCAGGGTCCTGGGATCAAGCCCCGCATGGGGCTCTTTGCTCAGCAGGGAGCCTGCTTCCCCCCCTCTCTCTGCCTGCCTCTCTGCCAACTTGTGATTTCTCTCTGTCAAATAAATAAAAAGTCTTTTAAAAAAATAAAGTGTTCAATATAGAATTGGACATGAGGCAAATTCTGAGATCACTTGCTCATTTGCGTCCTCTCTTTATCATGTTAATATTTTTATATATTTGTCCCTACTTCTGTAGGTTTCATATACATACATAGAGGTATAAACACATACACATAACTTATGACCATTAACTACCATGGCTAGTGACCATTTACTAAACATTTTCTGTGTGCTGGGCTCTCAGTGCTTCGCATAAATCATTTAGTCTTTACACTAACCTCATAAGGTATAAACTATTATTATCTCCATTGTGCAGATGAGGAAACTGAGGCAAAGAGGTAAAGATCTAGTTGAGACTGCACAGCTAGTTAAACGTAAGCATCAGGGGTGAATTGAGGCCTTTCGCCTCCAGAGTTTAGATTCCTCTTCTAATAGAGATATTACGCAGTTGATTTCCTCTCAGATTTCACAGTATCTTTTAAGGCTAACAATGAAATAAAGTAATTTTATTTTCCTCATATTTTGTCTCCCATCATTATTTATATGAAGCATGTAACTGATTTCACTGGACTCATGGGAGCATCTATCGGGTTAAAGTAACTTATCTGATACAGCATATGTAAACAAACACCTTGGTGGCCTAACGCCTGAGACAAATTAGAATAGATCCTATAACATTGAACTGGAGCTTTTAATTGTAGATAATTTATTAAAATCAGAGATAACAATTATAATAGGCACATGTTTGATGATGTAAAACCTGAGGCTTTTAAGGGATGGATTTTCAGAATTTTAACTAGTTTTGCACAATGAATTGAAGCATTTTGAATATTAACTTAATTGTAGTTGCGTGTACATTATCTTCTCTTCAGGAGTTAGGGATAAGTATTAGTTGAAAAGTCTCTTAAATTGTGATTATTTGCTAATGAAACTTCTTAGGAAGGAAGGCTTACAATTTAAAAGGCCTAGAGTGTTTAAAAGATGATTTTCCTTTCTTAGTTTAGTTGATCAACTTCTTTCTGGACAAAGAATCCTGCTACCTGAAATTATGTGTATGTTAAATAGGAAATGTAAGGATATTTATACCTAACATATATATGGTATATACTGAACTACTTTCTGTTACCGCATGGCTTACGAATTTTAAGGGTCATATTTTTCTTCTATTTATGCATCGATTCCCAGAAAGTTGAAACTTCTGCAACTTGTAGAGTAATTGTTATCTAAGTAGAGAGTCTTTTTGATTTATATCCTCAAACTGCATTACACCCTTAAATTATAAGGAAAAATAAACAATATGCATGCATAACACGGTTCTTTTATTTAAGCCTAAAACAATTTTGAATAATGTTGCCATTTTCTACCTATATAAAGCATATGTTTTTTCTTATGAGTCCAAAAACCTGACATTTCATTTTGTAGAAGTGAATTGATAACTTGTATGTTTGAAAGAAGTAGCTACGATAAAAATGTATCCATTAAAAAGGGTTGTAATTCAATTAGGCAAGAGCTTTTGAGTGAATATTACGTACAAAACATGTAGTGGCTTAAATGGTATAAGAATAACTAGTATGGTATTAGAATAAATAGAATGGTATTAGTGGTCCATTATTCTAAATGGTATTAGAATAAATAGAATCCCTAGAGTTTAGGAACTACCAAAATAATAAATTTTTTTTAGAATTAGAAAATAAATACAAAGATAATTCTCATTCAGGTTGGTTTATGGTAAATGTTGGAATATACAAATCGCTTATTCCTGGATACTGATATTGTATATAATAAAGGAATATAAATCAATTTCTATAGAAATATATATACCAAAGAGATTATATAGCTCCTCTTTTTAATATAGTGTATTCTAGGTATAGGAAAAGTATGCAGAACTTATCTCAAAAACATTTTTTTTCTACTTGAAGAAAATTAATGAATAAAATATTTTTTAAGGTAGGTGTGCAGGTATGCTAGGGCTGCCTTCACAAAATACTGGGTGTTTTAACAACAGAAATTTGATTTTCTCACAGTTGTGGGGCCTAGATGTCCAAGATCAAGGTGTTAGCTGGTTTAGTTTCTTCTGAGACCTCTCTCCTTGGCTTAGAGATGGCCATCTTTTCCTTGTGTCTTGGTTTTCTTTTCGTGTCTGGATCCTAATCTCCTTTTCTAAGGATACCAGTTTTATGTCAGGGCCCATCCATATTTTACCTTGATTATTTTTTAAAGACTCTCCCGGGACACCTGGGTGGCTCAGTTGGTTGAGTGTCTGCCTTCGGCTTGGGTCATGATCCCAGGTCCTGGGATCAAGCCCCACATCGGGCTTCTTGATGAGGAGAGAGCCTGCTTCTCTGCTGCCTACCATTCCCCCTGCTTGTGCTTGCTCTCTCCTCTCTCTGTCAAATAAATACGTTAAAAAAAAAAGATCTTATCTCTAAGTACAATCATATTTTGAGGTATTGGGGGTTTGTTAGGCTTGGAGGTTAGGGTAGGGGGAGGGCACAATTCATCACATAACAGCAGGGTAACCATAAAGTGAGTTAGTCTTACTACAGTTTTATACATTCAAATCTTCCTTATGGTTCATGCATATATTTATTTTAGACTGTAGGTTAAGTCAACTTAGTGCAAAACCCAAACCATTCATGTTGATGTCTAAAAAGCCTTTTTCTCTCAATATTAACCCCCATCCACACTGTCATTATTGGCTTCATGCATCCTCCCTTTTGACCAGTCTGTCTGATTAGGACAAATGGCAAAAAATGATATGGCTTGAGGATACCGTCTGGAATCACTGAATAATACATAGAAGGATGAATCTTCTGTGAAAAATCTAGACTATGAATAATAAATCTGTTATTTTAAGGATTATTTCTATATGCTACATGTGTACATACTACTATTTCCCTATCTTGGCCTTTGAGTAACCGGTGCAGTGTTTTGATTAAGAAGCAGTAGAGGAAAATTCAGGGGGGTATGCGTATTTGTTTCACTAGACTATGAGAAGTTAGAGCAATGCCAAATCAAGCTGAACTCCAAAATAGGATGGGTACTGTGTTTGCACTTTAGAGAAACATTTTAAATATGTCTTTCTTTCAGATTTTACTCTCTGCCGTATCCAAGACCTCACATAAGACATACATGCCTCACTTTAGTTTAGAAGCACCGAGTTTAAGAAACGTTAGATACATGAAAAGAATATATACAATAATTCCAGGACTGCTAAACTGTGTATTTCTGGAATTAATGGGAAAGAGACATACAGCAAAGCACCATTGATGCCGGCAGTGAAAGTGCCCAAATGCCAGGCCAGTTCCGAGGGACGCTATCCACGGCTGCATCTTCTCTTTCCTGGTGTTGAGATAAACAAACACACAGGGCCTTTAAGGTGCAAAGGGCAGTTTCTGTATTTGAAGTTATGCATTAAACAGATAGTTTCAGAGTTTCTCAGGTAGAATCCTGACAACTCAGCTTGCAGTAAAAGCGCCCCGATTCATCCTCACAAGCACTTTTGTTTTACTAACAATATAATTGAAAATCACAGTGTTTGGAGCAGTGTGCTCACTCCAGTGGGTCTGTTTTAAAATTGTGGAAGATTGGTTGCATTATGTCTTCAGCCATCTTGCAATAAATATCTTAGGAACAGTAGTTCATTGATTTAGAGAAAATTATCAGCCTTGGTATGGGGTGGTATGTGTAAAGCATTTAAGACAGAGGGAATTAGACAGTAGACTGAGCTACTGAGTGACCCTTGACAAGTTATTTAACTTGTTTGTGCTTTAGTTTGCCTGTCTCTAATCTAGAGGAATGCTACTTACTTTCATAGGGTTCCTGAAAAACTTAAATTGGACAACAATAGAAGAAACCACACAGCATCATTTTCTAGTACTTGGCAGTTACTTAATAAATGGAAATACCTTTTCTTTTCATCTCCATGATTTTTAATTTCCTCCTATGATCCTGGAAGTGGATATTAAAAAAAAAAACCCTCAATTTTTTTCTTAAACCATAAGCCAGGAGTTATTCTTCATTTCTGCCTTTTCCTTACACACCGATCTAATTTGTCAGTGAATCAGAGATCTGCCAATATTACTTGCAAATGAGCCTTGCAATTTCCACACCCATCCCTCCCCCGCCGCTGCTGTGTCGTCCAAAGCACAGTAATTGCATACCTGGACAACTCTAACTGCCCATTAACTGTTCTTTCAGTTTCCACTGTGTTCCCTTCAATGGTGATCTTAAAACATAAATAAGAACCTATCACCCCCATTTAAATCCAGCCAGTTGGTTGCCCATTGTGCAGGAATAAAGGCCAGACCCTCTGTTGCTGCCTCTGAGGCATCTGATGTTTTGGCCTCCCTTGGTCACTCTCTTACCTCTGGTCACATTCACATTTTCTCAGTTCTCAAAAAAAAAAAAAAAAAAAAAAAAGCCACGTTATTTTTCATAACTTTGCCCTTTTCATTCAAAACTCCTTCCAAACTCACCCTCACCTCCCACACATACACCTGACCTGAATGTCTTCATCCTTTCCTTCTCAGTTTAAACATCGCCTTCACAGAGAGCATTCTAGGCATTTCCTCTGATTTGTGCGTTCTTCTGTAGTTACTGTTGTTTGGAGATAATCTCATCAGCCCAGCTGGCTGAGAGGTCCCAGCAGCAGAAACTTGAGTGGACATTGTAAAGAGGGATAAAACAAAGGCCAGGAGAGCAAGAGAAGAAAGGAAATACTAAATAGTTAATAAAGTAAAAAAGGTCTGACACATTCTTTAATCTACTTGAAAGCGTCTTTAATAACTTGAAAACTTATATTTCATGATATAATTTTTTTTGGTTTGGATTAAGCTATGATTCTTACTAACTGCTGGTTGAAAGAAGGGAAAGTAATTGTCATTATCTATTTTACTTTAACCCGGTATGTCAAAAATGTTATCATTTCCATGTGACTCAATATAAACATAAAGATTGCTAAGCATATAGTTTACATTGTTTTTCTTATTAAGCCTTCAAAATCTAGTACATGTTTATGTTTACAGGACATTTCAATTCCTACTTGTCACAGTGCAAGTGCTCAGTAGCCACACATGGCCAGTGGCTCTCATGTTGTTCAGTGAGGATCCAGTGGTGATTCAATGAGATTCAGTATATCACTCTTTCATCGTCTGGGATGATTTTTGATTTAATTTTGAGACAATCTAGCTTTGAATTGGTTTTTCAGATTAGATATGTTAGATTTCTATTTTCAAAGATTTTTAAATCAATTTGCAGAAAAATATTTTCTCACATTTATGGAAATGAAAAACCTATCATTTCTATCTTTTTGAAGATAAGTAAAGTTAACAAGGGTTAGTTTACACCAGAGAGTTAATGGTCCTGCTAGACTTTCCATAACTTGTAAGATTTAGTTGTGAGGTAGTTTATATGGAATGGCATTTACAAGTGATTCTTAAAATTGAGTGGGCGTCAGAATCACTTGAGAGCTCATAACCATGCAGATTATTGAGACCACCTGAGATTCTGATTTTGTGATAGAGCTGAGACTCTGCATTTCCAGTATGCCTCCAGGTGCTGCTCCTGTAGCCAAAGAGGACTGTTACCGAGCCAGATCATTCATCTGCCCTCAGGCACCTTTCCTCTCTTCCTGTGGTTGATGATGGAGACATTCGAAATCACTACTTTTGTGTGTGTGTGTGTGTGTGTGTGTGTGTGTGTGTGTGTGTGTTGTAGATGGAGGACATTACCTGTCCATTCATATGGAGAATAGAGGAGCAAAACAACCATAAAGGGGGAGGAAAGAGAGAGCCATATAACAAATTTCAGAACAGAAAATTGTTGAAGAAATTCCACTGAAATGGGGGGGGAGGCACGGCAATACAAGCTCCCTCATGACCGTGTCTTATGTTTTATCCTTTTGCTTTGAGGGGTGGGGAATGGAGTATGTATTCTAGGTCTAGATAGACTTTTACTGAAGCAACAATAGCTCTGTTGAATACTCAACCACAAGTCTAATATGTCCCCGGCTGTAATTTATCTGTTTCTCTAGCCAGTTAATACCCACTACATTCCAAATCTTAAAATTAGCTTTGAGGCTCACTTGGAAACAAGTACTATTGTTTATATGAAAAGGGTGATGCTTATGTACCTACTATATCATGTTGAATTTCTACAAAGCTGCCATTGTGTGAATCAGGCCCCTGTGAATACTAGATAAAATTAATATTAAATTTCTGAGTAATGAGAAAAATCATTACCAAACTATATATAATTTTGATAAAGCTGTGAGCTTGAAAAATTTTTAAAGGCCAAATTTAGAAAAAAATCAAATGAAATTAATCTTAATTTCTTCTGTAAGCTTTAATTTTCCTGTTGCATTATCTAATATTTATTGAGTACTTATTATTGGCAGGCATTGTTCTAAAAGTTTTACCTGATTTAACTCATTTAGTATGAGAATAACAACCCAATGATTCTATTATTATTGTTCTTGTTTTTAGAGGGACATTATACAACTGGTTAATAAAGGTAGTATTCTGAAACACTTATCTGCCTAAACTCTTATCTGATATTCAGCTGGCTTAGTTTGTTCTTTTAAGGCAGGATTCTCTCTTCCTTGACTTTCTATTCTACAAATCTACACTCAACTACACATCCATTTGAATTCTTTGCCTAGATTTTTTTCCTTTTTTATAATTTAGTACTTTTGCTTTCCTCTATGTCTTCTCTATGCCATTTACTTTATATGAAGTATAATCCCCTTTCTGCCCCTTGGTAACATTTTACATTAATTAGTTCTTGAAATATTGAATATATTTATTCATGTTCTTACTGTTATTAGAGCAGAATGATAACAACTTCAAAGAATTTTTAAAATGAAAATTAAATCTTCCATTATTCAACACACACATTTCTTTTTTGTACATTTCTACCTAGTCTTTTATATAAGTGTGCTTATGGGTATACATTTGTTTTATATTTAGTCACCATGAGTAATTTGTATTTGGATTTTTTCACTAATTATTTAATTAAAATTTTTTTCTTATTAGAGAAATTTTTAGAACTATTTTTGTAATATCACATAAAATTCCATTAAATTGAAATAACACAATCCACCTATTTTCCTATTGTTATACAGGTTGATTTAATTTTTTTTCCTTTTCATAATTTTATAATGAATGTTTGTACACGAACACAGATTTTTTTAAATAATTGATTATTTTCTCTACTAATTTAGTTAAGTCAATAAGTCAGCCTTCTTTACCTTTGACACATATTGTTGTATTGCTTTTGCTTTTAACTGAATATTTTTTTTATTGAGTTTTAACTAATCTTAAGCATACACTCAAAGGCTTACATATATAAAATGTAACCATTGACACCAAGAATATTTCCAGTTCCCTAAAAAAATACCATTATGCTCCTACTTACACACACGTTAAATTTGCCTATAAACTGTGTTGCTGTATGTATTAGTAGCTAATTCTTTTTCATTGTTCTGCAGTATGCCATTGAATGAATAAACAACAATGAGTTTACTAAGTCTACTGTCCATGAGCAATTGGGTTGTTTCCAGTTTGGGGCTACTACAAATAAAGCTTCCTTGAACATATTTTGCATGCCTTTTGTTGGACCTCATTTCTAATGGGTATATTCTCAAGAGCAGAATTAACAGATCATAGAGGATACCAGTATGTTTAGCTAATATTAATTTTTTCTGGTTTAAAGTCAATTTAAAAATGCCAGTACAAATATTTTATATTATATATTGGTAAGGATATTATACTCATCATACAAAAGGGGAGAGAATAAATAGTTTAGGAAAGCCAGTAACATTTTGTAGTTAGAAACTATATTTCGCTCATGGCAAAGCTTAGCAAGTTACATCTGTCTTAGATGATTCCCTTTCTTTCTGTACAAATTTATCATACATGGAACTATACTAGTCCACATAAATATATTCCTAAACTGTTAAACTTTTCTTATAACAATAAAAATAATGATAACTATTTTTAAGTTGAGATATAATTGGCGTACAATTATTATTACTGCTTTGGCTACAGGCGCCTTTCACTTCTACTTTTCATGGAATTTCCTCATGTGTATTACCTCACATTTGTTAAGGACTGAATACACACTACCAACTGACAGGGAGGTATTTGTTTATGTTAATGAGCCTCATGAAACCATACCTTTGCACTGTGTTTAAGATAGAGTTCATGTAAATAGTTTAGGTAAGCACAGCACATACAAACACCACACACACAAATCCTGAGCTTTACCGTGTGTTAGTGAATATGGTTTTGAAAGCATGCTTTTTATTTAAGTAAGGTTATGAAAACAATTAGTTTTAAAGAATTTAAGCTATTCTTAGAAATGAGATCTTTTGCTCATATTATTTCTCTAAATTAATTGGATGATTCTTTTATATCTTCTCTTATACCTCTCAACCAGGAAGTAAGCACAAAAAATTCCTTTAACACTGGCTTTCCTGCATAGTCATTAAGCAGCTTTTATATTTGTTAGGGTGTGTTGGCAATAAATATCTTCTCTCTAGGACACGCAAATTATAGCCCGGTGTTGAAGCTTAATTATATCATTGAACTGCAGACCAGACAATGTTTCCATTATTGCAATTCTTATTTATTGGAAGATAAAAGGGTGTAAAATGAAAAGAGTAGTTGGGAAGTGATAATGATGGCCTAAGTACTATGAAACTCCCTGCCACTGATCAAACTATGTTAATGTTTATTTTAGTCCTCAGGAGTAGTAGTCACTTGTTAAAACTCCATCATGTAAAGCCATTTCCAGGCCTGGGGGTCATGATGAGGTGGGAGAGAAACAGAATGATTTATTTTAAAAAGCAAGACAAGGGTAGCCTGGGTGGCTCAATGGGTTAAAGCCTCTGCCTTCGGCTCAGGTCAGGATCTCAGGGTCCTGGGATCGAGCCCTGCATAGGGCTCTCTGCTCAGCAGGGAGCCTGCTTCCCTCTCTCTCTGCCTGCCTCTCTGCCTACTTGTGATGTCTCTCTCTCTCTGTCAAATAAATAAATAAAATCTTAAAAAAAATAAAAGCAAGATAAACATCAGATTTAAACATTTTAAATTTGTGTGTTCCTTACCATATTGTTATGTAAGTGACTTTATTTTGGGAAAAAAGAAGTTTGGGAGGTAATGTTTAAAGACGTTGTTATTACATTGGAAATGAAGCAGTAAGACGGGATTTTTTTTTTAGAACAGTTTTAGCAACAAATGACAACATCCCCCATACTGGCTCTTTGCAAGTATGTTTTCACTCATGCTTTCACTCTGGTTCTTGGTATCATAATGAACCCTACCTTCTGAAGACCCTGAGTAGGGTGTGGCGTTAAGCATCTAACAAGCATCCAGATGCTAACAAGCAACTCTAACTCTAACTATAAAATAAAAAAAATTAAGAATACTGTGGTATCTACTATAGTACCTGACACGTAATGAGTGTCTCAATAAATATTTGTTGAATAAATGACTATGTTAATGAAATAGGTAAAATTTTCCAAAAGTGTATCCTTTGATTTAGATAACAGGCATATTGAACAAAATGTAGAAAATGAAGTAAATTTATATAACACTTCAGTAAACGCATGTGTATAGCAAAAATATAATTCACAACTCATGAATTGAACTGATCTCTGAAGGTTTATGTAGCACTTAAAGCAGCAGTTGTTTTCCTAGCTGTATACCCCAGCCAAACACTTGCACATATGTGTGAGGAGTCATGCACAGCAATACCTAATAGCAGAAATTAATTAACTATCCCAGAGTCTATCACTAGAGCAAAAATAAGACATTGCTTTTCACTCATTCAATAGGACATTATATGGGAGTATGAATAGATTAACCTGAAGTACATCATCAACGGGGTTGAATCTCAGACACCTATCATTGAGTGAAAGAAGCAAATCAGAGAAGGATACATTGAGTATGATTTCTTTTATATATTTTCAAAAACGGGAAAATCTAAACACTTCTGTACATAATATGTAAATATTAATGTACTTAATTATATTCTGTGAAGGGAAGAGTGAGGATAATGATCAAAATTTCATGTTAATGCTTAATTATTTGGCCATATACATGGCAGGTGGATGTATGATTGTAGAAAGGCACAAATGAGGCTTCCACAGGCTGTCAATGTGCTCTTTCTTTACTTGGGTAATGTTATTCATTTATTGAAAATGTGTTTCATTTATTATTAATATTTAACCTGTACAAGTACATTATATGCACGCTTCCTTTTCTGATATATTTTACAATTTAACGAAATAAACTGCTTCTTACGGGCACGAGTATGTTAGGTGATATCCTAGTGTTCATGGAGCTTTCAGCAAGAGTAAAGGTAGACATTAATTCAATAATTGGAATTACTCTAGGCTTATTGAATAAGAAGTACGTGGTGCCATAAGGCTTCACAAGAGGTGATACGATCTAATCAAGGAAGTGCAGAAGGAGTTCCACTGAGAAAGTAGGAATTGAGCTAATATCTAAATAATGAATGGAAACTAACTTGGAAAAGAAGGAAGTAAGGTAAGAGTATTTCTTGTAGGGAAACTGATCCAGGCTTTGTGGTACAGGAAGGAGCACTATGAATATAAAGAAAAGAAAGAAGGACAATGTATTGGTGCAGAGAGAGAAACGAGTATTGGGAAGAATATTATTTGAGAGGTAGGTAGGATCACAACATGGATCTTATAGTTAATATTAAGATTTTTGTCTTTTCCCAGAGTGATGAGAAGCTGTAGAGATGTTTAAAGTAGGGAGATGATGCGAACAGATTTACATTTTGAATATATCACTCTGGCTGCAGCTGGGTAGGGGCAAAGGTAGGGGCAAATGGGGAGACTGGCAGAGCGACTATTTTTGTAGTCCAGGTAACACATTATGAAAGCTTGGATGAAGGTACTGGTGGAGAGGATGAGGAGATATAGATTGATTTCAGAAAATTTTGAGGACAAAATGTAGGGGATTTGGTAATGAAGTAGATTTGGAGAGAGAGTAAGAGAACCTCAAGAATGATTTCTAAGTTTCTAGCTTGCCTAAATGAATGGCTGGTGGTACTCTTCAACTGAGAGAGGGAATAGAGGAAGAAGACCGTCGGTTAAAGGGACTTTACATTGTTCATATTTGTACATATTAAATGCATGTATGTTAGACCTCTGAGTGCAGATACTGATCTAATTTAGACCTTCTTTCAAAAGGGTGTTTCTATATGGTATGTATTACATCTTGAACTGAATATTCAATATGGTGTAAGACCAATTTTTTCTCCCTCCTTTTTTAGAGTACAGACAGACATATGAATATAAAGGAAGTCTTTTTTGTCTCTTTCTCTCTGCATTTCAGTTTCCAATCGTCACCTCTTTCTTCTACTATAGGAATCTCTGACTGTCCCTTTAATGTAGTGGAGGATTATTGGTGCTTTGCTGCTCGCCATGGTTAAAATAATGCTCTTTCTCAATAATGAAGCAAGTGGTGTCTAATGTTAGGCTTGTTCCAGAATTCATGAAAGATCTATTCTTTTTTTAAAGATTTTATTCATTTATTTGACCCAGAGAGAGAGATCACAAGTAGGCAGAGGCAGGCAGAGAGAGATGGAGAAGCAGGCTCCTTGCTGAGCAGAGAACCCGATGAGGAGCTCGATCCCAGGACGCTGAGATCATGATCCGAGCCGAAAGCAGAGGCTTTAATCCACTGAGCCACCCAGGCGCCCCTCGTGAAAGATCTTGACATTTCATATAGGTGTAGTGATTTAAAAAATAGCTCTGTGCTGTCCCCTTTGAATAGGGAAGGCTAATCGGGGCCTTCCTGAGTCCAAGATGTACAGCTAGAATCATAACATTTTATTGTTTTCTTCAAACCAGAAATCCCATAGTCATTCTTCCCTTTAATTTCTGACAGTACGGTGGATGGTATATCTAGAGAAATCGTCCCATTAGTAAAAACTAAAAAATGCCAACAGAATATAGTTTTTGAAAAATCTATTTTTTAGAAAGATTAATTGTATAGCTGAGTTGGTGGGAAAGTAAAGGGAATTTTAAAAGTACATGAACACCATGAAATCACAAATCAAGAGAGTTAGCAAGCCCTGAAATAGATGTTTTTTTCTGGGATATTTGGCGGTTCCTGATGGTATACAGTTTAGGATTTGAGAACATTTTTGAGAAACAAAAAATAGCTTTGGCTGGCGAAAATTGGTTAGATTGTACTGGAAAACCCTCTGAATAAGTAGGATCTCTGGAAGGAAACTCTTACTGTGAGTTCAGTTAAACAAGTAAAATAGATATGAAAGAGGTGGGAGAGAGAGAATGCATATGCTCTTGAGAAGAGTAGGAATAATTACTTTTGTTGGTCTTGGTTCTACGTGCGATGTAAGGAAAAGAAAGTTCTACCTGAAGAAAATCCCTAAACTCACCCTCATGTAATTCAAATTTACACTGAAAAATAAATTTCAGTTTTAAGATTGATAATTTCCCCAAGTACTTTGCAGAAGCAAGCAAAAATCCCACAAAAAGAAAAGCATTTTAAGTCAAGGCCTTAAATAATTCTTAAAGATAAAATTGCAAGGGGCATGAGATCATATTAAAAATCAGCACTAAATAAGGTAGAACAAAGCATAAATTTACTCAGAAAAACGAACACCAGGGGCACCTGGGTGGCTCAGTGGGTTAAAGCCTCTGCCTTCAGCTCAGGTCATGATCTCAGGGTCCTGGGATCGAGCCCCACATCGGGCTCTCTGTTCAGCAGGGAGTCTGCTTCCCCCCTCTCTCTTGTGATCTCTCTCTGTGTCAAACAAATAAATAAAATCTTTAAAAAAAAAGAAAAGAAAAACGAACACCAGAAACAAATCCAAAAAGATGGTAGCTACTGGAACTTTCATTTATAAAATATAAGTTAATTATATTTAATATGTTTAAAAATAATGTAGATTATCTAAAATATAGCCAAAAATGAAGACTAAAAGCTAGCATACATTTGAAAAAAACGCAAATAGTAGTTTGAGAGATTAAAAAAAAATAGCAAATGATAGTTGAAATTCATTTTATAGGTTATACAACAGAGGAAACACAGCTGAAACGGGAATTTTTTGAAATAAAAGATCTGAAGAAAATACAAAGAATACAGAACTGAGAGACAGCTAGGAAATATGAAAGAGATTTTAAGAGATGTGAAGGGTCAAAAGATAAAATGTCACATATACCTAAGTGGACAGCCAGATAGAGGGAAGAGAGAATATAAGAGTGAGACAATTTTCAGAGTGATGATGGCTGAAACAGATTTTGAATTGATGAAAGACACCAATCTTCATATTCACAAAGCAAAACAAATCTGAAGCCAATAATACAGTATAGTATAATCAACAGAACACTCTAATATATTATAGCAAAATCACTGAGCATTGATCCAAGATGAAGAAAGAAAAAAAAAAAGTTAACAAAGAGCAGAGGGTAGTAATAGATGGTAGAAACAAATCCAAACACAGCAGTAATCATTATAAATATGGATGGATGAAAAGTTCCAGTTAAAAGAGATTATTAGGCAGAAAACAAAACCAAATCCCAGTTTTATTGTTCTATTGTTAATAGAAAAACTCCTAAACTGAAGAATACAGAAAATGCTGAAAATAATCATTGGGAAAGACATACCAAATAATTGATAACCAAAAGAATTTAAAAAGTTTACTTTTTAAATAGCAGATAAAGAAAAATTGAAAAAATGTTGTTTCATGTGGTAGCCAGCCTCTGAGATGACCCCCTAGTGATCCTTGCTTCCTGGTAGTCATGGCTGTTTAGTCTCTTATCCCAGTGAATAGGCATGACTTGTATAACTAATAAGATATTCCAGAAATGATAATATAAGAGAGAGGGAAGGAGGGAATGTGGAAGGGAAGGAAAGAAAGTTATTAAGCTTTCAGAGGAAATAAACAAATTTTGATTTGTTATATAGATGACATGATTTCCCATTTAGGAAAAAAATCTACAAATTATTAGTCATTTTTTAAAAGATTTATTATTATTATTATTTTTAGAGAGGGAGAGAATGAATGAGGGGGGGAGGGTCAGAGGGAGAGGGAGAGAGAGAGAATTTCAGTCAGACTCCCCGCGGAATATGGATCCTGTTGAGTCTCCATGGCACTCATCTAACGACCCCCATGATCATTACCCAACTGAGCCTCTCAACTCAGGTGCCCCAACAAAATTCAAGTACAATTCCATATATTAATATTAATATGTAGTTAATATTTTAACTCAGAAAACGTTCTATTTTAATAGCAACATGAATATTTTTTTAAAGATTTTATTTATTTATTTGACAGAGAGATTACAAGTAGGCAGAGAGGCAGGCAGGGGGGAGGGGGAAGCAGGCTCCTCACCGAGCAGAGAGCCCCATGTGGGGCCTGATCCCAGGACCCCGAGATCATGACCCGAGTTGAAGGCAGAGGCTTTAACCCACTGAGCCACCCAGGCACCCCTAGCAACATGAATTATAAGGTATTTAAGAATAATGAAAGTCATGCAAATTTTTTATAGAGATTATACAGTTGTATTGAAAAACATTAAAATACATCCAAATAAATGAAGAATCACACTGTAGATAAGATGCTATTTTTAAGATGACCGTTTTCCTCCAATTGTGCATGATTTAATGCAACTCCTGTCAACTTTCACCAAGATTTTTCGTGAAAGCTGACTACCTCATTTTAACATTCATATGGTGGACTAAAAGGACAAGAATTGCTAATTCACTACTGAAAAAGTAGTACAAGGAAGCACCTCGTAGCCTATCAGATAATCAAGATCTATTTTAAACCTATTATAATTACAGTGTGCTAGTTCAGGAATAGAGTGCTGGAACAGAGTGCTTAGCTCATAAACAACCCACACATATATGGAAACTTGTTCTCTTAGCATTGCAGATCGGTAGAGGGAGCTTAGTCTTCTGGCAAAAAGTGTTGGGAAAATTAGCAATTAATATGGAAAAGATAAAACTGGACCCCGCCTCACACATAGCATAAAAATCAATTCCAGTTGGATTAATAACTTAAATTTGAAAGGGGACATAATAGAATGTTTCTGATCTCTTCTTATGAATGGACTACATTTAAAAAGAAGCACAACCCTAGAGATAGTTTGATAAATTTCACTTCATCCAAATTCAGGGCTTCCTCTATCAAAAGGCACTGGGAGAGTGGTGAAATGACAGTTCCAAAGCTGGAATAAAATGTTTGCATTGCCCATGATCAACAGAATTTAGAATCTAAAATACATAAAAACTTGGTAAGCTAATAAGAAAAAGACAACCAACCAATAAAAAGGTGGGGATAAGACATAGTCATTTCATAGAAAAGAAATCAAAATAGGCAAGAAAAAAATTGTAAATATGGTGACACTAATCTGTATCACTGGAAAGGCAAATTTAAGCCACAATGAGTGTTGTATCTCACCTTATTTCCAGGATTAAATTCCAATATCAGCATTACTGAGCAACTACAACTGGCAGATGCTGTAGGTGCACCATTCTTCAGAAGACTGTGGGGGATTAATGGTAAAATTCAGCAAGGACTGTGAGCCAGCCACTGCTAAGTGTACCTCAGAGCAGGGCTTATCGAGAATGATCCAGGACAAAGAAGTCTTAATTTTGAAATTTTTCTCCTTCCCTCTTTCCCTCTCTTTATTTCCTTTTCTCCCTGCCCCTCTCTCTTCTCTTCGCGTGTTTCTTTCTCCTCCAGTATGGTTATGATGCTCTTTTGAAATACAGTTTAACTACATTTGCTTCACCTTGCTTTCAGGGTTTTTTGTGTTTGGGTTTTTGTTTTTTTGTTTTTATGCTTCTTGTTCCTAATTATTTTTCCAATATGTATGTTATGCTTTCAAAAGTAAAAACTATATATAAAAAGAGATTCCTTACAGAAGCCATGCTCCCTCCTGTATTCCTTTCACTCTGTACCCCTCTCATGTAAACCAACATTACTGGGATTTTTTTTTTTTTGCCATGTTTATATATGGATATTAATTTATTTTTCTTTCTTTCACAAATGGAGTTATTATATATGCTTTCTGCATTTTGATTCTGCTCCCCAGCCCCCGTGATATTTTCTTGAGATTTTCTTTCATTTCTCAAAGACCTTCCTCATTCTTTTTTTACGTAATTCTCCATTGTGTGAATACGTCACAGTATATTCAGCCAGCATCTTAGGTTGAACACATAGGCAGTTTCAATATTTTAGTTTCCATTTATTTGGAATCACTTCTTTTGTCTTTATTTTGCTTATGGGAACTACTACATTCTTGAAGGTATGTTTTGTCTTAACAAAAAATCAGTTGAAGCTTATATTGCTGTCAATAAATTAGGCATTAAAAATAAATTACACAAATTTTACTACTCTAATTTAGCCATAATGTTAAATGATAAATTTTAAAAACAGGCTTATTTACAAATGAAAATAATGTACAGATATTTATAAAATATGTATGTATTTAAAATTACCCAACTTTCATACATTTTTGGATTACAGTTGCTAACCTGTAAATATCTTAAAAATATCACATGATTGTAATTGCACAGGACTCATGTGGTTTTTGCCGTAGTGTGGCTTACATGAGTTCAACACCATCAGACTGGTGAAGACCTATTAAAATGAGATGAATTGGCTGATTCTGAGCTGAGATATTACAACAAAATCCAGTTACTATTAAAGCTTCTAAATGCTTACCCTCTATTTCTGTACTTATCCGATCATGGTCTTATAACAAACAATTCATCGACTGGCTTGGGTCCACAAACCACATGTTGATATGTGCACCTGGAAACATAGACTAGAATATTTATGGCAGTATCCTTTGTAAAAGTAAATATTGGAAATACCCCAAATGTCTATCAATAATGGAATGGATAAATGCATTGTGGTATGTTCACATGAGGATGTATTATAAAACAGAAAATAAATCACTCTTCTATCTGTCAACTCAAATAAATCTCATAAACACAAAGTTCAGTTAAAAAAATAAAATCAAAGAAAAACATATTACAGTAATATTTTCATTTATATAAAGACCCAAACAGAAACAACTAAAAAATACGTTGTTATTAATTTATAGATATTTGGTAAAACTCAAAGTAGTGTAAGGAATTATTAGCGTAGCATAGTAATTAACTCTAGGAGTGGGATTTAATCAAGGAATGGTAACTAGGGGTCTTCAAAGTCATGGTTCATGTTCTACTTCATAAACTAAGTACTGAGCATATGGATATTTGTTTCATTATTAGTAAACTGAACAGATACTAGATATTATTTTATATATATCAGAGGTTTCATAATAAATTATTAAAATTATAAAAATGTAAGACTAAAAATAAGACTTTTTGAAAGACTTATAAAGAGATGTGAGTAAATAAGAAGACATTCCTGCATGGGAAGACTCAGAATTATAAAGCTTCTAGTTCACATGAGTTCTATACATTTTTCCAAATCCAATCAGAAAAATGAAGAAAATAAAATTCAAAAATTAATATCCATATCTTCAGGTCTCTGAAGGATAGGAGGTCATTATTGCATACTGAATTTCAGTATAAGGATTTGATCATGACAACATAAAAATTTGGTTTTTAAGGTGTTCTGGGATAAAATGTATAATAAAATGCCTGCATTCAGTGAGTTGGCCAGGACCATTGTAGAATTAATACTCAGATCACTAGAAATTATGTCAGAGAGCAGAGGTGCTGAATCTCAGGCTCTCCTCTTATTGGCCTCATGATTTTAACTGCATCATCCAATTTTCTAGTATTTAAACTGAAAATACCAATAGTATTAGTAACTAAGATAAAAATTACTTGTCTTAGCCTTACTGTAATGAAAACCTCTATAACATTATATTATTTTCAGGTTTACTTTGGAAATGAGAACATATGGTATATGCAATGTAGTAATGTGGTTTTTTTTTCCACCTGCATTGTGAATACCCATCTATGTCAATCTTTCTCTGTAGCTGTGATAAATAAATTAAATAAGTTATAATTTATTTTATATTTCTCACATGACAAAATAGAATTTTTAAAAAGCACCCCCATTCCCCTAAAAGTTAGAGACTAAATATGAATGAATGAAGAAATGACTCGACATACTGAATATTAATTGAATTCTAAAACTATGCTAATTAAAGCTCTATGATACTGCTTTGAGAAAAGAAGAATGAAGCACTATAAAAGCTCTGAAATCATAATGTTTATAAATTTATAATATATGATTATATAATTCTGAGTATATGTTATAATATGTAAGTAATTATAACACATCTATGGGGAAACTATTCAATAAGTACTAGTAGATGCCATTTAGAATGAAAAAAGATGAGTGAAATATAAATATAATAAAAAAGGCACAAAAAAGACAAATATCTATCTGGTCTTGAAAGAAGGAAATCTTTAACTGTAAAACAATATAAGAAACCATAAGAGGAAGTAATGATAGATGTGTTAGAAAAGAAATATTTTGGAAATTATATAGAAACATCATTAACCTAAAAATCAAATAATCTATGGATATTATTTTCCATAAATATCACAGACATAGCTTTAAATCGCTAGCTTACCAAAACTTCAAAAATGCAGAAGAAAAATTCTCCACCTTCAATAAAAATGACATAATTAGCACAGCTTCATAAAAACTCAGCTTTTCAGGGCACCTGGGTGGCTCAGTGGGTTAAAGCCTCTGCCTTCGGCTCAGGTCATGATCTCAGGGTCCTGAGATCGAGCCTTGCATCAGGCTCTCTGCTCAGCGGGGAGCCTGCTTTCCCCTCTCTCTCTTCCTGCCTCTCTGCCTACTTGTAATCTCTCTGTCAAATAAATAAATAAAATCTTTAAACAAACAAACAAACAAAAAACCCTCAGCTTTCCTGGTATATTAGTCAGGATGAAAATTATGCTGCTAAAACTAAATGGCCCAAAAGGGTTGCTGTAATAAAATAGAAGTTTATTTCCTTCCCACTTAAGAATCCCTAAGTCCCTGGTCTAGGTTGAATGATTATTTGTGTTTCACATGGTCCTCTGAGGACTCAGGTTGTTTCTTTCATGGCTTTGCTATCTCCTGGAGCAGCTTTTGGCAGAGTTTTTTCCATAAAGGACCAGATAGCAAATATTGTAGGATTTGGGGGCCATATGATGTCTGTTGCAATTACTCAGCTCTGCAGTTGTAGGGTGAAAGCAGCCACAGACAATAAATAAACAAATTGATTTGACCTTGTTCCAAAAAACTTTTTCTAGAAAACAGTCTGCTCTGTCATTTTATGACCCTTGCCCTTGGGCATTGTCTTGTTCTGCTTGGTTGAGGCTAAATCACAAGCACATCTGTATCCCAGCTTGCAGGAAGGAGGGAGCTTGGGGGATTTTATGCACAATATCTTCAAGCCTAGACCCATAAGTAGCAAGCATCACTTATGATCACATTCCATTGGTGAAAACCTAGATATATGGCTACACCCAGCTGCAAGGGTGGCTGAGAAATGTGACCTCCAATTCCAAAGTGCCCAATTACTTATCTCTTGCCATGGAAAGAAGAATATATCTAAGGGAACTACTAGTTGTCTCTGCCAAACTGTAGTCAAATAAGTTCAAAGTTACTTTAAATTTTGTAATAAATTATATAAATAATTATTATCAAAGAACAAAAATATAATATCCAGTGTTGGCATTATACCATTATTAGTGAGTGTAGTAATAATTGTTGCAGTTTTAACACATGTCCAACATCTTTGGGTTGTAATACAACCTCAAATCATTTATCGTCACCACTTTCTAAATGAATATCTGATTTTTAAAGAGTTTAAAGACTACAGTATACAATTAGTGAGTGTTTGAGCCATGAGTCCATTGTAGGCACTCTTGTTCCAAAGCCTATGCTCTTCACTAGTGGATAATGAAAATCAGGCCACTTTTATGGAGAGTGCATTGACACTGTGGGTCAAAATCTATAAAAAAAAATTCTATCATCTGACTTAATTATCCCACTTCTAGGATTTTTTTCTCTTTTAAAATAATTAGCAATATGATCAAAGTCAATACAGTTTTATGTATTATCCAACCATTAAAATAATGTTTTCAAATAATAATGGTATAGGGCAATGCTCAAGACATAATACTGTGTAAAAATAAAAGATTGAAAACACTCCAAATAGAGAATAATCTCTATAGAGGGAATAATGTATATTACATCTTTAATAAATATATAAGCATATACATGTATACATATATAAGGTATATGCACATACATACATTTGTAAATAATGTAAGAATGTATGAAAAATGGTACTTCGAGTGATAAAATTATAGGACTTTTTTATAGTTTTCTATATTTTACAAAATTTTCAATAATAGGCATATATTTTGTTTGGCCATATATTTTGTTTATATTCAAATACTAAGTTAATATTTAAAGACTATACTTTCTAACTATTAAATCTCTAATTTTCTAGTGTTAATAATAATGCTTAACATGTTAATCAATAAGAACATTTTAAGAAAAATTGATTAAGTTAAACTTAGGTACAATTTATTCTATATATAGACATGTTACTTAAATAATGAGTGCATTTTCCTACCATTGGCATGTCTTTTCATGCGGCTGCTTTTATGTTTTTATTTTGTTAGTTTTTAGTCCTATATGCCCATTGGTAGGCCACATTATTTTCCTTTTGGTTTTAGTTTTTGCCAGGAAGGGCATATTTCTGAAGCCCTTTTCATTTTAGTGTGTAGCACAGTACCAATAAGTTTTCAGCTACATTCGGTTTTAGCTGACAGTAGAGTGGATCAGTGACACAAAAAGCACTTGAAATGGTTCATCAAATGTTATTTCAAAAGAAATAAATTCTTTTTACCATTTTTCTCTCTGATATTAAATTTAGTTATTCTTTGTCACAATATGTATATATTATTAATGTAAATTCTTTGCCCAATATAGGGCTTGAACTCACAACTCGGAGATCAAAAGTCACATGCTCTTCTGACTAAGCCAGCCAGGTGCCCGCCACACCTATTTTCAGTCGTAAGAAAGGTGATAGTATTCCAAACATAACTTATCTTCCAAATCAGGAAACTTTTGAGAGTAGCAAGGAAGCTATTATTAATTATGCTTGGGCAGCAGTCAGACTGTCACTCTCCTGTGCAAATTTGGGCTACTGGTCACTCTAACAAGGGTTAATTAACTATGACCAAATTGAATTTTAATGTTCAATGGAAGATTTGCTATTCAGTAATTACAAATAATCATAAACCCCTTTTAACAAAGCATTTACGTTAAAACGTTTGATCTTACTGACTCTATTAGAATGGTAATAACATTGTTTCCATCTTCATGCTACATTATCTCAGGTCGAGGAGGGTGGAGACTGTAGGAACTAACTTTTCTTGTTTCCATTGGAACAGTGGTAAGTTTGTTTATGTCATAGATTCAACCTGAAATTCAACATTTTACTTTTGAATTCATCAAAAATTTTAATTTTCTGATTCATTTCTTAGAGTTCTACATGTTTTCTTTGTTTCACCAGCACTATATTAGAGAAATAATATTTTAATTCCTTATAAGGGATGGTATATACTGTATAGAGAATGACCAAGCTGCTTTAAGCTAGAGTTATTGGGTTCAGCGTAATTCACCCTGGAGTTCAGTGACCTGCTCCTACAATTAGTCTCTTATCTAGAGTTTCATCATGTGAGTCTCAGCACATAGCTTATCACTGTCAGGCTCCTTTCTTATTCTTGGGCTTATTCAAACCTTCAAAAGCTAAATTTGCAGCTCTAAACTATCCAGAGTAGTTGTTAAAGAAGACATATGTCACCATTTATATAAGTTTGAGCTTTTCAAGTTCCTTTCCTCTAAAATTATACTGAAAAACCCAACTTTATTTTTTAAATATTTAAAGAAAGAAGAATATGCATAGTTTCCCTATGCACATGTTTCATTTTTGAGTAGTAGGCCATGCTTATATACCTAAGTTAAATTATTTCCATTCATTATTATTATCAGTGAAGAAATTCATCACCTGTGAATATTTCTAAGCATATGACTTATTATTAGAAAAATAATTTAAAATTGCAGGGATTGTTACAGAAGAGAGAGACAGGAGAACTCAGGATAGCCTTATGTCTGCCAAAAAATTTTTAGACTTTATGATGGGAATTTATGCAATATTGTTTTCTCAAAGATGCATAGAATGTTATGCAATGACCGAATAAAATTTTAGAGGCCCAGTGTGACCATGCATCTTCATTCCTGAATTTTCCTGACTTTATATTTTCATAGCACTCTTTCTGCTTATTTATTGAACTTATATTATCTTGAATGATATGTCCATAGGTTTGCTTTCCACTTGAATGAGGGACCTATGAAGGTACATAAAATTATTATTTGTTATAATTCTTAATCACATTGCCTACTCTATATTAGGCCATTAAAAGATGTATTTAGAGTGAATTGATAAAGAAATGAATGATTATATAAGGATTTTAATGTTCAGATGGAACATTGAGGAATTAAATGATTGCTTGCAGTAGGGTAGCAATAATGTCAGGCCTCTTGAACTTAAACTTTCTATACTTGACACCACCAGCCTGTTCTAATATCTGCAGCCTAACTCCTGGTCCAGGACTGTAGATTGTGTCTGTGTTGTTCCTGGCTAGAAGCGAAATAGCACAGGAACTGTTAACATTGATTTCAGCTCCTGGAATTAAGTGATTGATCTGCCTTACTTCATATTTCTCATCTTAATGTTTTATGTTTTGTCTTTTAAATGAGGAAAAATAATGTATATTACATGTGATGATACTGAGCATTAAGATGTGTAGTAAAGGGGTGCCTGGGTGGCTCAGTTGTTAAGCGTCTGCCTTCGTCTTGGGTCGTGATCCCAGGGTCCTCGGATCGAGCCCCACATCGGGCTCCCTGCTCGGCAGGAAGCCTTCTGTTCCCGCTACCATCCCCTCTGCTTGTGTTCCCTCTCTTGCTGTGTTTCTCTCTGTCAAATAAATAAAATCTTAAAAAAAAAAAAGATGTGTAGTAAGACTTTAGCACATTGGTTAGTACATTTTCACCAACCCTGTCATTTTCCAATCACATTGGCCTACCTGAAGTTTCCAGAATATGCAGATTGTTGGTGCTTTGGTGTTGCTGCTGCTGTGCTGTCCACAGAAGCCCTCTTCTCCCCAGTCATTTTTGGTAGGTCTTTTCCTAAATGTTAAATTCTTGGAGAGCTCTTATCTGATCAGCCTATCAATAATAGCCTTAATCATGCTATCATCTCATCTTGTTTTATCTCTCTTCATTGTACTTAGCAGTCATTGACATTTTGATACATATTTTTTTATAGTGCCCCGCTTGCTTGCAAGAATGAGGTCCATGAAGGCAGGGACTTTGTCTTCTTTATTCGCTGCTCTAGCTCCAGTGCATAGGAGAGAACTTGATCTATTGCATCATGAAACACATACATTTTGAGTGAATGAAAGGAATTGTATAAGAAAATACTGCTATTAAGAATCAAACTATTGGGGCACCTGGGTGGCTCAGTTTCTTAACTGTCTGCCTTTGGCTCAGGTCATGATCTCAGGGTCCCGAGATTGAGCCCTGCATCAGGCTCCTTGCTCTGCGGGAGATTGCTTCTGCTTCTTCCTTTGCAGCTCTCCCCTTCTTGTGCTCTCTCTCTCTCAAATAAATAAATAAAATCTTAAAAAAAAGGAAAAAAAACTATTATGAGGGCACTTTTTGTGATGAGCACAGGTTCTTGTATGTAAGTGATGAATCACTGAATTCTACTCCGGAAACCAATATTGCACTGTATGTTAACTAAGTAAAAAAAAAAAAAAAAAAAAAAAAAATCAAACTACTTAGAAATACTTGTATGTATGCATATTGCTATAAGCATTAGCATTTTGTAGGTAATAAGATTGTCAATCATATATACAAAAATGAAATACAGGTCTTGAGTCCTTCCCTACTGCTCCCACACCCATGCTTTTTATGCAGATAACATAGTCTTTAAACACATTTTTCTATCTCTTCAAAACCCAAACAAGTAACTCATCTTTCAAATTAAATATACCAACCCTCAAAACAATAAGACATTAAGTTTTTAGGAGATTGACTTCCTAAGAAATGGATGCCAGATTACAACACTATTTGAGAACACAAAATGTGGTTTTTGAGAACATAAAATTAATGAACTTTTTTAAACCTAAATGATACATTTCATATAGCTTTTCCATCTGTCTCTATTTAGAGTTGTTTTATTTATTTTATTTTATTTTGGTAATAACATTGCTTCTACATGGATAGAAGTGATTGATAATTAAAAATTAAGTTTCATAAAATGTTGATGTCTTTAGTTACACACATATCCAACAATAGCAGTCAATGTGGTAGGGCGCCTGGGTGACTCAGTAGGTTAAAGCCTCTACCTTTGGCTCAGGTCATGATCTCAGGGTCCTGGGATCTAGCCCAGCATCAGGCTTTCTGTTCAGTGGGGAGCCTGCTTCCCCCTCTCACTCTGCCTGCCTCTCTGCCTACATGTGATTTCTCCCCTCTCTGTCAAATAAATAAACAAACAAACAAACAAACAAACAAATAAATTAATAAAACCTTTAAAAAACAAACAACAAGCAAACAAAAGAACCAGTCAATATGATGAGTAATGTTCTAGTATTTATACTCTAGGGAACAATTAAATCATTTACTACAACCTGGTGTTTTCTGTTATGCATGAACATAAAGAACTATAATTTTCTGGATAGTTGATCTTAAAGTATAGCAAAATGAAATGTGGAAGTAATTAAAGAAAATGTTTTACTAACATTTATCTTGATAAATTATTTCAGTTCTACATTTCATCTTGCAGACACATCCACAATGCCTTTGAATTTGTGAAATAACTGAAAAAGTTCATAAAAGTGGTAATTGCCTTTATATTTTTGAGCAGGACGTTAAAAAGATTTTTTAAAAATAACCATGATGCTCTATTAACACAATTTCTTCAATAAATTGCTTTTGCTGTTTTTAAAATACTAGTAGTTGTAGGGGTGCCTGGGTGGCTCAGTCCATTAAGCATCCAACTCTTGGTTTTGGCTCAGGTCATGATCTTATGGGATGGGATCGAGCTCCATGTCAGGCTAAGCACTCTATGCTGAGTCTGCTTGAGGAAACTCTCCCTCTTCCCCTCCCCCCATAAATAAATAAATCTTAAAAAATAATGGTAGTTGCAATGTTTGCCTATTTTCTGTATGCAAACTGATTTAATCTCATCTTCAAAAAACTAAATCAAACAAAAGCAAACTAAAAAACACAGTTCAGAACACAGTTCACACTAGTGAACATTACTGACTAAGTGGTTATGGGAACCATAAAATGCACTCCTTATCAGGGACTTCTTTGTCTAGAAGTACACAAAATTTTACAAACCTGTCCAGAGCCTCATATCTAAAAGTCTCATTTTCTGCACTTTGGAGATCTTATTTTCTGTGTAAGATCTTAGTTGAATTATTCAAATTCAACATAAACATTATGAGGAAGCAGAAATGGATAGAGTTAATATTGAATACATTGAGCACCTACTAAGAATGAGATTACAAGTATTTGAGGGTGGTATGATAAATAACACAACTCAAGAAGGGACTTACGGGGTTACTATAAGAATTTGCTGATTTGTGTACTTGAGATTTTTTGGTGAGGGGAAGGGAAGAAGGAGAGGAAGAGAGAGAGAGAGAGACTCTTAAGCTGAGTGTGGAGCCTGACATAGGGCTTGATCCCACAACCCTGAGATCATGACTTGAGCTGAAATCAACCAACTAAGCCTCCCAGATGCCCCAAGATTTTTTTAAAATCTTTTTTCTATTTCCTTGAAAGCACAGTCCTACATTTTTCAGTGTAACTCTTTCTGTGTTTTATTGGGTTACTTAATTTTCATTTCGAGTTTATTTACTGTTCTATCTTATCTGGGCCATTTTTAGGCCTAATTCCCTTTTTTTTTTTTTAATGGAGCCTGCTTAAGGTTCTCTCTCTCCCTCTCCATCTGTCTCCCCTCACCACTTGCTGTTCACATGTGCTCTCTCTATATTGAAAAAAAAAAAAGAATCTAAAGAATTTACTTTAATATTTGTTTAGAAAGTATAAGAAATATAATCTGTTCCTGGTATTGTGAAGGTAAAATTAACACTCTCTATAAAAGCCATATGGAATAAAGAATCTATTTTAACCAGTTATTTTTTCCCCCAAATATGTTTATTTTATTTTTCAGTTTTTTTTTTAAAGATTTTATTTATTTATTTGAGAGAGAGAAAGAGAAAGTGAGAGCATGAAAGGAGCGAAGGTCAGAGAGAGAAGCAGACTCCCCGTGGAGCTGGGAGCCCGATGCGGGACTCATCCGGGACTCCAGGAGCATGAACTGGGCTGAAGGCAGTTGCCTAACCAACTGAAACCCAGGCGCCCTTTTCAGTTATCTTTTAAATACTAAATATTTATCAAGTCTGATACATCCAGAACAGATCCACTGACTAATTAATTTAGTCATTTACCAATATGTGAGGTATTCAGAGCAGAGTCCAGGTCTCCATATTAATAACAATGGACGAGTCTGCAGGCTAGTTGTAAGGAGAATTCATTTGCATCAGTTTTCATGATGAAGAATCCTATCTCTTACATGTCTGTTCATCTAAGACAAAGTGAGAAGATGAGGATGTGTATTAATTCCTGCCACTCTTTCCCCTTTTTTAGCATAATAAAGGGTGCCTTGATTTATCTGGCAGCTGTATAGGATCTTCTTTCTCTGCCTAAAGATAGAAGGGAAGTTGGTGCCCACCACGGGCCATGTATTTTACGTTTATCCCTCACTATACCCCCGAAGAAAATCTTTCTTTAAGTGAAGAAACTGAAGATGTCCAGAATAAGACAAGTAGCAGAACTAGAAGTAAACCCTGGGTTGACGTCACTCGAAAGCCATTCCCTTAGATTTTACTGTGAATTCACGGTAAAGGAGATTACCTCTTTGAGGAAAGAGGTAATCTCTTAGGTTGAAACTTCCTTGGAGCATGACATATAACATTGAATCTAATAGGTGGACCTTCTGTGTGCACTAGAGAACACCTCTGAGAAGGTATGTGGAACATCTGGGGTGAAGGAGTGCTGGAGGTAGGGTTGGTGGCTTGCTCAGCAAAGGGGTGTTTACTCTTAGGAGCATTACCATAGGGTAGAGTAGGCTCCTTTCTGGAAGAGAGGAGGCAGGATCTCAGATCTGATGGAGTACGGGCTTGATTTGCTGGTAGGAGTGGTTTGGAAGAGCATCTGTAGGTGAAATTAGATTGGTGGTCACGTGAGCTGAGGTGTGAGCTTAGGAGATTGCCCTGAGCTCATGGGCCCTTAGCAGCTTCATGGGGAGCCTGGCATCAGCATTAGGCTGGATCCAAGAGAGGATGATTAAGTAATTGAGAGGAGTGACCTCCTCTCAATGACTAAGTAAGCATCATCATTAGATAGTTAACATTTTTAAGAAAATAAAAAAACTTGCCATTGCGGTTGCAGAAATTAGGTTCTCCTTCTTGAGGAATTATCAAAAGGAGTTTGTGACAGGTGTAGTATATAGAATGAAAGACCTGCTGTACTTTAAAAAAATACAAATTTATATATACTTTATAAGTATATATACATACTTACAAATGCATGTGTGTTTATGCACATACATATATATATGTATATCGACAGGAGTGAGATGATGGCCATTCTTAGTAAAGGAAAAAATTAAAGAATGATACTAATTTTAAGGAAAATATAATGAGCTGTTAAGTTATGTTTTAAGACTAGACTGGGCACTGATATGTGATTAGGATTAGAAGTATAACTTTGGGAGATAATAATAGTAGCAACTCCTGTCGTTCATAAGGCCCCTGAATTAATGTGTATATAGGTGAAGAAGATAAAGACCAAGTCTTGCATTGAGTGGGAGGAAAATTTATACTCTAACAAAGGAAATGAGGAAGGAAGAAAATAATCAAGTGAAAGAAGACCAATGTTTGTATTTAGAGGGTTAGCCTTTATCTACTTATAACAGAAGAACAGATGTCAAAATGAGAGAAACCTTGAGAACAGAGACACTTCAAGTCATTTTTAAAGGCTTCATTTTCCCGAAGGGAACAGAAATCAAATTTTCATGATTTCCACTAGAGACCAAGAAAACAAAACAAAACAAAACAAAGCACAAAAAACCCAACCAGAAGAAACAACAAAATAAAAATGAACAAACAAAAAACTTGTTCTGATTTTGACAAATATATGTCTGCACTATCTTATAAGCTCCTTGAAGGCTGAGGAATTGTGTCTTCTTTCTTCATTTCCTAAATGCCTGATACATGTGGTACATTTATTTAATTGAATTTATACCTTCATTGAAAGAAGCAATAACCTCCACTTACAGATTGGCATTCAAGGGGCAGAGTTCATGTTGCTTCAGCATTGTAACTGGGTCAAAGTTAAGAACAGTTTTAATCTCACGTACGATTTTTAAATCAAAAGTGAAAGCTAAAGAGAATAATGATAATCACTCTTGCACTCATTTTCCTTTTTTTTAAAAAGATTTTATTTATTTATTTATTTATTTGACAGAGAGAGAGAGAGATCACAAATAGGCAGAGAGGCAGGCAGAGAGAGGGGGGGAAACAGGCTCCCCACCGAGCAGAGAGCCCAATGCAGGGCTCGATCCCAGGACTCTGAGTCCATGACCTGAGCTGAAGGCAGAGGCTTAACCCACTGAGCCACCCAGGTGCCACTGCACTCATTTTCCTAATGACTTTCTGATTTTTTAACTATTTAACAGATATGATATTAATGAAAAAATATTTATTATCTTAAAATATATATATTTTAAGGGACAGAAATGGTTTCTATCTTAGGTGGTTAAAATTATGAAACAAGCTATTGTAACTATATTCAAAATGCAATAATATATTAGGCATTTAAAATTTTTCTCATTGATTTTTTTATTCACTTATAATGACATCTGTTTGATATTCATTCAACAAATGTCTGTTTATCTATCTATCTACCTACCTACCTACCTATCATTTTCCTCACTCTTCTTGCCAAGGTTGGATTATATAAAGACATAATATCTATTTCCTAATAGGAAGGAGTTTCATAGTAGCTGGGCAAAAGACATATAAAATTGAATAGAATGCAGGCTAACTAATAATACCAAGCATGTCTTGTAACAATATATGGCTGTATCCCTAGTCAGTAGGAAATTCACAAAGTGTCATGAGTTTTTAGGAAGGAGAGATCACTGTGGCCTGTGAAGAATATGAAACCTAATATGTATGCAGAATTTTAAACTTGTGTTGTTCTCATTGGTTAAAAAAAATATTCTGATTTCTCTGTACTAAATGGATAAACGATATAAGATATGATCAGGAAACTAATAGGAACATGAAAAAGTATAGTTGTTTGTTGGGCGATAGGATTCCGGTAATAAAATATTTATTCTAGTCTTCACTTCAAAGTGTTGCTTGTGTAGTGGTGTTTATAAATGAACTGTGTACTTTGGCTTCGTGTAAGCAAAGTGAAGTAAACTCTGCTATGTCCTTGTGTAAAATCAAGTAACTAATTCATACATATGTTCATTCAGGAAATGTTTGTTCCTTTATGCATTTAATCATATACATATTTATTCATACCTCCTGTCTTAGTTCAAGCTGCTCTAACAAATTATCAGAGACTGAGTGGCTTAAACAACAAACAGTTACTTCTTACAGTTCTAGAGGCTGGAAGTCCAGGATCATGGTGCCAGTATGGTCGGCTTCTGGTGAAAGCCCTCTTCCGGGTTGCAGACAGCTAACTTCTTGCTGTATCGTCACATGGCAGAAAAAGAATGAGCTAGCTCTCTGGTGTTCTCCCATCCAAGTACGAACCAGGCCCGACCCTGCTTAGCTTCCGAGATCAGACGAGATCGGGCGCATTCAGGGTGGTATGGCTGTAGACTATCTGTTCTTTTCATAAGGACACTAATTTCATTCATGAGGGCCCCACCATCATGACCTAGAGTTACCTCCCAAAGGCCTCACTTCTAAATACCATCAAATTGGGAGTAAGATTTCAACACACACATTTTGGGGAAACAGATATTTAGTCCATAACACCTCCTATCCATTGGCGTGATCCAGACACTAATGGTGTGATGTCAGCATGGAGAGGTGATTATCTTCAGAACGCTGAAGCAGTCTGGAAAAGCTCCTCATTTCTGGAATATTAACTCATATATGTGTGTGTGTGTGGATGTACGTATACTGTCATATGTGTATGTGAAACTCTATAAGCATTTAATGAACACCTACTAGCTTCATAAAAGATACGGGGACTTTTCTGTTTGGCGATGTCTGATATTCATTCTCACATTACAGATAGGAAATATCCAAAGCAAAAGTTTACTTAGTCAAAGTTAAATAAATGTGTAAAATCTGTAGGATCTTCTTTTGGTTGATATAAATAGTGGAATCCTGGGGGAGCGTTTGGGTGACTCAGTTGGTTAGGTGTTCAACTCTTGATCCCAGCTCACATCTTGAGCTCAGTCAGGATCCTGAGTTCAAGCCCACATTGGGCTCCACACTGGAGCCTACTTAAAATAATAGCAATAAAATAATAATAATAATTATTATTATTTATATTTCCCTAAGGAGTGCTTTTTCAGAAAACATAGATCATGTCTTAAAGGGATGCACATACCAGTGAAAAGCCATATGCTATGAAATAGGGGGCATTATGTGGTAAATCATTTTTCCTTAGTCACATTTTATACTTTTTAGAGTAATTATGATTTTCAGTGACAATTCGCCTGATTGTGAGGCCCCTTGGATAGTAATTAACTCATGCAGTGTTATTGATATAATACATAGAAAGCATAATCCATTGTGTCTGAGGAAAAAGCCTCTTTAAACACACTGTGACCACAAAGAATCCCTGAAAAACAACTGGTATCTCAATGGTCTGAAAGAGTTACTGTAGTTCCCTACAGGCCTAGTTAATGAGGGCAGTACCTATCCCTATATTGAAAAGATGGACACAGTTTTCAGATATAGTCAGTTTATGTGGGGAGACTGTGGTGACAGAAAATACTTATTTCCTTTAATCCAGTTTACCATTTAATCTATAAATGCAAACCATGTTAAGGGATGCTTGAAAAAAATAAACTTGAAAGTCAACATTAACCTCCCAAGGACCAGCTGAAGGTGCTCAAAAGACAATAAAAGTAAAATTTCATTATACAGACTTCAAGTGGGTTTTTTAAAAAAACACCTAGCCTTTCCAACTAAAATGATGAATGCTGTTCTGATTCTAATTGACAAGTATTATATAAAAAAGAGTTCTTGCCTTCGTTCTTATCAAAACTGTGGGGATTTCCAATGATAGGACAATATTATGTGGGTGGAAACTTCTCAGAAGAATAGAGAACTTATCAGTATTTACTTAAGTTCTATTACATTCAGAGCCATAAAAGCAACTACTCTCATAAATTTATAGCCAGTCAAGGATATTGCCTCTTCCCCAAAGAGGCTAGATATTAAAGGAGTACAGTGAATGAGCTCAAATCATGAAGTGGTTTCAATATTGGAGCAGTTTTCCTCCTTCATATTTCAACTTGTAGCCAATATGTTATGAAGAATCACGGGCTAGCCAACTTTGGGCGTTTGGAAGCAAAAAACGATCTTAGCCATTTTTTTTCTTAGAGATTTTATTTTTCTTCTAGAGTTGGTACTTAGTAATAGTATTTACCCATTAATGAGCTCTGACTGTAGATGAATGATTACTCCACTTCCTTTTTATAATTTCGGATTTGCAGATAAAGTGACAGAAGTCCATAGAGATTAAGAATCTTGCCCCAAACCCCCAAACCATAGCAGAAACAAGAAACGTAGCAGAAACAAGACTTAAGCCCAGATCGTTCTGATTCTGAATCGGATTCTAGATTAGTTTCCTATTTCTGCTGTAGCAAATTACCACAAACCGAGTGGCTTGAAATATTACATGTTATTATATATGCTACTGTTTTACAACACCAGAAATCCCAAAGGAGTCTCCTTGGACTGAATTTAAGAAGTCAGGAGGGCTACATTGCTCTCGAGACTCTGGTGGAGAATCCACTTCCTTGCCTTTTCCAGCTTCTAAGAGTCTTTCTCCACTCCTTGGCTCATGGCTCCTTCTTCCATCTTCCATCCTCAAAGCTAACAATCCCATCATTCTAACCTCTGTTTCTGTCACCATGTCTTCTTTTCTGACTCCTCTGACTCCCTGTTCCATCTTTTAAGGACCCTTCTGATTGCACTGGGCCCACCTGGCTTATTCAGGATACTCACCGTATTTTAAGATCCTCAACTTAATCACATCTTCCAAGTCAATTTCACCTTGTAAAGTAACATATTTAGAGCTTCCAAGGATTAGGACATGTTTGGAAGGCCATTATTTTGCCTACCACAGAAGCTAAGGAAGATATAAGTAAACAGTACCATTGTGTGTGTCTTTTTCTTTTTTAAGATTTTATTTATTTATTTATTTGACAGAGAGAGAGAGAGAGAGAGAGAGAGTGAACGTAAGCAGGGGGAATGGCAGGCAGAGGGAGAGGGAGAGGGAGAAGCAGGCTCCCCGCAGAGCAGGGAGCCTGATGCAGGGTCCCATCCCAGGACCCTGGGATCATGACTTGAGCCGAAGGCAGATACTTAGCTGACTGTACCATCCAGGTGCCCCAGTTTTGTGTGCATTTTAAGATTAATATTTTGATATTATAATTTAGTAGACCAAATATAATCAGTAAGATTAGTAATCACTAAGATGACTATAGTAGTATAATATAAGAGAAGGAGTTTGGGATCCAGATGAACCCTTGTTCTATCATTTTCTAACCTTAGATGAATCTCTTAGTGCTATTTCTTTGGAGTTGTTATGGTGGTAAAATTATATCAAATATTACTTCTTAGAACAAATAAAAACATATTTAAACACTTAACTGGTAGGTGTTTAACCAATGCTTGTTTCTTCTCCCTTATTTTTAGAAAATAACAGAGAAAGTGGTCAAAATAGTACATGCTGCATGCAGATGTCACAAGTACTGAGTGATACTGATTAAACAGGCAAAAACTGATTTTCTAAGTATGTTTACATTCTGTGTAGGCCTTATTTTTATTTCACAAATAATATTGTGCTACTCAATATTCCCTCCTTTTTTCCTTTCATATTCCATACCTGCATTTTTTTTTTACTAACAATGTTAAATTTGGGAATTTGAATTAATTCATTCGCCTGATGATGGCTTTTTCTCATCCATTTTAGGTACTTATTTTTTTAAGAGGAAAGCTTTTTATTATTTGTTGTTATTCTGATTTACAGCTAGTAGTTTTATGGGACATGAATTCTGAGTCAGTCTTTTAAAAATCATTTTTTTTAATTATCACAGTCTCATCTTACAGGATGGTTATAATAAAAAGTACTCTCTCTGCCTTGTCATTCCTTCATTCTCACTGAATTCTCAGGGCAACTCCTAACTGTTGGTTTTCTCAGGTCTTTCCTGTTGGAGTGCTACTCTATAATTCTTGATCACATGCTTGTCAACTTTAAAGCAATATCCTTGACTCCTACTTTGAAACTTGAAGATGTGTCCCCCATCACTTACCCCATCTTTCCTAGCCCTTATTTTTAATATTTGACATTTCTATTTTTCATTTCATTCTTTTATTGATTACTTTTATAACTTGAAATAATGTAGTTAAAAATAATTTCTTTTTTTCAACAGGCTTATGGTCTTAATTTTTTAAAACAAGTTATTACTATTTCTACTCATTTCCTCAACTTTCCTTCCTTCCTCTGGCTTACTTTGGTCAGCTCTAAGCTTGTTTATATTTTTTCTATAACCACCACCAAGTCGTCATTTTTTTTCTATATATTGACTCTAAAGGTTGGAAACGTGTAAACAATGTTGACCATCCACGAATACTGTCTAATGCTGAGACACATAGTATGCTGTTCTACTTGGATATAGGTTCACCCCCAGAATCCTGGTATATGGTGGGAAAAAAGTTTACTGTGTTCAAATGGATTCTCTTGCCTTTTATTATTATTTTTTTGTTTATTATTATTATTAAACTCAATTGCTTGATATCATTCTAAATTAACATTTGCTTTATACCTGGGCTTTAACTTTTCAGACAGGTTTTTTTTTTTAACCCTCAAATTTTGAATTATGTTTCTTTTTGTTTCCTCCTCTTACGTTATCCTCATTTTTTTTTAACCTTTAAAGTCTAATGTTGTTTCAGATTTTCTTCCTCTAAAAACATCTGTTGTGGAGCTCTAGAGGCTTTTGAAAATCTCACGACACACAGAGTTGGAGAATTTCAAAAGGATATGAGTGTGGGCTTTTTTTCATTCTTTGACTTGAGATCCCCAAGGGCCTGTTCAATTTTGAAACTTATATTCTGCTTTAATTTGGAGATATTTTCTATGGGTTTTTATTATTATTTATTTATTTGACAGAGAGAGAGAGAGAGATCACAAGTAGGCAGAGAGAGAGGGGAAGCAGGCTCCCTGCTTAGCAGAGAGCCAGATGCGGGGCTCCATCCCAGTATGCTGAGATCATGACCTGAGCCGAAGGCAGAGGCTTTAACCCACTGAGCCACCAAGGTGCACCTCTAGGGTTTTTTTTTTTTTTTAATGATTACTTCTTTCCCATTCTTTATTTTCATATTTTAATTCTCATTTCTATTAGTTGGATCTCCCAGATTAATATTCTTTGTGTTTTGACTTTTATTTCATATTTTTATTCTCTTTCTACATTTGTTCTTTACATTTTGTGCTTTGGGTATTATATGTTTAATTTCTAAGATCTCTTTTCATTTCTATATTTCTATTATTTATTTTAATATTGTTAAACTACAAAATATACCACACATGCGTAAAAGCAAATAAAATATTGTCTTCAAGATTGTCTTAGCTGTTCTTTTTCTTTTGGAAACTACATAGATATTTAGAATGGGCTGGTTAATATTCACTAAAAATCATGCATGAATTTTAATTGAAGTGATGTAACTTTACTGGTAAATTTGTAAAGACCTTGGTTTATAGAGTCATCTGTTGATACCATCTTCAACTTTAGGGTTTTCTCCACAAAAGCATTATATATACATTTTACAAGTACATTATGCTTTTATAGAAAACCACAGTCTTAAGGGCAAAAAAAAAGCACCTCTGTTTTCTTTACTTTGAGATAAAGGAAAACCTGTATTAGTCAGCTACTGCTACATTCATGGTGCATAACAACAACAAGCCATAAAATGCTCAGTGGCTAATTGTTTATTTATTTTTATACTCTCTAGGGTCTAATAGGGCTGATATAGGCTAGGCTCCTTTGGATTTGAGCTACATTATAGGCCTCTGATTATATTTCAGGTCTGAAGTGCTGTTGAAGGAGCTGTAGGTAGAATGGTATATTCTTTTTTGTGGCAGATCACAGGTACACAAGAAAGCAAGTCAAGCCTTGCAAAGTTCTGTTACATCATGTCCACTAATGTTTGATTAGTCCAAGTATTTTCATGGCCAAGCTCAACATAAATGGCATGGGGAAGTATATATTCCCCTCACAGTGCAGGCACTATAAAATTACCTAGCGCAGGGTGTGGATATATAATCATGGTGTAAGAAACTGAATAATTGGGGCAATAATCCAATTTATACCAGAAGGAAAGTATATGAATATGAGTGGTCGGGATGTTTATGATTTTTTTGTTTGTTTATTTTGCCATTATTAGAAACTTCCTCAAACTTTTTTTTTAAATTTCACTTATAAGATTAAAAATGTTACCCATTTACTCGTTAATGATATACAAGTAGTTACTTTACTATAATGGTGGTGAAAATCAGAGGACAAACGGCCTGAATCTCTCTCATGAATAGAAGACCTGTGTTCAAACTGTCCAGTGAATGTTCCTCGATAGACATCAGTCATTTTACTAATTCTTCATTTCTGTAATCCTGCTGTCCCTCAATTCCAATCTTCAGATCTCTCCAAGTTATCTGCTAGCTTTTCTTCTCTCTCACCCCTCCATCCACTTGGGGGACAGGTCCTGTCAGTTCCAACTCAATGTACCTTTCAAATCCATGGACCAAATCTTAATTCCACTGGAAGGTTTCGTCTCCAAACAAGAGTGTTACCTCACAGGCATTTGGAGTCAGAGACATCTTAGAAAAGAGAAATCTGAAAATGTCCCATGTTTAGAGGCCTCAACTGCTACAGCCCTGGCTCCCCACTGACTACAGGATAAAATCTGAATGTCTTTAGGACAGGATCTAAAGCTCTTTTGAGTTTGGTCTCAATATTTTTCTCTCCTGAGGAACATTCGGTTTCCATCTCCTCTCCATCCACCAAACTATATGGAATGCTGACTTTCAAACTTTTTCCTCTTCTAGATGATTCTGTCACTACTCTAGCTATCATCCACTGTCTTCTGCACTCAGTAAGTCATTCACCAGAGCCAGTTCAGATGTCACTTTTGCTCTTAGGCTTTGCGTGACTCTCAGTCAGTGTTATTCTTCCGGGGTTTTTACAGCATTCTACCCAAATATCCATTCAAGAATTTCTCTTTTGGATCCTTTACTTTTGATTATAAATGTATACAAAATTCCCATAAAAACCGAGTGACATATAAAGAAGAAAATGAAGTCTATAGTAATCACTGTTCTCCTCTGTTTAGGAGAATACGGTTAATACTTTGGTATTGTTTTGTTTTAAAGGTCAGTTGGCTTCATTTAACAACGTGGCAGAGGCATTTTTTCAATTACATACCATCATAAAAATTAATTTAGCTGTTTCTCTCTCACTCTAGATTGTTCATTCCTCCAAGGAGCATCTATTTTCACATAATGCCTTACTTCCTGTGAACAGTACAATGTCTGGCAAATAGGAGGCATTTAATTAATAGTTTTGTGAATGTTAAGTGAAATGGGAATATGTTTCTAAGTCCAAATATCTCAATGAATCAAAAAAGTTTATAGTCAAAGATAATATCTAAAAGTGGTAGTATTTTACTAATGTCAGGATATCTTGTTATTTTGAATATCATTTTTTGGAATGCTGGCATTGTGACAAGGTAATAGTTACGTTGTAATTATTTGTTAATCCTATTTTCCTCTGTTTTGACCTTTGGAAATTATTTGCCATAAGTAATTCAGTCACAGCTTTAAATATTGATCAAATAATATATTGATATTATCAAATAATATATTGATATAATGATCAAATAATGCTGCAGTTTTAATACTGGTAAAAGATACAAAGGGTTAAATCATTCTAGTCTTTTTTTTTTTCTTTTAAAGACTTGTAACTCTTTTGTCTAATCTCCTTATGGTCCTTGTCACAACTGTATGACTTTTAATCACTCATACATTCAGTGAGTTACTGCACTGCTGGAACCTTAATAATGTTCTAGTTTGTTTGGATGATCTTCCTGATAAGGTCCTGACAATCTCTCAGTATAATGGGAAGACAATCAAAATAAAAAATGCTCTAAGAGTTCAGGTAGTAGAGCGTGCGATTATTTTTCACATGGTGCAAAGATATTAAAATACTGACTTCCATGCTTTTGATTGAGTTTGTGATGAAATTCAAGAAAAATTGAAAATTTGAATTATTCTACTGCCAGTAGGGACTGTATATCATGAGCAGAAAACAGGCATATATAACCAACTGCTGTATCATAATCTCAAGAGTGTCAGATTGCCCTTCTTTTATATGAGTTTCTGTAGTATGTCTAAGCAATTAGTTCATTATATAGCTCTTTTATATTTGCAATTACCACATGGAATTTTACAAAAATATCAGATGTCAACTTCAGTGCACATTATTTGAATAAATAACAATAATAATAATGACTTATATTGGTAGAATATTTCAGATTTTTCAAGGTGCTTTCCATTAAATTATCTCATTTAACTCACTAGCCCTCTTAAATAAACAGTGCAATTACAATTCTCCACTTGCCCCCTCCGTTCTGCCTCTTTCTCTCTTACTGTTCCCCTCTTTCTCATTCTTTCTTTTAAAAGAGAAAATTTGGTGTATGGGAAGAGCACAGAATATGAATTCAGGTATTTAATTCCTTCCTTGCTCCCATTGAATTATTTTGATATTGGGCAGATCACTTCCATTTCTTAGAACTTTTGTTTCCTAATTGGCAAAATAAGAATGATGCAGAGCTTTACTCCTCAAAGTTGTGAGGATTAAGGTGAAATATAGGAAACATAAAAAAAACAAAAAGCAAAAAGCAGATGTAGTGTCCTTGTTAAGTTTTTTTAAGGGGAGCTTGGGATAATGGAAAGAGAACATTTTGGCCTCGCTTCATAATTATAGTACTTGATCAAGTTATCTAACCTTGAGCTTCATTTTTCTCATGTGTAAATGGGCCTAATAATTCCTATCTTGTGAAGTTGTTAATAAAAAAAATAAGGAAACATATACTGTTCCTAACACAGTTTTTGAAATATAGTAGAATATAAACTCTATTGAAAATAATTTGTCTTCCTTCCTCCCTCTTTCTTACTTCATTTCTTCCTACCTTATTCTTCTTCCTCTTCCTCAGCTTGTATGGCAGAGAAGATGAAGTACATGATTGCAAAATCTTGAAATTGAATAATTAAAACTTTTTTTAATATCGAGACTTTTCTATTTTTTCAAACAAAATTGTAAGCTGCAGTTGAGGAGGGAGAAGGGGATCCATGCCCCCATGCACCTCTTTTGCGTGAAGACCCTTCCTCTCATGCTTTAGGACCTCCCTTTAATCCTGAAAACCTTTCGCAGTAGAATTTGAAAATCACTGATATAGCCTAACCCCTTAATTTTACAGATGAAGGAACTGAACTTGAGAGAAGTTGAGTGACTGGCCTAAACTTGCAAAGTGGTTAAGTTGTGAGCTAAGGCTAGAACTCATTGTGTTTTCACTTTACCCTATTGCTCCCCTTACTAAGTGAAGGTACAGAGTGCAAATATGTGTAATTAAGATTCCTCTCTTGAAGGATAGTACTGTCTATTTATGGAGATGGAATTTAGATTAAAAAGATGAAATGTAAGTTAGCATGATGTAGCTATGAAAAGGGTGGAATAGGTAAATACTTCAAGAGGAGAGGAACACGGATGATCATTCTCTTTTGGGATGGACTCTGCCAACTCCATGAGGGTGGGGACTTGTTTGCTTGTTGTCATTTTATTCCCAGTGAAGACAGAAATGCCTGACTTCCAACAAGACATTATTACTTGTTTTTTTGAATGAAATGAATGAATGGTGTAATGAGATGTATAATTGAATCCAACTTAGAAAAAATTCAGGGATTTAGATAATCTAGATCAGGTTTTTAAACTGTGGGTTGCTCTTCTTTATTGGGTGATGAAATAAGTTTAGTGGATCACGATTTACATGTAAAAAAGTTACACAGTGTCATTATATCATGAAAATTGTTTGAATTTATATGTGATACTGACATATAATACATATGTTTAATTGTGTGTATACTTGGTTGCAGCTTATGTCTCACTTTAGGTCACGGCTAAAAGTGTTTGAAAAATAGACAAAGGGAATACTAAAATTTGAGGCAGGCATATAAATATTTTGTGGAAGAATAGTAACTTTAACAGTTTCGCTAAGTCAGAGATGAAAGAATAGTGAAATCAAGATAAAATTTATCCAGGGGCGCCTGGGTGGCTCAGTCATTAAGCACCTGCCTTCGGCTCAGGTCATGATCCCAGGGTCCTGGGATTGAGCCCCGCATCAGGCTCCCTGCTCGGCCGGAAGCCTGCTTCTCCCTCTACCATTCCCTCTGCTTGTGTTCCCTCTCTTGCTGTGTTTCTCTCTGTCAAATAAATAAATATCTTAAAAAAAAAAAAGATAAAATTTATCCAGAGGAAGAGGAATACATTTGGTTCTTCAACTTCTGAAGAATCATTGGGATCCTTTTTGCTTTCCACTGTCTCTACACTCTAAACTAAAAGGATTCAACGAAACTACATTTTAGAAAGATTAATTCATCAGGAAGGGTAAGTTTGATTGGAACGGGGGACCAGATAGAGGACTATTATGCAAAAGAGATATCACAGAATGAGGAGTTGTGGCCTTCACTGGTGACAACTAGTAAAGAAAAAATTTCTTGGCATGACTGGGGCAGAATGTGTGATGTTGACGTAGAGCCCAAATAGAAGACAATTTCTTAGAACTGAGGGGGGAAAAATTAAAGGAAAAAGAGGACAATAGAGTTAAGAGAAGGTTTTTGTTAAGATAGGAAGGAGGTGAGAATCTTTGTAGGGTCAACTGGGAGAGTCAATAGAGAACACCCCTAGACATGACTAGAAATGAATCTAGAGAAGACATCAATATTCTAGCTAAAGAGATAACCTTGAAAGGAAGAGAATTCCCTTCTTCTGAAATACCAGAGGGAATGAGAAGGATACTGATAGCAGGCAATAAAAACTTTAAGAAAATGGGCAGGGACAACTATTTTAATCAAGGATATGATATTACTCTACTAATTTTGTGTTACTAACAAGAGACATTATTGTATAAAAACATTTTATTTGCTGTGTAGGAAGCATATGCTTTATTCACTCCAATTTTGTCTAGGACACTACTGCCACTTGAGAAATTACAAAGTTTTCATTGCATTTTCATTTATGTGGTAAGTTTATGTGGTATGTGGTAAGTTAGAAAGAAGAGTATTGTATGAAAATTTTTGGATTCCCTATTCTTAAAAATTACTTAAAATGAATTTGATAATGATAAAACAAGTTTAGAAAGCTAGAAATACAATTACAGAGTATTAAAATATGTTCACATTAGTTGACCTTTTTTGGGGGGGGTTGGTTTATCTACCATTCAGAGGAAATTTAGAGGTCAAGAATTATAAATAATTATAATTTAAATAAAAAGCCATTGCTTGACTTATTTATTTAGAAAAGAAAACTAAATAATGCCCCTTTGTTGTTTACTGAAGGAAAGATATGATGGCATTATAAATGTCCCATAAACATGGTTTTGTGAGTTTATATAATTAAGAGAGCATGATTGTGCGTGCGTGCGTGTATGAGTGTGTGTGTGTGTAATGAAACTGTCTCCAGGCATGGTCAGGTACAAAGGTCCATCACTTAAGTCTCAGAACTAAATAAACATGTGAGTTTATGATTATTTTATTGAACTTTCTTATTTTATGAGCCACTAATGGCCCTTGGATCAGTTATATTGATGAGCACTGGAAACGTAAGTCTTCAATGAGATTTTACTTATTTATTGTTTTTTATTTTGAAGTGCCAAGAAGAAAATGTCCAGTTCCCAGTCTTATTTTTCATTTACAATAAATCATAGAAATAAATTTTTTTATTATAGAGAAGGACCTAAAATATATGTTAAGTGTTTATAAGCAGTAATTTGTTTGTGACTTTCTAATTTACTTTCAATTTCCAATGCAAATTGTTGAACTTCTGAGTTTAAGTATATGTCTTACTGTCAACTTCAATATCAGGCTTATGTTTCTTTTACACTTGCTGAACTTATTGGCAAAATTAACAGGGTTATGTGTTTTAGCATTTGTGAGGAAATTATGTGTAATGAAGCACAAATTTTAAAATCTGTTTTTATTGTGCTTTTGCATATACTATAATTTATTTATGTACTTTGTATATATTCATGTAATTTATCCATGTCTTTTTTGAGAATTACTTTCTGTGTAACTTTCCATGGACCTAGATGGAGCGATGCATCATCCCACTTTAGTCTTTCCAATTTTGTCAAGCAGGTAAGTCCCTCACCTCTTCTAGGGCTAGGAAAATAAATCAGTGGTGTGAGGTAAAAGAGACTACCCAGTTCCACAGAAAAAGACTTGAAGAGTCTTTAGACAAGTAAATGCCTTTGACCAAAATATTAACATTCCTAATATGGATAGATCTAGTTTGAAAATTAAGCATAGGGGCGCCTGGGTGGCTCAGTCGTTAAGCGTCTGCCTTCGGCTCAGGTCATGATCCCAGAGTCCTGGGATCAAGCCCCACGTCCGGCTCTTTGCTCAGCAGGAAGCCTGCTTCTCCCGCTACCATTCCCTCTGCTTGTGTTCCCTCTCCAACTGTGTTTCTCTCTGTCAAATAAATAAAATCTATAGAAAAAAAAAGAAAATTAAGCATAAAAGTTTCACTTAATGTAGTAGTTGAAATTTTGGGTTACTTAATCTCTTTCAAAATAAAAACTTATCTGTTTCAAAATAAAACTAAAGACTTAATAGTTAGCTTTAAAATTAAGTAACCTTCCTATTCTACTTGTTTTATCAGCATCTTATCATTTTTATTAATAACACCTCTACTAGAGTTTGTCATGTGAAATAGAGGCATTTGCCAGTTTAGCTTCAGGTATTGTAAATATTTTGGTTTTTTCGATTATCCTAAAATTAAAAAGGAAACCATTTGACTTGATACATGAATGTATTCCCTGTGGTCAAAGCCTACCATGAAATTTTGAAAGGATTCTTAGGTTAATTTTTGAATCATGGACTTTTAGTGCTAAAATATTTATTAAAATCATGGGGCACCTGGGTGGCTCAGTGGGTTAAAGCTTCTGCCTTCAGCTTAGGTCATGATCTCAGGGTCCTGGGATCAAGCCCCACATCGGGCTCTCTGCTCAGCGGGGAGCTTGCTTCCCCCTCTCTCTCTGCCTGCCTCTCTGCCTCCTTGTGATCTCTCTCTCTCTGTCAAAGAAATAAATAAAATCTTAAAAAAAAAAAAAAAGAAGGGTCTGGACTCTGGACCAATTTTTATTAAGAGTCAACTGGAGGGGTCCCTGGGTGGCTCAGTGGATTAAAGCGTCTGCCTTCAGCTCTCCCACATTACAGTTGCATTTTTAAAATTTATTTTTTAAATTAAATCCATACTTTATTCACATTTCCTTACTTTTTTTTTTTTAAGATTTTATTTATTTATTTGACAGAGGGAGAGAGATCACAAGTAGGCAGAGAGGCAGGCAGAGAGAGGTGGAAGCAGGCTCCCCGCTGAGCAGAGAGCTCGATGTGGGGCTCGATCCCAGGACCCTGAGATCATGACCTGAGCCGAAGGCAGAGGCTTTCACACACTGAGCCACCCAGGCGCGCCACAAAATGTTTATTTAGCCAATAAGTACTCATACAGCACAGCAATCTCTTTATACAAACCACACACATACACATATACCATAAAAAAAAAATACTATTAAAAACAAGTGACAGGACCTCATTAACGACAGACCTTGGTATATATTATCGTCTCTCTGGGTCTCATTCTCTCATCAGAGGTTGGAATTAGGTTTTTAGCTTTCAAACAGTGCTCTGCCAAGTCCACCAATCTAGAGTGCTTTAGTTTCGCACATAATCGACTTTGTATTTTACCTCTTGGTTGCATGCTTGGTATTTATTTAAAAGATACTTCCGTAAAGTAAAGATTTGAAAAGGTCCTGGACTAGATTACATCTGGAGATCCTTACACCTTTAACATTTTATGATCCATTTTTTTCTGTCCTAATTCCTGTGCTAGAATTAGACACACAAATTACCAGTGCTTTATACCCCAGACTTTTCATGGGATACTCACCTACCCATTTGTACGAGTTGCATTTCCAGCTGTTTTTCAAGCTCCAACTCTATGGCCATCTCTCTGATGAATAGACTTCATAAGCCAGGGAAACGCTCTCCTTCCTTGGAACTTTAGTAACAGTATGTTAGCATATTTCTTTATGAGGCACTTCACTTACCTGTTCTTCATTCTATCATGGTTTTGATGTCTTTGAAGAGTTGCCATCTCTAATTCCTGCAGGGGCTAGCCAGAGTATAGGGATGAATAAAAGATAATGATGCAATGATAGGGCGCTCCCTGAAGAGCATGTGGGTCATCACGAGGGGTCAGCGCCATAATGGGCTTCCTAGAGACTGTCCACAGGGAAATTTAAGATCAATGGTACCAAGTTGCATTTCAGTAAAACAGAATGTACACCCGAATGTCTTATGAAAGTTTTAGCTTTTGGAAATTTACATTGAAAATAAAAACCAAATTAACGCCAGAATAACAACAAAAAAACGTGTGATGGCCAATTGTGTACACCTCTGAACTGCACATGCATTTGTGTGTTTCTTCATTCCTTAACATGAACTATTTATTTATACATGATTCCTTAACATGATCTATTTATTTATACCTTCGTTCAACAACAAAATTTAGGGTACATTATGGGGAATGTTCTGATAGCCTTTTTATATAGGCCTGAGTAAAATCATGGTATTGATAAAAACTAAGGCAAACTTCACTGTCAAGAGCAATATGACAATATCCTCAAAATGATAAAATTGTAAGTGGGTCATCTTCAAAGGTAAAATCTTTTGCTCTTCACCTCAGGGTCTCCTACCTGATGCTCTACAGTATCATGTAAATACCTTCTAGAAGGAGAAGGAGATTAGGGAATATTTCGCAGTATTACTATAGTTAAGTAAGAGGCAGATGGATTGGCCAGTTGCCTAGAAGAAAAGTCGCATCTGGAAATTGCGGAGGGTTTTAGCACCAGCTTCTTCTGTTAATCTCCAAGGAGATCGTTTTCTTTTTTGTTGCTTTTCCTGAGGAACTTTAGTACTTACTAAATAAACTAGGATATGCCAGAATACTGACAAATTTATATTGTTTTAAATATCGATCTGCTGGGGCGCCTGGGTGGCTCAGTCGTTAAGCGTCTGCCTTCGGCCCAGGTCATGATCCCAGGGTCCTGGGATCGAGCCCCGCATCGGGCTCCCTGCTCGGCAGGAAGCCTGCTTCTCCCGCTACCATTCCCTCTGCTTGTGTTCCCTCTCTTGCTGTGTTTCTTGCTGTCAAATAAATTAAAAAAAAAAAAAAAATCAATCTGCTGGGTGATCACACTTTACTCTTTCTCATCAAAATAGTTTTAATTTTAAACTATCCAAACAAAACTTTAAGCACTCATGTTTTAATTCTCATGCAACGGTGATAATAATAGTGTTTATATCAGATTTATACTAGTGTTTTAATATTGTTTCCTGTTTGAAGTCATTCCCAGTTAGCTTTCATATTCTAGTTAAAAGTTTAATCTAATTCTTTATTCTGTTTATGACGAAATAGCAGGGTATTCAGTAGGGACTGGGCATTTAGGAGGGATGCTTGTGCACTTGTGAGCTCACTGACCTATGAACTTAACATGCACAAACAAAAGAAGTTTGAAATGATGTGTTTGTGATAAGATGACAGCTCTCCAATTATGAGGAAATCACCAATGGTTTATCATCTTGCACTTTACTAAAATAAGTATAAAATTGATTATAGTCCTAAAATAAGTGAGCGATGACTTATTAAGATATGTATTCATTTATTTCAAATAGTTTGAATTTATTTCTCTTGATTTTATCTTAATAAATCAACCAAGAGAAGTTCACATTTTCTTTCCAGCGTAAATTTAATTCTTTAAGTAGTTTTGATAGTTCAGAGTTCTCTGTACTACTCATTACCTTTTTTTTTTAATAGTCCTGTTAACAAAGTAGGCAGTGATGATCGTTTATTATAAGAAAGGATAATCCACCTATTTTCCCCACGGAAATTCCCCCTGCCGCAGGGCCCCTCCCTGCACACTCTTGCAGCTCTGCCCTCTCTTCCCTCAGCCTTTGTTACACTGCCCCCTGCATCTCATCAAGTGGCCTCGCAGTGTAAATTGTTGTTACTTGTCTCTCTTTTCTCTCTAAAAAAGTATACAGTCTGTGCAATTTTTCATTGAAGTTCAGTATCATTGATCTAAAGCTGAGCTTATTCAGTGATAAGTCTTTAAATCTATTCTCTTAAACCCAAGGAGAAAGCTAGTATTTAGAAAGAAAGTAGATAATATTTTTAAACTAAGTGTACACCAGATATTTTCCTTGAAGATTTATCATAGGGGCACCTGGGTGGCTCAGTCGTTAAGCGTCTGCCTTCGGCCCAGGTCAGATCCCAGGGGCCTGGGATCGAGCCCCGCATCGGGCTCTCTGCTCTGCAGGAAGCCTGCTTCTCCCGCTACCATTCCTTCTGCTTGTGTTCCCTCTCTCGCTGTGTTTCTCTCTGTCAAATAAATAAAATCTTTAAAAAAAAAAAAAGATTTATCATAATAGCATCCATTGAAGGACTAAACAGGCTAAGATCTTAGTAAGTATTACTAGTTATATTTGCTTAGAACTATTCCCCTATGTTAATATACTTGGTTAATAATAACTAACAGCATTGATGAAAAGAATAACCAACTTAACACAATTTTCTATGCAGAAGACACTTTCATATGAAATACCTCATTGGATTATAACTACCTTAGTCTTAGTAGTAGTATTATATTAGTAGTGTTATTATAGATACTATTAAAGATACAAAATTTAGGTTAAGGAAGACTAAAGTTAAGGAAGCCAGTGGATGGCATCTTTCAGGATGTAAATCTTTTATTCTTCTAATGAAATAAAATTTTGGCAAAACTTAAAATATTTTTCTTTTTGACTCAATATATCGTTGCGGGACAATAACCTCAAGTAAATATGAATTTTTAATCTCAGCATTCTTAAAATAGAAATTATTAGAAATAAATCAAATTATTAAATAGGAGAATGGTTAGTTACATATCTTCATGATAAGCATTAAGCCTGCATTACAAATCGTGTTTTTAATAACATGGGAAAATGCTCACAGGGTTTTTTTACTTAATTTTTTTAAATATTTTATTTATTTATTTGACACAGAAAGAGAGAGAGAGATCACAAATAGGCAGAAAGGCAGGTCGAGAGAGGGGGAAGCAGGCTCCCTGCTGAGCAGAGAGCCCTCTATGCAGGGCTTGATCCCAGGACCCTGAGATCATGACCTGAGCTAAAGGCAGAGGCTTTAACCCACTGAACCACCCAGGCGCCCCTTTTACTTTATTTTTTTAATTTTTTTTAATTCCAGTCCATTAATATACAGTGTATTATTAGTTTCAGGTGTACAATGTAGTGATTCAACATTTCACATAACACCTGGTACACACAGGTGCACGCCTTAATCCCGTCACCTATTTAACTCATCCCTCCCTTGGTAACCATTAGTTTGTTATTATAATGTATAGTGTTAGACTCCATTATTAAGAGTCTGTTTCTTGGGTGGCTCAGTTGGTTAAGCATCTGCCTTCAGCTGAGGCCCTAATCCCAGAGTCCTGGGATTGAGTCCCACATCAGGTTCCCTGCTTGGTGGGGAACCTACTTCTCCATCTGCCCCTCTCCCTGCTTGTGGGGGCTCTCTCTCTCAAATAAATAAAATCTTTAAAAAAAAGGGTGTTCTTGATTGTCTCTTATTTTCTTCTTTCACTTTGTGATTCGTTTTGTTTCTTAAATTCCGCGAGTGGAATCATAGGATATTTGTCTTTGACTTACTTATTTCACTTAGCGTAATACTATAGCTCCATCCATGTCATTGCAAATGGCAAGATTTCTTCCCTTCTTACGGCTAAATAATACTCCATTGTAGATATGTACGTGTATGTGTGTGTGTGTATATATATATATAGATATACAGATATAGATATATGCCTCACATCTTCTTTATCCACTTATCAATAGATGGACACTTGGGCTGTTTCCGTAATGTGGTTATTGTAAATAATGCTGCTGTAAACGTTGGGGTGCCTGTATTCCTTTGAATTAGTGTTTTTGTATTTTTGTGGTAAATACCCAGTAGTGTGATTGCTGGATCATAGGGTAGTTCTGTTCTTTACTTTTTGAGAAGCCTCCACATTGTTTTCCACAGTGGCTGTACCAGTTTGCAGGTAAGAGAGTTCCTTTTTTCTCCACATCCTTACCAACATCTGTTGTTCCTTGTATTGTTGATTTTAGCCATTATGACAACTATAAGGTGATATTTGATTGTAGTTTTGATTTGCATTTCCCTGATGCTGAGTGATGTTGAACATCTTTTCACGCCTCTGCTGACCTTCTGTATTTTTTCTTTGGATAAATATCTGTTCATGTCCTCTGCCCCTTTTTAAATTGAATTATTCATTTTTTGCATGTTGAGTTGTTTAAATTCTTTATATATTTTGGATACTAACTCTTTTTCAGATATGTTATTTGCAGGTGTTTCCTTCCATTCCATAGGTTGCCTTTTAGTTTTGCTGATTGTTAACTTCTTTGTGCAGAGCTTTTTATTTTGATATAGTTCCAATAGTTTATTTTTGCTTCTGTTTCCCTCAGGAGACATATCTAGTTGCTATGGCTGATGTTAAAGAAATTACTGCCTGTATTCTCTTCTAGGATTTTGATGGTTTCAGGTATCACATTTAGGTCTTCAATCTATTTTGGATTATTTTTGTTTATAGTGTAAGAAAGTGGTCCTGTTTCTTTCTTTTTCATGCTGCTATCTAGTTTTCCCAACACCATTTGTTAAAGAGACTGTCATTTTCCTAATGGATATTCTTTCCTGTTTTGTTGAAGATTACTTGAACATAGAATTTTGAGTTTTCTTATGGGTTTTCTATTCTGTTCTGTTGATCTAAGTGTCTGTTTTTGTGCAGTACCATACTATTTTGATTACTACAGTTTTGTAATATAAATTGAACTCTAGAATTGTGATGCCTCCAGCATTGGTTTTCTTTTCAAAATTGCTTTGACTATTCGGAGTCTTTTTTGGTTCCCTACAAATTTTAGGATTGCTCTAATTCTGTGAAAAAATACTGTTGATATTTTGATAGGGATTACATTAAATGTGAAGATTGCTTTGCATATTATAAACATTTTAACAGTATTTGTTCTTCCAATCCCTGGGCATGGAGTGTTTTTCCATTTCTTTATGTTAGCTTCAATTTCTTTCGTCAGTATTTTATGCTGTTCAAAGTACAGGTCTTTCACTCCTTTGGTTAGGTTTATTCCAAGGTAACTTACTGTTTTTGGTGCAAATGTAAGTTGGATTTTTTTTTTTTTTCATTTCTCTTTCTGCTGCTTCATTATTGGTGTGCAGAAATGCAACAGATTTCTGTACATTGAATTTCTGTATTGGTTCTGAGAGTTTTCCTGAATTCATTTATTTGCTCTAGCATTTTTTTGGTGCAGTCTTTGAGGTTTTCTATATATAGTATGTCATCTGCAAAGTGAAAGTTTTACTTCTTCCTGACCAGTTTGGATGTCTTTTATTTCTTTTTGTTGTCTGATTGCTGAGGCTAGGACTTCCAGTACTATGTTAAATAAAAGTAGTCAGCATGGCCATCCTTATCTTATTCCTGACCTTAGGTATAAAGCTCTCAGTTTTTCCCCATTAAGGATAATGTTAGCTGTAGGTTTTTCATAGGTAGCCTTTATTATACTGTGGTGTGTTCTCTCTAAACCTACTTTGTTGAGGGTCTTTATCATGAATGGACATTGTACTTTGTCAAATGCTTTTTCTGCTTCTACTGAAAGGATCATGTGTCTCTTTATCCTCTCTGTTATTATGATATATCATGTTGATTGATTTGCAAATATTAAGCCACCCTTGTAACCTAGGAATAAATTCCACTTGATTGTAGTGAATGATTTTTTTAATGTATTATTGGAGTCTTTTTGCTAGTATTTTGTTGAGGATTTTTGCATCTGTATTCATCTGGATATTGGCCTGTAGTTCTGTTTTTTGATGGTGTGTTTATATTGTTCTGGTATCAGAGGAATTCTGGCCTCATTGAATGAATTTGGAAGTTTTCCTTCCTTTTTCTATATTTTGGAATAGTTAAAGAAGCATAGCTATTAACTCCTCTTTAAAATGATTGGTAGAATTCACATGGGAAGGCATCTGGTCCTGGACTTTTGTCTTTTGGGAGTTTTTGATTAGTGATTCCATTTCTTTGCTGGTTATCAGTCTGTTCAAATTTTCTATTTCTTCCTGTTGCAGTTTTGGTTGTTTATATGTTTCTAGGAAGTTACCCATTTTGGCTAGGTTGTCCAATTTGTTGGCATATAGTTTTTCATAATATTCTCTTATAATTTTTTTTGTATTTTTATGGTTTTGGTTGCTTTTTCTCCTCTCTCATTTGTGATTTTATTGAGTCCTTTCTCTTTTTCTTGGTAAGTCTGGCGAAAGTTTTATCAACTTTATTGATTTTTTTTTTTTTTTCAAAGAACCAGCCCCTGGTTTCACTGATCTGTTCTATTGTTTTTTTAGTTTCTGTATCATTTATTTCTACTATAATCTTTATTATTTCCCTCCTTCTGCTGGTTTTAGGTTTTGTTAGTTGTTCTTTTTCTAGCTCCTTTAGGTGTAATGTTAGGTCGTTTACTTAAAATTATTCTTGCTTCTTGAGGTGGGCCTGCATTGTTATAAACTCCTTTTAGAACCTTTTTGCTGCATCCCGAAGGTTTTGGACCAGTGTGTTTCATTTTCAAATGTTTACATGTTCTTTTTAATTTCTTCTTTAATTTCTTGGTTGACCCATTCATTGTTTAGTAGCATGTTATTTAACTTCCATGTATTTTTGGTCTTTCCAGATTTTTTCTTGTGGTTGACTTTTAGTTTCATAGCGTTGTGGTCAGAAAAGATGCATGGTAAGACTTCAGTCCTTTTGAATTTTCTGAGGCTTGTTTTGTGGACTAATATGTGATCTGTTCTGGAGAAGGTCCCATGTGCACTTGAAAAGAATGTGTACTCTGCTGTTTAAGATGGAATGTTCTGAATATATCTGTTAAATCCATCTGTTTCAGTGTGTCATTGAAAGCCATTGTTTCCTTGTTGATTTTCTGCTTAAATGATCTGCTTGTTGATGTAAATGAGGCGTTAAAGTCTCCTACTATTATTGCATTATTATCAGTGAGTTCCTTTATGCTTGTTATTGTTTTACGTATTTGGGCACTTCTCTGTTGGGTACATAAATATTTACAGTTGTTATATCAGAAAATGTTTACAAGTAATGGTTAGTGAAAAAAGCAGGATATACAGATATGCAATGCACGTTTATCACAGTTATGGAAACATACCTCTGAGTCTTGAACTTAAGTGCTCCAATGTGCTAGGCTTCTGCTCATCTCAGGATCTCAGAGCCTTCTCTGGAATTCTCTTGGTCCACTTCTTTGCCTGATTGCTCCTCCTTCAGGTCCCAGATTAAGTGTTACTTTCTCAGGAAAGCATTTGTTGACCCTCAGGGTCACTTTGGACTAGGTATGCTCCCTCTCCAGTTATATAATTCTAGTAACATGTGAATTTTCCTTCATAATACTTTTTATGATTACAGTTAATCACCTTATGGTATCTTTTGAATATCTGTCTTCCCCCAGTAGACTGTAAGCTTAATTTGAGCAGTAACTGTGTTAGCCTTGTTTGCTCAAATACCTGGCACAGAGACTGGGACATAAAATGAATTCAGTAAATACTTGTTGAAGAAATGAATGAATGAATGAATGAATACAAGGCACTATGGTGAGAACTTTTCACGTAATCTTATTGAGACCCCACAAAAATGGTGTGGAGTAGGGAACATCTTGGTCACATTTTTTTTTTTTCATCTTGGTCACATTTTATGATAAAGCAACTAAATCTAAGAGAAAATTGTCCAAAAAAAAAAAAAAAGAGAGAGAAAATTGTCCAAAGTTATGTAGCAAGTAAGTGGGACAGCTTAAATTTAAACTCTGATATCCTTTAATTATAGTGCCCAAGCTTTTAGCCTCTGATTGTGTGTTTGCATAACTAATACAACTAATAAGGCAACTATATCCTGTTGAACTATATTAAATGTTTATATTTGTAAGTCAAATATGGTAATATATCGCCAATTTCCAATTAATAATAATGATAAATGAAAGTAGTGGTAAAATTGCTGTTTTTTTGCATACTCTTCTACATTCATCAAATTTTCTATACCAAGTATTTATCATTTTCTGTAAAAATAAAGACATTTATGGGGCACCTGGGTGGCTCAGTCAGTTAAGCATCTGCCTTTGGCTTAAATCATGATCCCAGGGTCCTGGGATTGAGCCCACATTGGACTCCCTATTCAACAGGGACCCTGCTTCTCCCTCTCCCTCTGTGTACACTCTCTCTCTCTCTCTCTGTCTTTCTGTCTCAAATAAATTAATAAAATAAAAAAAAAAAAAAGAAGAAGAAGACAGTTATTAAAATCTATTTACCCTGAACTGGTGAAGCTGGATCTTAATTAAGTCCATTTCTTTGGCACCAAATCCCGAAGAATTACCACTGAGTAAATAGACTTTGTGAAAGAGAACATCAGAGTTCTGTGTCTTGCAAAGTTGATAACTCTCTTGTGATTTGGTGTTACAACTGATAACTGATCAACTTTTCTGGGTAATGTAATCCAAAGTCAATCTTTAAAATACATTTTTAAAATTTCCATTTGAAATTCTGTATAAAATCTAAGGCTGCACAACAGGAAGCCACATTAAGTCTATATCATTGAAACAATTAATGTATTGAACTGGTTAAATGTATTTCTTTATAATATGCCTTTCACCTTTTCTGATATTTTCTCTTAAACTGCTAGCAATCAAATTTATAGCATCGAGTTTTAAAGACACACATTTTATTTATCATAAGCATTAGTATTCAAGATAAACTTAGCTTTCAAAAGTTAGTTTTGTTCCTGAGACCCACCAAGGGTACATAATTTAAAATTTATTTCTGTAGTTTTCATCATAGTTTTGACTTCCCTTCCCATGATTGTTATCTTGATTGTTCCCACTCTTGAAATAGATACAAATGAGCAAGGACTATGAATAACAACAGGTTCCTACCACTCTAGTTTGTTAAATACTTTTAACAGAAAAGGATAATGTATCTTAGAATATAGAATTTGATAGGCATGGAGTTAAGTCATGCTGCCTATACATGGATCCTGATGATTGTCAAAGCTCCTGGCTCCATATAAGTCTACTCCAGCTGTCCATTCATTATATTTTGGGTCCAAAGAATCAGATATGGGTCCTAAGTGATTATACAGGGCCTATTCTTACATATGACTTACTAGTCTTGAATGAATGAATGAATGAATGAATGAATGATTAATGAATGATGAATGAGTGGTCTGTACCCTAGCTGGATTTTTAATTTCTTGCTGTTGCTAGATTACATTGGACTTGTTGGCCTTGACCTTACAGATGAACCTGATTGCTCTTCCTTTGCGCATTATCCTTAAAGACCAGCCTTTGCTAAATTATTTCCCCTTAAGCCCTCTTAAAGTAAAACTTTAATTGTCCCTCTTGAAGGGACACCAGCATAATTTCTTTCTGAACATTGACAGTAATTTTAATATATTTTAATAACTAGATTTAAATAACTTGGCTTGATTTTCCTTTCTTCCTTCACTGATCATATGCATGTTGAGTTTGTGTTATCTGCAGAGGAGTGAGCTAAGCCTTGAGAGGGAAGACAAAATGCACTTAAATGATAGTCCTTGCCTAACAGTATTGTGTACTTCAGTTAAATTAGTAATAATTTGCTATGGTTCATTTGCAGAAATCAGTGTGTTTCCTTATAGATAGAACCTGGCCAAATTCAGGCAAACAACAAACAAAAATTTAAAAACCTTTCCTAGGCTTAAAATTTTAAAGTTGATTTTGAAAATTCACTCTCCAAAAGTAAATTCAAAAACTGAGTGATTTAAAAATCTTATTTAACATCTCAACAATTTAAAATATGACAGAAGTTAGTAACCCACTTGTTTCTTCACTCACTCTTTTCTGGGTGATGTCAATGGTTTAAAACTCATTTTCAAAATCTTTAATTTCCTTCATGATAATGTTTACCTTGGGATAGGCTTCTTTCGCCAACTCACAGACAGGCTGTTCTTTTGCGTGTAATTGCACGTGTAGATTAGCCATTCTTTTTATTTATTTTATTATACTAGTAAAACTTATAATGTGTTCTTAGCTCCAGGACCTGCCACATTTAAGACTTTCAAGATAAATGTGTATTTGATCATTTTAAAATCTCTTTATTTGTAAACTGCTTTGCTCAAAAAACCTTTAATGGACTCCAATCATTCATGGAAACAAATCTGAAAGTTTCTGTTTAGCTCTCTCTAAACGTCCATAATATGATCCCACTCTAAAGATCCAATGCCATTTCTCACACATTCTTTCAAGCATCCATTACTCAATTTCCTTTGAGCCCCAAATCTTCTATTCTTTTGTTCACCAATCAAAATTTGCACATTCCGTAAAGCTTAGCTTAGAGCTAATATTATTGATCATTCCAATCTTCAATTATGAATTGTCCTCTGAATTTCAGAAGTAACTAGACTTAGAATAATGTAATTGCCCAGTTATTCATGCTAATTATTCTTATCAATTTTTCTCTCCACGGGGCACCTGAGTGGCTCAGTGGGTTAAAGCCTCTGCTTTTGGCTCAGGTCATGATCTCAGGGTCCTGGGATCGAGCCCCACATCAGCCTCTCTGCTCAGTGGGGAGCCTGCTTCCCCCCTCTCTCTGCCTGCCTCTCTGCCTACTTGTGATCTCTCTCTCTTTCTCTCTCTGTCAAATAAACAAATCTTTAAAAAAAAAAATTTCTCTCCACAAATAGTTAAGACTCCTTATGAGTAGAAAGTGTGTTTTTTTATCTTTATGTCCTCAGACCCTAGCACAATGGTATTCCTCACTAAGGACCACTTAATAGGGAGTTTAAAAATTGCTTCTGTTATACATAATTTGACAAAATTCAACATTTGGACATTTTGAACAATAAGCTTAGAATCATGCAATCTTAGAAATTTTAAGCGTTAGGAATCTTAAGGATTAATATACTGAATTCTTCATAGTACAAGTAATACTGAAATTTAAATGGAGACAGTATGGATCATCCATTTCTGGTAGACTTTATCTCACTGTCTTTGATATCCTTTCTTGTTCTGTTTCCTCAACCTTTAAGAGGAATATATGTGTCGTGATGGTTCTCATCTATTAAAATATATTAAAAGACAGTGTCTTTGGTCAGAAAGGCAGAAACCACTTTAGGAATTTCAAGCAGGAAGTTATTAAATTCAAGAAACACAGGGCTCACAACACCATTGGAAAACCTAGAGAAACAAAATTCAGGAAAGAAAGCTATTAGCTTTCAGGTTCATTGCTAACTTTGGAGTGAAGGAGCTGCTGTCACTGATCACTGAGAGGGCTTCGTAGAAACTTCTGCATGGTAAAACTCAGGCATTTATTTGCTTCCTGCTGCTGCATGAGCAATAGCTTCTGCATATCTTCCACCCTCTAAATGTTATGCAAGTGTTTTTAAATGGCAGAATCTGAACTGGAAAAAGAAATTTATTCTTACATTTGCATCTTATTAATTCTCTATCCCAACAGTTTGGTGCCTTTCAGCATACCTCGGTAGCTCACAAATGATCAATCTGCTATACCACTGAACAGTAATTGTGTTTATAATAATAGAATTGTTGGTGCTGGAAGGAACTAGAACTAAATTGAACCCATCTTCTCATTTAAAAGGTCAAAATCGCATAGCAATGGGTTTGGAGAGCAACCTTTTCAAAACCTACCTCCTTGGCTAGAGATGGAGGGTTTTCCACTACATGGGCTCTGAACCTGCCCGTTGCTCTATGCTTACAGTCAGTTTAATTTTATGACCTTCTGATTTAATGAGATAAGTACTTCTTATGCCCAATTACTTAGTGCTAAGACCACATTTTAGCTTTAGAAGACACACTTCAAAAATTGTTCTTCAATCTTATCACATACGTACAGACTAAAAAGGAGTGAAGACTGCTCATTGCTGTTTCAAGATGAAATCACCATTTTATCTGATGACTTACAAACTGGAAAGTTGACCAATAAATCTATTTAATCAGATCTCTCAATATTGTGAACGATCCTCCTGGTAGCCAGATATTATAAGTCTATTGTGGCCACTTCTCATTTTTACTTGTTGTTCTGGATGGAACTTGCTGTGGCACTGGGGCTTTCTTAAGAATAAACCATTCCAAAATCACACTGTTATTATAGGTTGCTTTGTCCTCAGGCTTTCTAGTATTCCTTTTGGGCTATTGGTCTTTCAACATGCAGTTAGGGGATTAGAGTAAATCATTTAATCCATGCAGCATGTCACTCAATAGTATACTTTTGGAAATTGTTTCCACAGGAGCACCAGTGAAAGCAGCCAGTCTGAGATATTGACACTATAGAAAAAACTGACAGCTTACTCCTTGTATTGATTCTACTCTTTTCTACAAATATAGACTCCGTTCTCTACCACAGCCTTGTAAGTGGTGACTGCTGAGGCTTCTAAATTGCTTTGTAAATTATTTATTACTTGACACCTTGTAAAGACCTCTTTTCTTCTTGTCTGACTTGCTTGTGATTTCTAAGGTCTCATTTATATTGAAAGGTCTCAGTGTATACTGACCACACCTTCCTTTCTTACTACTTTATGTTGGAAATATGACTTGTTCTACCATATTATGACCATACCTTTTGTCATTCTTATTTCTGATATGTTGTCTACAGATTGCCATAAGCACTTATGCACACATGTTCCCCACTGAGCCCTGGACAGGCTGGCAATCCGGAGCCTCGTGCTGGGCAATTAAGTAACACATTTTCAAATTTAAAAAGTTGAAAATATTTGAAGGCCATTTATTTAATGTTGGAGGAAACAGTTTTTATTAGTAAAAATTGTTTATCAGATCAGATACACACTTAATTCACATACACTGATATAGTAGAGTCAATGTTTGAAAATATTTGCAGATCCTTTTTCAAAAATTACTCTCTTCTTACTTAGTTTTCTTTTGTGATTCTGTGTACCATAAAATTTTTAATGTTCACAATACAGATAATAAAAAAACAGACTTTTGTGTCTGTAAACCGGGCAGTTTGAAGATTGTGACTGCCTACTTTTAGCTGACTAAAATCATATACACACATGTAAAAATAGTCAACAGAAAAAGCTTTGTGCTTGACAATATGAGCTTCTTCCTCCCTTTCTCCCTGGTTTCCTACATTGGTAGGCTCAGGACCATTATATACTTTGTGAATCAGGGCTGGAGTTATTGTAGTATCCCTTATAGTTTGGGAATTCAAGAAGCTTCTTACCCATCCATTCCTTAAAATTCATTTGATTATATTTGAAGAGTGTGGACTTGCCACTGTCATCTCTACCATTTATGAGCTTCTGTGACTTGAGGAAAGCAACAGGTTTTGTACATACTAGTTTCTTCTATAAAATGAAACAACAACAATAATAACAACCCAAAGGGTTATTGGAAGAATAAATGTGATAATATAGAGTATTAGCACAAGCACATATTAGATATCTAAGAATTTAATTTTAAGATGTTTATATTTTTATATAATATCAACAGACACTGAGAATAAAGAAAATATGTAGTGAATAGTAGTGAATGTAGTGAATGGTACATTAAAACCATAGCATCTTTTAGGAAATTTTTTCTAACTATAGAAATTTAAGGAGCATGAAAACATACTTGTAAGATCACTGTAATTCTCAATGAAATCAGGAACTTGTTGGAAGACACATGTTTAGATCCATTATGAAGATTTATAAGCAGAGGAAGCCAACTATTTCCAGACTGCTTTGGGCAAGAAGGAACATGGGAAAAGCAAAGCTGGAAACCAGCTAGCTCTCTTTAGAGAATGAGGCCATTGTAGCCATACATGTCAAGCCTTTTTCAGTGATATTCTTCCCAGGCAAAGTTTGGTCCAGGGCAATGCTGATTTTCTTGTCCACTGTTTTGTGCCAACATATATGTGTGTGTGTATATATATATATATATATAATTATTATTTTTTTTAATATTTTATTTCTTTAAATAAAGGGCAGAGAGAGAGATCACAAGTAGGCAGAGAGGCAGGCAGAGAGAGAGGGGGAAGCAGGCTCCTCGCTGAGCCGAGAGCCCGATGCGGGGCTCGATCCCAGGACCCCGAGATCATGACCTGAGCTGAAGGCAGAGGCTTTAACCCACTGAGCCACCCAGGAGCCCCCCAACATATATTTTTATGACCTTGTTTCATTCTTGCCCTGCATAATTTAATGGCAGTTGCTTTTAAAATGAGTTGTCTATACCTATTTTCATACTTTACTTCTGGCTTGAAATATTTGTTTCTTAAAATAGTTTCAATGTTCCAAGGTCCAGCTACAGTGCCACGTTCCGGTAATCTGCTCCTATAGTTCCCACTCACTTGTTTCTTTTCTTTACAAAGTCTTTTGTCCCTGATCCTATGAATCATCCTGACCTTTATCTGAGATAAGATACCATCCTATTTCGTTAAGTAATTATTTATTGTAAAACTATTCTTCCAGCTAGAAACATGTAAGGCAAAGAAGATTCTTTTACTGCCCCTTCAGTAGCTACATAATGAAAGATTAAAAGGAGACTGAGAAGCTGGTTAAACCAGAGGGTATTTTCAGATAAAATGCACATTCTAGCACTAAACTGGAACTTTCTAGTCATCCTCTATGTTGTGCAACATTTTACATATATATTCTACTGTCACCTATTAATAACTGACTACCACACTACTTCAGAGATTGCATAAAGCTTTCACATGATTTATTTCATTTATTTTTCAAAACAATTTTATGTGATGAATCTTAACCTCATTTTGCAGAGGACCAAAGCCTGTAAGAGGTTATGTGATTGGTCCTGAGTTGCACTGAAGTCTTTTGCTTTTCTGTCTACCCCAGCTGACCTCACACAGTGGCTCCTTCATCCTTACAGGAGCCACATGAGGAAGGCCAGAAAGAAATTTTCTAGCTTTGGTTAGTAAGCAGTAAGGCTTATTTATCTTGATAAAAAGTGAGAGAATAACTACCCATCCTAAACAATCTGCCTGTTCCCTTTCTGAGGCAGGAGAGGTGGGGGCAGTTCTCTAAATAAGATTGGTTTGACACAAAAAACAAGTGGCAGCTTGCAGATTTACTATCTGCAAGAAATGCATGACAGAACAGAGTTGGGATATGATTTAAAATATACATATAATATGTTTGTGTATATATGTGCATATATATACACACACATATATACACACATATATTCATATATATGAATAATAAAATATCAAACTGTATGTGCAAATATGTATATCTATTTATATTTCTATTGTTAAAAAATAAACTGAAGCATATTAAAAATGTCAAGAGCTTATTTGAGCACAAATCAGTTCTTTGCTACTAATTTCTTTAAGCCTGATTGTTTTCATTGTGATTCATTTCCAGAAGAAATTTGAAAATTTGTCCCAAGTAATTACGAACATGTATTGTTTTTTTTTCTGTTACTACATTTCCTACTTCAAGCAGATTTGCAGACATAGACATCAATGCCTAATGATAGAATGACCACCATCACCATACTAATATTTAACAAACGTGAGGTTTCCAAGCAGCATCCCATTGATATTTAAATTATAATATTTATTAGGGTTACTAACTAAATGATTATAAACTTTGAGTTCATTCATGAAAATTCATTGAGTCCACACTTTGTTGAAAAAATTGTGGGAAAATCCAAGTCTTATAAAACATTGAACCTTTCTACAAAATACATAGTGCAATGAGTCTATGAACATGTATTCAATAAATTAACAGCCAGTATGAAAATAAATGATATAATAAAGTCAGCAAAGTGTTTTTGCAGGGAGTGAGGAAAAAGCGTTCCTGTCTTTCCAATACACACACACACACACACACACACACACACACACAGCTGACAATGTAAAAGGAGACTGAGGAAAAATCATGTGGTAGATAAGTGAAAATTTAAGTCATTTTTATTGCCTAAAATAATGAGACGAACATTAATAAGGTTTTTATTATAGTTGCATAAATTGGGCTTTAATTTGTGACCATTGGGAATACTGCTACTGACTGGAGATTGAATTTGTTTTTATTGAATGCAATAAATAAAGATTGTACATTCAAATATCATGAATCATGCGTATTTAGAAACAGTTTTATCAAGTGCAGGTACTATGACTTATTAATCCTTGAAATTATTGCCTCGATTAGTGCCTAGAACATAAAAGTGGTCATTAATTTTTTTGAATGAACAATTGGTGGTAAAATGTAATATTTAAAAGGGCCAAATTTAAGATAATGTCATTTAACTCAGCATATGTAGAAATAAACATGCACTCAAATACAAAATCATAGAAAAATGTTAAAGGTGACAATAGCAGTTTTTATTTAATTTGATTATAAATTATGTCCTGCCAGTTATGTACAAGATAATGTTTTTGGTGGTAAGGAAACTACATAGTTTCATGAAGTTTCATCTCCATCAATGAATAACTATGATCCAGTAGGAAGACGGTATATGTCATCAAATAACAAAAATCAAGGATATAGTGAGATGAGTTTCATAGAAGGGGAGAAAGGCAGTAATTCTGGAGTGAAATGAATTTATGCTCATTTTATTCATTGTTGTGTGACTGACATAGATTGTATTTTTAAGGTTGTACCTGTTATTACCATTTAATTTATAAAAAGGGAGAACCTTCCCTGCAAAATTCAAAACTGATAATATACCAGTTCACAACTGTCATGAAAGAGTTGCTGCAACATTTGGCTTTTGTTTCACAGAAATCCACAGGACTTAATGTTACTGCAATCAGAAAAGATACAGAAAACATAGAAACAATCAGTATCAAATATATCATTACTACATGTGTAAATGACATTAAAATAAGTATAGAAAAAGTTTTGCATGTCTCAGATAACCAGCGTAATATTTTGTGGTTATGAGAATGGCAGTTTTAGGGAAAATCTAAAGCAATGTCTACTAGATTTTGACACGTCTTATCAACCAAGTACAAATTTTGTTGTAGAAAGTACATGTCCTCTGTTCTAGTGACCTATGATTCAGAATAGCCTGGTTAAGTAGAGTCCACAGCCCTTTGCTTGCTTACTACTAGATTTGAATGGGTATGTAAATGCTGTGTAGATGAGAAGGGTTTAATGACTAAGAACCAAAAAGAGTGGTGTCTTTTTATTTGAATCTACATTAATGCCATCCAAAGATCCTTAGGTACATAAAAAACTATTTTAAAATAAAATCTGTTCCCTCTATTGGCAGAAAGAAATGCTTTTTTGTTTGTGTGTTATTAAAACATATTTAACTTTAGGGTCACCTGGGTGGCTCATATGATTAGGCATCTGCTTTCAGCTCAGGTCATGATCTCTGGGTCCTGGGTGCTAGTCCACATCAGGTCCTTGGGCTCCGTACTCAGCAGAGAGTCTGCTTTTCTCACTCTATCCTTGCCTTTCCCCATCACTTGTTGCTTTCTCTCTCTCTCTCTCTCAAATGAATAAATAAAATCTTTTTTAGAAAAACATATTTAACTTTATTCGGCATAGGACTTCACATCTGATTCCTTATAGAAAGAAGTCCTAACTGTGGACATAATAGAGAAATTAAAAGAGGAATAAACCTCAGTAAAGAATATACCTACTAATACTGAAGCAAAGATAGCATTATTTCCTATAGCTATTGAAGAGGAGAACATCATTATAAATTCAGGGCAGAAAGTCTTTATTTCATCTTAATTCCTATTATCAACCTCCTGGTTGTTCCCTGATCTTTCCTAGGTGTCTTCATTTTCATTACAGCATTGAATCTCTCCAGATATTTTTGTGTTTCTAGCTTTTGCTACTCTGTTTTTGAATTTATTCATAGGATTCCTTAGAAATTATTGTTTTATTAAAAGAAGATTATGCTATGATATGCCAAATCAATTTAGAAACTAAACTTAATTGCCTTTAGTATAAGCCTGGTGTCTGTTTTTAGATATAAAATTTTCAAAAAAGTATACTTTTAATATTTTAAATATACATATTAAAGGAGATCTCACTAAAAATTTCAACAGAAATTTTTAAGTATTCATACTGCAGGCAAACACTAAGACATTTGGGAACCACATAGGATCCTTAAATTCCATCACATACTTACTTATATCAGAGCACATGACTCCTAGAAAAATCATGCTTAATGCAAGAGATGCATATATACTGTTATTCAGACAACATCATCTATAAATCAAATTTCTCTTAGAGAATTATATTTTCTCAATTACAATTATTTATTTTGGAGTATACTATTCAAAAACCCTATCCACCTTTTGGATCTTCTGTGTCAAGATAACAAAGAAGACAGGAAAAAAAACAAACTCCATGATGAACAATTATATATGCCAACAAATTTAATAACCTAGATGAAGTAAATAAGTCCCTAGAAAGACACCAAGTATACAAACTGAGTCAAGAAGAAATAACTGATCTGAATAGACTTACAAGAAGTAAAAAATTGAATCAATAATCAGAAACTGTCCACAAAGAAAAGCCCACAATCAAGATGGCTTCAATGATGAATTCTGACAAGGCATTTAGAGAAGAATTAACACAAATCCTTTGAAAATGCTTCCAAAAACTGAAGAGGAGGGAACTCTTCTGAATTTATTCTATGAGTTCAGTATTTTACCTTATAAAAAAGCTGAACAGGTATCATAAGAAAACTATAGACCAGTAACTCAATGAAGAGATACAAAAATCCTCAACAAACTACCAGCAAACCAAATAGAGCAACATAAAAAAAAAAAGATGATGTATCATGACCCAGTAAGATTTATCTCAGAAATGCAACAGTAATCCAACATACAAAAATCAACTACAATCAATGTATACAAAAGAATAAAGGACAAAAGCCACATAATCATCCCAGTAGACATAGAAAAAGCACTTGACAAAATCCAATACCATCTCTTGATAAAAACACTTAACAATCTAGAAATAGAAGTGAAGCTCCTCCACCTTATAAAATGCATCTATGAAAAGCCCACATCTATCATCATATTTAATGCTTAAAGACTGAAAGCTTTTCCCTAAATATCAGGGACAAGAGAAGGATGTATGTTTTTGAGACTTCTACTTAACATTTTATTGGAGTTTCTAGCCAGGGCAAATAGGCAGAAAAAAAAGAAAAGTAAAAGAAGAGAAGAGAGGAGAAAATGAAAAAGAAAAAGAATAAATGTATCCAGAGTGAAAAAAAAGAAGTAAAACTATCTCAGTTTGCAGATCATGATATTGTATATAGATAATTCCAAGGAATCCCCAAAAAGCTATTATAGCAAATGTGAGTTAAATAGAGTTACAGAACACAGGACCAATACAAAAATATAAGTTGTGTTTTTTATGCACCAGCACTGAACAAACCAAAAAAGAAATTAAGAAAACAGTTCTGTTAACTATAGCATTAAAAAGAATAAATGTAAAGAGTAAATTAAATAAAAGAGTATAAAACATGTACACTAAAAACTCTAAAGCATGATTACAAGAAATTGAAGAATACTGAATAAGTGAAAAAACATCCCATGTTCATAGTTAAGACTTTATATTATTAAGATGAATCAATTGGTCTACTGATTCAACACAATTGTAACACATTCCAGTTATCTTTTTTTTTTTTTTTGCAGAACTAGACAAGGTAATTCTAAAATTTATATGGAAATGCAAGGGACCTAGAATAGATGAAACAATCTTGAAAAAAGGGACATAGGAGGACCTACACTTTCTAACTTCAAAACTTACTATAAAGCTACAGTAATGGATAAAGAAGATGTGGTATCTATATGGTAGAATATTACTCAGCCATATAAAAGAATGAAATCCTGCAGGTGGACTTAGAGGGTATAAAGCTAAAGGAAAAAGATCAGTCAGAGAAAGACAAGTACCATGTGATTTCATGCAAATGTGGAATTTACAAAACAAAACAAATGAACACAGAAAAAAGAGACCAAAACCAAAACCAAACAAAACAACCAGACTCTTAAATACAGAGAACAAACTAGTGGTTGCCAGAGGGGAGGTGGATGAAATAGATAAAGGGGATTAAGAGTATTATCCTGATGAGCACTGAGAAATATTTAGATTGTTGAACATTATATTGTACCCCTGAAACTAATGTAACACTATATGTTAATTATACTTGAATAAAAAAAAACTAAAAAAAAAAAGATTGTAGATAGTGGCATAAAAATAATATATATATCAGTGAAAAAGAATGAGAGTCCACATAAAAACAATACATTTTATGGTCAGTGGGTTTTTGACAAGGACGTCAAGACAATTTAGTGGGAAAAGAACAGTCTCTTCAACAAATGATGTAGGGACATTTGGAAATTCATATGCAAAAGAATGAAGTTGAAACCCTGCCTCACACTGTATCCAAAAATTAACTTAAAATGATCAATGCCCTATATATAAGAGCCAACACTATAAAATTATCAGAGGAAAACATAGCTTTACCTCTTTATGATCTTGGATTAGTCAGTGAATTCTTAGATATGACACTAAAAGCCCCGACAAAAGAAAAGAAAAACAAAACAACCACCACCAACAAAAAATAAACTGAACTTCACCAAAATTAAAAACCTTTGTGCTTCAAAGGACACAAGAAAGTGAAAAGTTAACCCACAAAATGGGAGATAGTATTTGCAAGTCACATATCTGCTAAGGGTCTAGTATTCAGAATAAAGAACGTTTATTTGGCAGTATATCATACAAATTCTCAAGCCAATTCTCACCTACTATGATAACTATAATTAAAAAGACAATAGCAAGTGTTGGCAAGGATGTGGAAAAATTGAAACCTCATATACATTACTGAATGAATGTAAAAAGTTGCAGTTGCTCTGGGAAAAAGTTTGGCAGTTCTCAAAAAGTTAAATATATAGTTACCATATCACTCAGCAACTCCACTCCCAGTTATATATCCAAGAGAATTTAAAATATATATTCATTTATGGGGTGGCTGGGTGGCTTAGTGGATTAAAGCCCCTGCCTTCGGCTCAGGTCGTAATCTCAGGGTCCTAGAATTGAGCCCCGCATCAGGCTCTCTGCTCAATGGGAAGCATACTTCCCCTCTCTCTCTGCCTGCCTCTTTGCCTACTTGTGATCTTTCTCTCTCTGTCAATTAAATAAATAAAACCTTTTAAAAAATAAATAAAAAATAAAATATATATTCATTTAAAAAATTCGTATATCAATGTTCATAGCAACATCATTCTTAATAGACAAAAAGTGGAAACAATTCAAATTTTCATCAATGGATGGATGAATAAACAAAATCAAGAATAGCCATTATATAGAATATTATTAAATCACAAAAGGAATGAAGTACTGATATATGCTACAACATGAATGTATCATGGACATGCTAAGTGAAAGCAATAAGACACACAAACACAAATATTGTGTAATTCCATTTATGTGAAATGTCCAGAATGGATAAATCATAATTAGTGGTTTCCAAGGACTGCTAATAAGTATGAGTTTTTTGGGGTGTGATGAAAATGTTCTGGAATTAGTGACGAAATTTGTACAACTTTTTGGATATTATTAAAACCATTGAATTACAAATAAACATACATATAAAATATATATTCATTACATATGTATACACATATATATTTATAAAATTCAGTTATGTATACGTGAGTGTATGTATGTATAATACCTGGTCTATACAAATAATTAAAGAAATGCAAGTGTAAACAATAACATGATATTTCTAGTGTTCAGGTTAGCAAAAATAAAAATGTCTGATAATATTTGATAAGGTTGTGAGGTATTCTGTTACCATATAGTGTTGGAGTGAGTGTAAATTATCGGAATCACTTTGAAGTAATTTGACCTCATCTCTCAAGAAAAAAGAAGTCTCTGCCTATCTCTACAAAAACACACATTGTGGGGTACCTGGGTGGCTCAGTGGGTTAAAGCCTCTGCCTTCGGCTCAGGTCATGATCCCAGTGTCCTGGGATTGAGCCCCTCTGCTCAGCAGGGAGCCTGCTTCCCCCTATCTGCCTGCCTCTCTGCCTACTTGTGATCTCTCTCTCTCTGTCAAATAAATAAATAAAATCTTTTTAAAAAAAAACCACACACACACACATTGTTAGGAAAGATGTTTGTGGTTGTTCATGATAACCTTATTTATAAAAGGAAACAACCTAATTGTCCATCGGACGAGTGATTACCCACTAGAGGATGATATGGAAACATTTCCTGGATATATTCTCAAGCAAAAAAGACATTTGTAGGACATAATGTAAATTACAATTTGTATTTTTTTTAAAGGTTTTATTTATTTCTCAGAGAGATAGCACAAGCAGGGGGAGTGGCAGACAGAGGGAGAAGTAGGCTCTCCTCTAAGCAAGGAGCCCAGTGCTCTCAAGACCTTGGGATCCTGACCTGAGCTAAATGCAGACACTTAACCGACTGAGCCACCTAGGTGTCTCTATTAATTGTAGGCTTTGTAATTGTTTTATATGCATAGATTTTCTCTGGACAGATGCACAATAACTCAAAAATAGTGGTAGAGTCACTAGGGAGGGCAATTTGGGATCTGGAAGGAGGAGGGGATTACTTTCCATAAAGAAAACTTCATACAAATATTTGAAGAAATTTCATGTGGTAAATGAAAGCATTGGTTAAGAGAAAGGACTTTGAAAAAAAAAAAAAAAGAAAGGACTTTGACATTATGTAGCCCTACCTATATTTGTGTTAGATTTTGTTACTGAATTCATTTTGGGCAGTTACTTAAGCTCTCTATGCCTCAGTGTTCTCATATAATAAAAATAAAAATGATGGTCACCTACAGAGCTACTGTGGATATTACATAAATACAGAATGTAAAGTAATACCAGGCCTGGCAAAGAGTAATCATCTGATAAATGCTATATAATATTTTTATTAGCAATTGCAGTAGCTCAAAATGATTGAATGTATGGAGGTTTTGGCTTCCAGTGAGAGATGTCAAGATATTCTCACAGTAGCGGCTGATCTAGATCAGAGTTTCCTATTCATGGTGCCATGACAAGCTGATGAGTTAAAGTTATTATGTGTTTTGTGACTAATTTGTTTCTTATAATACTGTACCAAAGTTAGAAGGTTGTTTATGTTAGAACTGGATCATTGTTGTGTCTTTAAAGACTCTCTCACTCTCCTGAATTATGAAATTAATTTTTGAGTGGGATAAAAGGAATTGCTGACAGCTCTGGGTATGCCAATGGGAGTGTATGGGAACATATGGGAAAATCCTGCCATTACAAGCTGTAATCCTTTGCTATGGATACAAACAAGTTCAAAGTCAGTAAACACAAATTTCCAGGTGATCTAAAGATCTAGGAATCATTGTAGACTATTTTCAGAATACATGAGCCTGAGTTGCCTCCATAATCCTAAAGGCCAATAAAATTCTAGGCATGATCAGGAAAGAAGACAGAAAATAGAATCTTATCCTTTATATTAAACAATAGCATTTCTGCTCTTAAAATACCAGTGCAGTGATGAAGACTGGGTGTTATACGCAACTAATGAATCGTTGAACATTACATCAAAAACTAATGATGGGGGCGCCTGGGTGGCTCAGTCGTTGGGCGGCTGCCTTCGGCCCAGGTCAGATCCCAGCGGCTTGGGATCGAGCCCCGCATCGGGCTCTCTGCTCTGCAGGAAGCCTGCTTCTCCCGCTACCATTCCCTCTGCTTGTGTTCCCTCTCTCGCTGTGTTTCTCTCTGTCAAATAAATAAAATCTTTAAAAAAAAAAAAACTAATGATGTACTATATGCTGGCTAATTGAACATAATAATAGTAAGAAGAAGAAGAAGAAGAAGAGGAGGAAGAGGAAGAAGAAAGAAAAAAATGAAGGGTAGTTCAGGTTATCCAATCTCAAGAAAGGCACATTCTTAGAACTGGCATTACTAGGGCAAAGGTTATAAGCATTTTAATAGCTTTTGATATATACATGTTAATATGCATATACATGTTTGGGGGAGGTGGTTTACATTATTATCAGCATTGTATGAGTCATATTGGTTATCTGCAGCATAGTGTTGTCATTTACCAAATAAGCTAATTTACTAGGCATAAAATTGTATTTTGAGATGAATGTCCTTTGATTATTACCAAATTTGGACATTGTCCGATGTATTAGTTATCTATTTACATTTCCCTTTGTCTGAATTATCTATTTATAGTCTCCTGATGACTATTTATTTATTAGGTTTTTGATATTTATATTACAAACTTAAATGATCTCTTATTACTTACATAAAAATAATCCTGAACTTATGCAGTGAATTATAATTGTGGACGCTAGTTCGAGTCTCTTCTTTGCCAGTCTCTATAATGTTGTGATTTTGAATTACACCTAATGTATTTGGTGTGCTATGAATGGAAAGGAGGGTGGATATTTTGTTATTCCATTCACTGATGAAAGTTATTATAGAAATTTTACCAGAATCTGGGATATACTCAATGCTTAACACTTACTATGATTATCACTTAGTAATTTTCTTTTCAGAGGATTTTATTGGTAACTTATTAGGATTTAGAAAGAAGGAAGTAGAATTTAAATAAAAACTTGGAACAAGAAAAATAAGAAAGAAGGTCTCTTTTTGTAGAGTGACATTTTCTAAAAAGATGTTAGTTTTAGGGTGTACTGATTTTACCTGCTAAATATTTGATATGGTTCCTGATTGCTAAATCCGATTCTTCTGCTAACTTATTGGTCAACCTTTGACAAGTCACTTAACCTTTTTGTTTCCTCAAGCACCAATGAAGCAATAGTCTTAGATGTCTTTAGGCTCCACCCTAGCTGATTCTCTCTCAGTGGTTTATACTACCCATTTATTGCTCCCAAATACACCTTTGGAATTTCCAAATGAATTTAGGATTATCTATGGTCTACCGTGAGTTGGCTTCTCTTTTTATCTAATTCTTTAATCCCCTTTTCAGCACAAGATAAGTAAGTATTACAAAGGTTTCAGAAGTTTGGAACTCAAAAAACCTCCACGTTTTGAAATTATATTCATTCACTAAAATACAAAGTTAAACCAAAATACGTAAGAACATTATTTTATGTTCTTTTATGTTACAGTCTTTTTGAGTCAGTTTCTCTGTCCTGTTACTCATAAATAAATACAGACATTCCTTATGCTGAAGAGAATTATACTGCAATATCCATAATAGACGAGTTGCAGAAAGTACATGATAGAAGAGTTGCAAATATATGTATTTGGGGATTCTTGCCACATGTTAAACTAATTTAAAAATCATCTGAAGAAGAATGTGATGAATTCATTAAACTCTGTTACATTTTAAATATTTTGTAGATACACAGACTCTAAATAATTAACTCTGCTTACTACTCAATGATTTAAGTGGAATGACCCTTGACAGTCTGTTTGTAATAACTAACACGGTGCATTTTAATTATTATTTTTTTAATTGGGCAGAAACATCCCCAGAGTTTTAAGGTTCTTGGAGGTAAAACTGCACTTTTAAAATTGGTTAGTTTAGTGTTTTTTCTTAATGAAAATGTAAGTGTTCTGCATTTTAAAAATGTGGATGTGCTTTTAAAAGTGATTATGTAAGTAATTCAAGATTAGGCATTTATTATAGGCAGTTGTGTCCTTTCTTTCTACCACAGCATACACATCTTCTAATGTATTAGAAACTGTGTAGCCTGAAAGTTAAATAGGTCTGAAAGTAGATTTAGTGATTTTTTATATAAAAATCTGAGTTTGAAAGCTCAAATACTAATTTCATAAACATAAAAGTTAAAGATAACAAAAATAAAATCTATCATAAACTTTACAAGCAGCTTTAGTAGTTACTAAATACTAGATTCAGTAAGCAGGGAACTCTTATCTTCCATTTTAAGTGCTTGTTTATCTTGTACTTGAACTCTTCCCTCATTTTATCCTTTTGAATAACACTGTAGTAAAGTGGATCTCTGATTAATATTTAAATGTACATGGGGATAAATAGGTAACCTAATCAGAGAAAATAATTAACAAGCCACCTCATTCTTATATCCTTTAATTCCTACAAGGGAGCATATATCTTGATTACTAGAGTATCATTCCCTGTGACCTCCTTTTTAATTCAAAGTTTAGAAGGTTTTGTGATTGAACTGGATCACTAACACTTAATTATAGTTCCTAAATATTTTCCAAATATGCTGCTTGTGTACTGGTTTTTCCCAAATTTGACTTTTCTCCTCCTGTATATCAAGAGATAATCTGCAAGGATTATTTTCCCCATCCAGTTTTACCTTTTTTATTTTTTTCTTTTTTTACAGGAGCTTAGGTGGGAACCACTGAGATATCTTTTTGGCAAAAATAATTTTATTTGGTGATTAAAAATGAATAGGTCTCCATGTATTAATGTGGAATTATATTCATGTCTTGATGGTTGCACATTACAGCTTTATTTGGGCCAAAAATTTCTGTAGGCATATGAAAAGCTTACATGTAAAGAAAATTTTACTTGTATATACGTATGTTGTAAAGGAGAACTAGTGTTCATGAAATATATATTTCATTTATATATATATATATATATAGATTATAGAAATGATAGATAATTACCTATTTTTATATATAACCCATTACTTGCCTTCCTACCTATTTTATTACAAACTTTGTCTCTATAATTCTATCACTGGGGAGTGAAATTGAGAAGAGGAAGAATTTACTTTTAAATTTTAATTTACATGGATTATAAAATTTGCTTTTTTATGATCAAGCTTATAAGACTTTTATAATTAAAAATATAAGGAAAATGATAAGCATTGCTTTTTTATAAATATATTTTATGAAACTTTATAATAAAGTTTCAAAACTGGTTCAAAAAATATTAACTAATTCCATTAAAATTTAGTAATATGTTTTTAAAATACATGGTATTTGGAAATAATTGTGACCAGAGGTATGTCAAGTGTAAGATAATTATATATTTAAATGCTTTAAAAGAAAACATAATAAATAATAAATGGAATTACTAGATTTTTGGGTAAGACAACTAAAACGTATAAAGAATTCAGAAGCTTTTGAATTGATTTACAGTTTGGGTAAAACTTGTCAAAAGGATTCTAAAGTTAACTTTAACATTATAAACAGAATGAGATAGTAATTTTGAAAAAAAAAAAAGGGACAGAAATGAATGGGGGACTAACCATATCGATGTTAAACAATATTGTTATAAGGCTACAGTGATGGCGTTAGTAATAGGAATACATAGGGAGAATATTGTAACAAATGGAGAGACCAGAGGGAAACTCCTATATAGGTAAGAAAACTCATTCTCCTGTGGTAAGTAAGAAGATTAGGATGGGACATCTATACTACCTTCCCTCCCCAGTAAGAATTTTCGGACACTGTTTGAGAAGAGGGCTGGGGAGAGGACTTGAGCCATTTGCTAATCTTCTAAATTCAAATAGAATGTTTTCACAGGGATTTACTGTGTGTGTATGTGTGTGTATACGTGTGTGTGTGTGTGTGTGTGTATAATATGAATTGTATATTTCTTATATAAATATTAACATATAAACATGAAGATATTTTTATAAATTAACATACATATATATAAAAGCATTTATTTGAATCCAAACTGAAAGGAAGTTAGATCCCCATCTTATACCATATCCCCCAATATTCTAAACATATTAAATCATTAAATAAAAAATAGTTAAATAAAATAGTTAAAAACAAATTAAACATAGTTAATAAAAATATATTAAATAGTTAAATAAAAAAATGATACCTTCATAACTTCAAAACAATTTTAACTCTCGAGGAAGAATTTTCTATGTTTAAAATTATTTGACTATTTAAAAATTGTTTATTGAAAAACCATTTTTTCAGGTATTAGGTATACAGCTGTAAGAAGACAAAAGTACCAGTTTTCAAAGAGCTTGGAGTCTACCTGAAAACACAACTCAAAGTAATTACAACAACAAACGTTGATCTTATACTGGAAGAACAGTGTAATGAGGGAAACAGGGAAGCTGTAACCATGTAAATAGGCATGGAGACAACACCTGAGCTGAGAAAGTCCATTAGTACTGAAGCCTAGAGGGGAAGAGGTCAGTGAAAAAAGATGAAGCTGAGGAGGAAGACCAGCACTGAGTTTGAAATGTCTTGTAATCCATGTAGAGGAATGTGAGCTCCATTTTAAGAGCAGTGGGAAATCATTGAAGACTTTTTTAAATTTTAATTTATTTAACCTGAAACAAAATAAAAACAAAATAGTTCCCCCATTTCTCCAACCCCCTGCCAATGGCAACCACCAGTATCTTCTCTTCCATGTCTATGAGCTTGGTCTTTTGTTTGTTTTGTTTCATTTTTTAGATTCCACATATAGGAGAGAACATACAGTATTTATCTTTCTCTGTCGGACTCATTTCACTTAGCATATGGCAAGATTTCATTCCTTTTTTATGGCTAAATAACGTTTTATATTATATTATTTGTATTATATATAGATATAGATATCTGACAATTTCTTTATCCATTTATCTATCAATGGACATTTAGGCTGTTTCTGTATCTTGGTGATTGTAAGTAATGCTGCAGTGAATGTAGGAGTGTGTATATCTTTTTCAGATTAGTTTTTCTATTTTCTTTGGATAAATATCCAGAAGTAGAATTGCTGGATGATATAGTAGTTCTATTTTTAATTTTTTGAGAAACCTTCATGCTATTTTCTATAGTGGCTACACAAATTTACGTCTCTACCAACAGTGCACAAAGGTTTCCTTTCCTCCACATACTCACCAACACTTGTTATGTCTTGTTTTTTTGATAATAGCCATTCTAACAGGTGTGATGTGATAGCTCATTGTAGTTTTGATTTGCATTTCTCTGATAATTAATGAAGTTGAGCATCTTTTCATTTGCTTGTTGGCCATCTGTGTGTCTTCTCTGGAAAGTGACTTTTCGGATCATTTGCCCATTTTTTTTTGATTGGATTGCTTATTTTTCATTATTGAATTTTATGAGTTCTTTATATATTTTGAATACTAGTCCCTTATCAGTTGTATAATTTGCAAATATTTTCTACCATTCAGTAGATTGCCTTTTCATTTCCTTGATAGTTTCCTCTATTGTGCAGAATTTTTTAGTTTGATATGGTCCTACTTGTTTATTTTTGCTTTTGTTGCTTTTGCTTCTAGTGTCAGATTAAAGAAAACCATCACCAAGACCTATGTCAAGAAGTTTACTGTCTGTTTTTTCTTTGAGGAGCTTTATGGTTTCAGGTCTTATGTTCAATCTTTCATCTATATTGAGTTAATTTTTGTGTATGGTGTAAAACAGTGGTCCCGGGAACATGACCTCACTATGGATCACTGTAGGAGATTCAGAGGGGCAGCCGCTGTAGCCATTAGTCAGTAACTGTGCCTCCCAGAGCAGGTTCTCTAGGCTTCACACTTCCATGACCACTAGCATAGAAAGAATAGAATGAAGTCAATGGCTTCAAGAAGTGATTTTGAAATAAATGTGATAGGAATTGATTATTGAGTAAATGAAGAGCTGGGAAGAAGGAGAGAATTTGGTAAAACTTAGAATTTTACTTTGGGCTTCTGAGCTGATGATGGTGCCAATTATAGGGTATGAGAATGCTGAAAAAGTAGATTTGACTCAAGAGCATATAGGCAATTTGTGAAGACAATTTCTATTTAGGGCATGTTGAGTTCGAGCTACCTGAGAGACTACGAAGATGAGGCTGGATGAGGGAACAAGCCTGTGTTAGTCTTACTGTATCTCTGTCTGTCTCTATCTCTTTCTGCCTATTCTTATCTATATGTTTATATATTGTGTGTATTCATATATATATATATGGTTGCAACCACGAGAGAAGATGAGATTGCCAAACTTTAGAGTGTAAGACCTGACAGCTAAAACAGCAAAGATATTACAGAAAACTGAGTGTAAATGACTATAGGGCTGACAGTGCACTTGAGAAAACACACAAATAGAAAATTCAAAAAGAGTATATTAAAAGCGAGTTTTTAACAACATTAAAACACACGACCATCTTCTGAATGAAAACCGTCTTTTAAAGTGTCTGTTGTATATTTATTATAAAGTTACAGTTCATTTCTGTCTCCTGCTGTTGTATGTCTCCCTTCCCAGTAATTGGTTACTAAAATTAACTTTGGAGACAACAAAGCTCTTTTTCAGTGGAAAAAAAATAAGCTGTATTTGTTAGGCTTCTTTGTAAAAGATTCTGCCTAGAAAGTACAATTGTTATGCTAGTATATTAGTTCACTTATTAAACAATCTTTTTTTTATAAGATGTTATCCATTCATTTGAGAGAGAGATGGGAGCGCAACCTGCGAGGAGAGGGAAAGGGATAGAAAGAAGCAGACTCCTCGCTGAGCAGAGGGCCCGAGGCAGGGCTGGATCTCAGGACCCAGAGGTCATGACCTGCACCGAAGGCAGATAATTAACCATCTGAGCCACCCAAGTGCCCTTATTAAACAAATTTTTATGTATGTATTACTACCAGACTATGGAGATATTGGGGTTATGATAATGTATAAGAGACTGTGTTTATATAGCTTGGGTATACCACATTTATATGAATATTTATTTTCTAATAATAAGTTTAAATAAATAAGTAATGATTGAGCAGTTCTTTATAATTTCCAGAAAGCTCAAGCATATGATCACAATTGATCCTTGTTATTTTCAGAATGCTTAAATACATTATTACTATTGATTCTCATTTAAAATATCTTTAATTTTAAATGAGGACACAACCCAAGTATAGGTTGAGATTTCAACCTCAGCTTTACTGACATTTGACCTACTAATTCTTTCCTCTGAGCCATCATCACTCTGTCATTGTAAGGTATTTGTAGCATTTCTGGCCTATACCCAGTAGATATCAGTATCATTCCCCACTCCCTCTCTCTCCCAGTTGTCACAGCCTAAAATGTCTCCTAATATGTCACCTAAATTTTAGTGATGTGGTATTTCAAAAGTGATATTTCTATTTTTTTCAAGAGTGATACTTCATATAAGTTAATATAAAACTGGAATTATGCCATGCCTATATAATGGAAATACTTCCACTGGAGTTTGGTTCTTGTCTTCAAATAAGTAGACAAAGTGAATTGAAACAAATGGCATAAAAACAGATAGCATAAAAAAAGGAAAGACTTTGAAACCAGAAAGACTTGGTTTGAATTCCTGCTTTCTGTCAAAGATACAAAGGATTAAGTAACCTCCTTGAATCCACAGGATGATGAATTTCTTCTCCTTCATGCCTTTCCTAGATGTTAACTCAGCCTTCTAGAATCAAGGATTTGAACATTATATCTCCATCATTTTCCTTCTTTTTTTTTTTTAAAGATTTATTTATTTATTTGTTTGTTTGTTTATTTATTTGACAGAGAGATAGAGATCACAAGTAGGCAGGCAGAGGGAGAGGGGGAAGCAGGCCCCCGCTGAGCAGAGAGCCCAATGCGGGGCTCGATCCCAGGACCCTGAGATCATGACCTGAGCAGAAGGCAGAGGCTTAACCCACTGAGCCACCCAGGCGCCCCTCCATTATTTTCTGCTAGGCTCTCTAAGTAACCCCAAGTCCCATTACTGCAATGGCTTCTTCTTGTAGGAAAAAAAAAATTCATTTTCTTCTTCCCTCAATTATACAAACAAAACACATTGATCCCATTGCTAGATATATAGTAAACCAATTGTCCCAATATTCTGGACCCCACTGATGAACAATAAATAAAGAAGTGAAGAGGTATCTATGTGAATCTTCGTTGAGTACATTGAAGATATGAGAAGGCTCATATTTACAATATCAGTGTACAAGAAACTAGTAGTATATACGAACCAGTGAGTTATTGAGTTGTTTTTTTTTTTACAGTAAAGAGATTCAATGGATTTTTTAAAACCTTCCCAAAACCATAATACTGAAGAGTCTATTAAACTTAGTAAAAAGATTCCCAAGACATTTCATTAACAAAATGAATTGATTATAACTGACCAGAACAAATAACTCTCTATATTTGCTCTTCTGTAATTTTCATAAAATTGTCAATAATTGTCACTTCTCTAAGAATATTATTAATGGGCTGCTATGTGCTATATAATGAAAACATTTAATATAAGACATTTTATATGGGCAACCTTAAACTGCTAGAAACACTAACACTTCCTTAAGATATAATCTTACAGCAGATTAATTTTTATACTCTTTATTGAAGTATAATACAGATACATTAGCATAGCTTGATAAAGTTTTGCAACTATACACTCCCATGTAGCCACAGATTAGAATTTGAACACAAAGATATGAGTACCTTTTAGAACCCATGATAGACACACATTTTATGTGGGTTGACTTTCTATTAATATATTCATTAAATAAAATTTTATATTACCTGTATTATATACATAGTATTTTACTAGGTACAGTATGAAATATGAATGACTAAGTAAGATTATAACTCTGGAAAAAATTGCTGTGAGTTTGGGGACAGTAAAAGGAAATGTTAGTCACCAATTCAAAACATTCTATAATTACATACCCAACCTCATCTTCCCCTGTGAGGAGAAAAGACTCAAGAAATCACAAGATCAGTCTGTCTGATTAAAATGATTGTCTTGAGAAATGTTTTGTCATTGAGTGTTGTATAATGAGTAGTTTTGAAAATCTACATTATATATTTATGTCCATGTTATATGCTTTTTAAGTTGTTAGAGTCATTACACTATTTTTTTATCAGAATGGTAACATTATAAAATACATATTTTAGAAACAGTTGCCTATGTACAGAATAGAATATACATAGTGAAATGGATGAGGGAGAGGAAGGAGCAAGTGAAAGACTGAGAGGCTGTTGCAATAGCTCACACAGGAAGTGATTACAGTGGGAATTAGGAAGACTGGCCATGAATAGGGATAAATGAGAAGTGTGTTATTTAGGATAAATCTGAATTGGTCGTTGAATTGATAAGATTAAAGTGGATGAAATTTGCTGTATATTGTTAAGATTGTGTGTGTGTGTGTATGTGTGTATTACTGGAAGAAGTGTGTATTACTTTTTTTTTTTTAATTTTATTTATTTTGTGTGTGTGTGTATGTGTGTATTACTGGAAGAAGTGTGTATTACTTGATAGAATAATAATTATATCAAGATAAAGTTAGGAAAATCAGAAAGGAAAGCTTTTTGTTTCCTGTGGTTAAATGGGTTCCACTTTATATTTAAAACTTTATGTGTACATGTATATATATGTATATAATGTTCAGTAACCTGTTTCACAATAAAAGAGTTTGGGGATAATATTTTTGGCAATTCTTAATATTAACTAATATTAATATTAATTCTTAATTTAATTCTTGGTGTAATTCTAACCAATGACAATATCCAGAATCTGCTCCATTAATATTTCAGCCTTAACGGACAAACGTTATCATGTCCAAACTACCTCTGAAATCTGGAAAGACTTGGATGGAGCCACTTGACATTTCACCTCTAAACCAACTAGTTCTGTAGGCTCACCTCGGTCATTCTTTTAACTTCACAGTAACCAGACTGAAGTTCTTGGTCCCCACTTACAATACTGTGGAAAACTTTTACTGTATATGAATAAAAGCTTTCTAAGGTGAAAAGGATTAATCAAAAACTGTCTGGCTCAGTTGGTAGAGGATGCGACTATTGATCTCAGGGTCATGAGTTCAAGCCCCACATTGGGCATAGAGCTTGCTTAAAAAGCACTAAAGATATAAAATTACATTTTGCAGTGGAGTAATCATTGTAATAAAAATTTGGAATCATATTTCTAAATAATTTTAAATGCATGAGATTCCAAAAGAAAATAGAATTAGCAGCTAGCTAAAAAAATGAACATTTATGAGGTGGATAAGGAAGAGAAAAAGAGGGAGTTGCCCCACAGGTTAAAGGAGAAATCAGGATAATATAATTTTAAATAAAAATTAGTATACTTGGTAAGTCAGGGTTAGATTTCAAGGGAAGCTAATGAAACTTCAATTTCAAGGCACATCACTTGTATGAGCCCCTTCTGGGCCTTGTCCAGGCCTTGACAGTGTGTTTCTAGAAATTTATTTCAAGAGTCCTATCAAAACTGTATAAGCTTCAGCTCTGTGAAAAATAGATCAGATACTATATAGTTTTACTGTATAGTTTTTCCTACTTGATATTAATTTTTACTCATTTTAAAATATAGTAGTAATACCATAAAAAATTATTACAATGTGCTCTTACCACTTAAAACAATTTTTGCCCTCAGTATTCTGATATAAATACTCACTTAAATTTTACATATATTTATGGTTTAAATTTTTCCAGAGGTCCGTATTTCTAACCTAAGTTGTTTGTTCTTTTTCATTTTCTTTTCCACAGCTGAAGGGAGAACAGTTAGAAGAAAATATTTCTGCTATCATGACATATATTAATCACTGAAAAATGAAATTGCCCTCGTTAATGTTAGCGTAACAGTATTTGTCTGAACAAACTTTCGATTTGCTTTGATAACCCAGTATCACAGAGAAATTACTGGCTGCCTTTTTAAAAAGATTTGTTTATTTATATCAGGGGGCAAGGGCACAGGGAGAGGGAGAGAAACTGTTAAGTAAACTCGAACTGAGCTTGGACCCTGACTGCGCTCCATCTGAGCCGAAACCATGGGTCGGATGCTTAACCGACTATGCCACCCAGGTGTCCGTGGCTGATTTTTTTTTTTTAACTAAAGATTTAGAAATAGAGTTTTTACTTTTAGGGCCGAGAATTGAAAAGTTGTTGTTTGGTTTCTTGTATCAAATAATAAACGTTAGAAGATTGTATCAACAAAAATGGACAAGCCTCAAAGAGAAAGGATTTATTAATATATATCAATTGTTTCTTTACATTTAAACCCAAATGCTAATAACAGAAACATAGTTACATAGCTTTTTTAAAATTTAATTTAAGAACTATATATATATATATATATTTGAAAGACTGTAAAAGACTTTGTAATTCTCAGAAAGTTTTCTTTGTTTCAATGTATAATTAATATGTTACATAGCTAATGAGTATTTCTTTTTATTGCATATTGAATATCTCAGTAATGCATATACATACGTACAGGGAGCTTCATTATTTGCAGATTCCATGATTGCAAATATGCTTACTTACTAAAATATATTTCTAACCTCAAAATCAATTCTCAAGGTCCATTTGCAGTCGTTCTTGGATCTGCTGACTGGTGAAAAGTTTTGAGTTGCTCAATGAGCATGTTCCCAGATGAGATCACACAAGGCCAAATGTTCTGCCTTCTTGTTTCAGCTCTCATACCAATAAATATCCTTTTCACAACATATTTAATGCCATGTTTTTCTCATTTGTGTGTGTGTGTGTGTGTTTTGTGTGGTTTTTTGTTTTGTTTTGTTTTATGATTTTGCTATTTAAAATGACCCCTAAGTGTAGTACTAAAGTATTATCTAGTATTCCTAATTTCAAGAACTCTACTATGTGCCTTAGAGAGAAAATATAATTTAGATGAGCTTCATTCAGACATGAGTTAATAATGCTGTTGGCTGTGAGTTCAATGTAAATGAATATAAGGGGTCTTAAAACAGAAACCCACATAAAGTGAAGTTGCAAATTCATTGATTGATAAAAATGTGGTCAGAGACTCACAAGAACTTAACCCTCTAATTCTCCTAGGAGCAAAGGTTCTATTTGCCAATTCAGTTTTTGCAGCATTGTCCCTCTGAAATACCTAAGAATAAACAACAGTGTAAAATAAGACAGTCATTGAGGAATCAGTGAATAGGAGGGTTTATACGTCTTTCTGTTTACCTGTAAACCAGGAAGTTAGCTATTTCAGGGTCTAAGTATATAAGATGCTAATTACATTTTTCAGTCCAGCTTTGTGGATCCAGTGGAAAGTGGTTCTAATTATTCATCTCTATAAAGATATAAATTATTATTATGTGATGATAAGTTTCATGAGGGCAGAGATTTTTCTCTTTGTTCATGTAAAAATACTCAGTAACTAGAAAAGTGCTTGGCATAAGAAATGTACTTACATTTTCAATATAAATGGCATTCTGTGTCAAAGTTAATTATTTGCATAAGTCTTTTATTCATACATTCAGTAAGTATTTGGGGAGTGTTAACCATGTGACAGACACTATTCTAGGGCCTAGAGATACAATATGAATAAAGAATATAAGGTCTTAAAAAAAAAAAAAGGAATATAAGGTCTTTGCCTTCAGTAACTGACAGCTGAAAGCAGTAGTTTCTAGACTTTCTTGCACCTTGGAATCACCAACAAATCTTTTAAAACTCTGATACCTGACTCCATCCTACATTCTAATTTAATTAGCATATGATACAACTTGGGCCTTGAGGTCTTTAAAACTTTTCCAGATGAGTCTAATATGCAGCAGAATTTCTGAATCACTGGCCTAATGTATAAGTTAAACATTAAACAATTACAAATTACTTACTTGAGAGTGATAATAGCCTGTTACTTTGATTTTGAAACACAGTATGTTGCCAAAAGCCATGAGCTTACCTATTAATATCATTTTAATTTGGTCCTGTATTTTTATTCCAAAAAGAACATTTCATTATGGTATTTTCAAAAAACCAATTGCTTTTTTCAAAAAGAAATTTTTCTAATAAGAGGTGAAATAAATTTAACATTTCAGTTGAGTCAGTCATATACCTACATTTATTAAATGGAGAGGCAAATATTATTTAGTTTTCTCTAAATTAAGTATCACATTAATATGTTGTTCTTTTTATGTATATAGAAAAGGTTTAAGGAGAAATGTTGAGCATTTCTTTACTCTCTGACTTTGTGTATGGTCTGTTACTAAATTTTTTGAATGAGAAAAACAGTAACTCTTATTTATGTAGGTAGGGGTGGATGGACATAGGTGGGTGGATGGATGGATGGATGGATGGATGGATGGATGGATGGATGAATATCTGGAAGGGTAGATTTGGCACCCAGATACTAAAATTTATGGTCACAATACATTTGTTCAAAATGTTCAAAAATAACTACACTCAGCGTAGTGAAACTGCTGCTATTTTTATTAAACATTATACCTCTTCAGAACGTATTTGAAATAGGTACTGGCCCAAACTGATAAGTTCCTTCTCTTCATTTTGCATAATGCAGCAACTTTGGTATCAGAGTGCCACCACAATCTTGAATATTCTGAGTAACTTCGCTGAGTTTGCAGTGGCAACAATGGTAATACCCATTGTAAAAAGGCAATGCAGAAATAAGTGACTGTCGAATCCTAATGTCCTTTATATCCAGACTTTTTTTATTTTCCTCACCAGTATAATCTATATGCCAGTTAATAATTTAGTACTAATCAGCTCCTTATCTTCTGAAAAGGAGAGTCTGTTTTGAATCACAAGGCAACTGACCTTGAAGGCAGGTTTAATATATGCAGATTTCTCCTATCACCTCTCCCCCGATCCTCAGAATGTTTTCTTGGTTACATTTATGTCTGGGCTGTGCAGTCCCCCTTGGTCTATCCTAACAGTAACTGATTTCATGCTAATACAGTCTCTACTCTTCTTTAGTTTTGGGCTTTACATTTATTTATATAACTGCTTTCAAATAATAATCTGATGTTTTAATGAGAAAATAGGAAATAATATGAATAGTTGAGCCAATCATGATTATAAAGAATAGTAACATATTTTTAAATGAATTCAGCTATTTCATAAGGTGCTGTGTATCTCTGTGCAGTGTACTTAGATTTTACTATAAAATGGCACTTTTTAGTAGTGATGGGAGTTATTTGCATTGATCAGATAAATGATGAATCTAAAATAAGGATTTACAATTGCTTCCTTGAGCTATAGTCATGAATTAAAGAGCGATGTAAATTGAACAGTGAGCTATGGATAATTATAATTATTCACAGGGAATTATAACAATACATAAACAAAATCTGTAGAAGCTCAGTTTAAGTTTTAAAATTTTTCATCAATTTTAGGATAGAGATGTGTTCCAAAAATAATAATCATGGGCATTTTTTAATGTTGGGAATGACTTTGATTAAGCAAGTCATGTGGTTCTGCTGATCATTGCATGATCATCAGATCTAAGAAGAAAGAAAAAAAGACAAGGAAAATTGTTTTGGTTTATATAAAAATGCTATATAATCTACTTTAAGAAAGGATTTATGAAGCTCTTTGAAAATAGAATCCCATCATTACAGGCAATGCCAAACTTCTTTCTTTGCATGTCAGTAGTAGCAACTTGCTTTGAAGATTAAAATGTCTGTTTTTGTTTAATTTTTTAATATGCTTGTTTTCCCTCATTAAAGTAGTGAGAAGAGACAAAATTTCTATCTCAAAAGAGGGATAATGGTTAAGTGAAGACAGTGGGAATAAGGAAAATAATGATTTTTTTTTAATGAAGCGATTATTGAAAAGTGAAAGGTAATTTTGGTTTAGATGAATATGTAATTTTACTGGGCAGATTCTCCGCTTAATGGTTTTCTTACATTGAAAACCACACTGAGCTGATGTGGATAGTTTTTCTTCTTCAACTAACTTCTAGGGATCACATTTATGTAATCTTCATACTTGAAAAGGTGGAATATGGAAACAAGAGAAACTACTAATGTGCTTCTGGGGTTAAGATAGTATTTTTGGCAATGAAAATTAATCTCAAAGAAATCAGATTACAAAACAAAGTTTATTAACTAACTTTAAAATGAAACGTTTCAATAGATATGAACATTCCAGATTATTTTCATGAAAATTAGTTTACATAATTTAAACTAGAAAATAAGCTAAAAAAATCAAAATCATTTTTATGAAAATTCTTATATGAAAATAACCTTGATTTTTATTAGCTTATTTTCTATTTTAAAACATGCTATGAGGGAATGATTAAATCAAATATGAAATATAAAACAATTTAACAGACTTAATAGTCTTAAAGATAAGATAGAAATGTTTCTGCTATTATCTTGGGTAGTCAATAGTAAACTGAGTTGCTGTCTTCTTTAAACACCCATGTAGTTTTCATCTTATATTGTTCTAGAGAAATTTAAATTTCATATTTCACATTTTGGTTTAGAAAACCATTACTCTAATAAAAACATTTTTCAGGAATATTAGTTGTGCTTTTTAAAATTGACCTTTTATCAACAACTAATAGTGTTTTTCTCTCTGAGGATTTGCCCTGAACTAGGGCTAAGAAGGTACATCTCTGCCTACAAACCATGATATCACTCTAAAGAACAGCAACATTTTGCTCAGCTTACAGAATGTATACTACAAAGTGACCTCTGTTAAGAGAGATTTTCAGTAGGTCATAGTTTATCATATATATTATATTTTTGGACCTAGTTAAGTTAATATATTTCTACTTTAGAAAATGTATGCTACTTACTGTAAACTACTGTCTTAGGAATTAGCATGAATTTTTGATGTTTTTCCCAATTAAACCTTTAGAAATAAGCTTTAAAGTACTCATAAATTTATGTTGAATGTAGGGTTAGTAAGTCCCATTTATTTAGGGATAATTGTTTCTATATCACCTAGGCATAAAATTAATACAGTTCTTTTAATAACAACTTAAGCTTTTAATCTAATGTAGCCTTAATGAATTTTACCCATAAGAAGTACTTGGTAAAGCAATAGTGAAAGACTGCCTGTGTGGTGTCCATCTGTCTTTTTCCTGAAAATAGCTGAATTTTAATGTGAAAATATGCAAACAACTACCATAAATGTTTTATGTAGCTAAGGTTTATACAATTAAATTATATGATTTTATTTTGTTCAATTATGCTATGCACATGTTTCCAAAAATCACTTTTACTAAATTATGGAAATTCCACAATCTCTATAGCATAGAAAACACAAAAAATACTAAAGAATGCAATACTTGCTAAGATTATGATGCATAATTAAAAAATCTAAAAGTAACCAAGACTAAAATTATTTCTCTGTGACATTTTCTTCTTTTCCTTCTTTTTTTTCTTTTCTTTCCCTTCCATCTTTTTGTCCATTTCCCACTTTTTTAAGCAAATAAAAATATTCTCAATTTAGCCTAATTAATTTTGGAAGTAGGGAAGAGGGATTGGTCATAGGAAATTAATTAACAAGTTATCGCATGTTAAAATCAATACGAGAAAAATTCTAATCTCCCTTTAGCCAACTCCCTGGGTTAACTCAGGTTTTCAACTTCTTTTTGTGGAACATACTAATTAGTTTTCAGGGTAAGTTAACTTCCTTAAGTAGTAGGCATCTTTTTTTGTTTAATAGCATTAACTGTTTTATTTTACATTTTTTCTGATTACTCATAAGGTTGATCCTTTTCCCATGATGTAGTTTAGATTTTCTTCATAAATCTATTTTATTGTAATTTAGTAAGAACATTTAACATGAAACCTACTCTTTTAACACACTTTTAAGTGTACAGTACAATATTATTGACAGTTACAGTGCTGTATAGCAGATTATCTATAGCTTATTCATCTTGCTTAACTGAAATTTTATACTTTTTTGATTAGTAACTCCCCATTTCTCCATCCTCCTGGCCCGGGTCAACCACCATTCCTCTCACTGAATCTATGCGTTTGACTATAGATTTCTCATATTGGTGTAGTATCTTTTTCTGTGACTGGCTTATTTTATTTAGCATAATGTTTTTAAGGTTTATCCATGGTGTAGTGTGTGTCAATAGTTTATTCCTTTTTAAGGCTGAATAGTATTTCATTGTATGGCACACTTTCTCTATCCATTCATTTATGGACATTTATATTGTTTCCATCTTGGCTATTGGGAATAGTGTTGCAATGACCCCTGACCATCTGACCAACTATATATAGTTATTAAAGGTCAGTTGTATTTGTTACATAGCATGGTTATGTCTTTGTTTTTGTTATTTCATCATGATTTAGTTAAACATTGCATAATTTGCTGAAAACTGAGTGTTAAAAGAGATTTTTTTCCCCAGTAAAAACCTAGTGGATACTTTGGAAGTGGATAAAAGCAAGTGGATAAAAAAATATGAAGTATTTTGAAAAGTATAAAATTCTAGAAGGCTTCTGCATTTAGGTTTTACTGATAGCTTTGACTTTTTTCCTCCATTAAAAAATAAAACTAGACATCAAAAGCAGTGTATGAGATTTCTACAAACAAAAAATTTAGTAAAGAATCGCAAGCACTAAGTAATAATGAGAATAAGAAATAAGAATAAGAATAAGAAATCTTGGTTATCCAACAAAACAGCAATTTACACATTTAAGTCAAATACACTATTAAGAATGGATACACCCCCATGGCCTTGCTGTCCCCTGCAAAAAAAAAAAAAAAAAGAATGGATACACCATTTTCACAATTTTCTGTTTTAATTATTTCATTCACTGAACCAGTTCGGTGAATTACCAATCTAGCACTTAAGAAGACTTCTACTGTACTTAGTAATTTCTTCAAGGATATAAAACCTAAAGAGAGTTTTCTCTTCACTGGACTGAGGCTGACTGGATGCTGTGGGTGTTTCCACATCTGAATATCATTAGGAAGACAAACTACCCACTAGAGGAGATATGCCTGCTATTTGGATCTGCTATATCTTCTGGAAATTCTCAAGTTTTTACTCTATAAAACGAAAAAAATAATTTACAATAACACGGATGGCAAACAGGTTTCGTCTTGAAAGCCAGTTCTGATTAATTGCTAGTGACTACTTGAAGATATGTGCTGAGATGAATTGTATCCCCTTTCCCCTTCAAGGAAAATGCCCTGATCTTATAGTGATGCCCCCCAGGGGCACTGGATGGGGTAGAACAATAAACTATGACAGCATTGTTCTGAGCTATATCCACGTTTCTCTTAGTGTTTTGAGTCCTGTAAATGAATGACTCTCTACTTTTCTCTTCTTTTCCTTCTGTTGGGGCATGTTTATGGGTGATATTCCTCAGCCTTGTTTAGTTACTACATAGACGAGAAAGATTGTGAGCTATGCACAATTCACTGCTTTGGTTCCCACCGGAAAGATGTCTGTGTTACTTCATCATAAGTGAGAACTAATTCGTGCAAATGAAAACCACAGGATCCTCTTGCTGTGTGCTTCTCCAAAAACTGAATAAGTACAGTTAGCCTTCACTAAAGAGAATCAGTCCCTAAAATGTATCCCTCAGATACGATCCTCACGATTAGGAGTGCTACAGAATATGAAGGCAAGTGAACTATTCAGTGATCACTGTTAGTTAATTAGTGAATCTGGTTGCTCCAATGACTTCACTATTTTCTTCACAAATTTTTCACATGGTTTTGAGTATATTTTAAGAGGCTGGGCTTCTTAGATAAAAAATATAATAATTTTCTAAAATACAATATTCATAAGGTTTATGGTATTAAGAAGTTGAATAAGAGGGGCACCTGGGTGGCTCAGTGGGTTAAAGCCTCCGCCTTCTGCTCAGGTCATGATCTCAGGGTCCTGGGATCGAGCTCCGCATCAGGCTCCCTGCTAAGCAGGGAGCCCGCTTCCTCCTTAAAAAAAAAGTTGAATAAGAAATATTACTTTGCCATAGTTTTTAACAAATGTAGGAAATGAGACTCTGACTTTATAATGTAAACGTGGCTGGAATTCATTCTTGGAAGATAAAATCAATAAACATATTCACAGAAGTAAAATATAATCATCAAATCCTATCTTCTAAAGGTTCCCCAGATTCTAAATGTTCCTTGTCACGTGTGCATGTAAAAGGTGTGCTGTGCTCTATGGATGCTGGGTATTAGAGGTTGATGATGTGAATGGATAGATCCACACATGTTAAGGATAATTTTATTTCAGTTCAGTGCCTAGAATGTAATAAGCGTCAGAAGTCAAAAGAAATGAAAATTTATTCATGTAGCTATTTTTATAGAATGCCTACAATTTGCTAGCAACTATAGTGGTTCTGTCCTTGTGAAGCTCACAAACATTCAAGGGACACAGATTCATAAGCAGATAGTTAAGGAGAATACGTTAAGCCATAGTAGGGTTATGTCCAGGCTACTACTGGAATAAATCATGAATCTCTGTCATCTCAAATTACAAGTGTTTTACCCCAACATAAACAAAGTTAGCTCTATTGTACAGCAAGAAAAATTGAAATCGTTAAGTGCTTATGTTAAGTGTTAACTTCCAGTCTCGACATCAGATTTATAACAGTAAAATCCCATCTTTTAGAACATGTGGTATGTGATTTCAGCCCCTTACATAGGATAAATCTTGTTACAAATACTTGAAACCTGAAAGATTCTCTTTTCTATTTTTAACTACTTAATGACATCATTTATTGTCTACTGGGAATCAATTTAGGAAATCATATTCGTCCACTAAGCACTTCAGATAAGGTGATTCCATGAAGCATTCCAAGATTATCACAAGGAATTGCTTTCGTATGCCATAAAAGAGAAAGAAATGAGCAGAATATGGCCTGCAGAGGAGTTTACAGTTTTACAGCTCCTCCCACATAAGTCACTGTTAACAGTAACAGTTAACTTTGGATTATCACTCACAGATTGAAAGCCCAGCAGCCATCACACACGCTGGCCTGTGGTGGCACTTGTATGTGTGTCTCTAAGTCAATGATGAGGGTATCGGAACCAATACTGGACATGGAGATGGCAAATTACAGTGAAGTATTGGACCCAACTTATACGACTTTGGAGTTTGAAACTATGCAGATTCTATATAATTCAAATGGTGAGTTCTTATCTGCTTGTAGACATAAAGGAAAACAGGTATAATGGGAGGGCTAAAAACTGAGCTTCCTAGCTCTGGTGATACCTCTGTATTCCCTTGCTGAAGAATTCGGGGCTTGGTTTTTAAGACCACGTAGCGGAGCTTTTGTGTTTCCTCACAAAATTTAAATTAATAATGTTATGGCCCATTTATGTTGAGTCTCTTTAAAAGTCTAGTTTTGTGTGGTAAAGTGACCTCAGAATTCTGTGATGGGCCAGATAAGGTAAAAAGAACAGTTTCAGGAGTTACTTTATTTACTGTAAATCCCAGTAGTAAGTAACATTGGCAGACTGGCCGTGAAGTACATTTTCTATGCGGTATTTAAAATGACATACAGAACGCTGTAGGCTTTTGCTGGTTGCCTCCTCCTGTCATTTCAGTTCTCAATGGCAGCTGATGAGAAACTGCATTTAAAATTACTGTAAGTTTTTGCACTGAACACAGTATGAAAGGATATAAAGGCTTATATTGTAACCTTACTACTTGACAAGCTAATGTTTAGCCTCACAAATCTCTTGGTATTTATCTACTGTAACTTTTTAACTTTAAAGAAGGCATGGATTGTTTAGAGTTCATGTCTTTATATAATATAGGTTATTGTTGACTTTGTATTTAGGTTTTTTCCAAGTAAAAATCTTGTCCAAGATTACGTATAATTGTTAGAACACCTCAAATCTAGTAGTTATGTATACTTTGAAAAACGTGTGTGTGTGTGTGTGTGCGTGCGCACGCGTGTGTCTGTGTGTGTGTGAGTGAGTGTGTGTGTGTGAGTGTGTGTATAGTTTGGGACTGAGAATGTATCTTCTAACTCAGGATAGGGTAATGTTCTGCTATGCCCCTCAGTTTTATAATTGCTGTTCTCTTTATATTTATAATAAACAATAGCTTATTAGTGGGAAATTTTTTTTAATCCTTAGAAGATAAATTCTGAAATTTTAGCACAAAGAGAATTAAAAGAAACCTTTAGTGCAAATCTCAGGAAGTCACTATTTAATTCTTTAAATTTAGATTTGATTAAAGATATTTAATAGTATATTTGTCTCCAGAGAATCATGATTTCTTTAAAAGACCTTATATTACTAAATAAGGACAGATTTAGCATAAATATGTGACACAACTGACTTTTGTGTTGTATAACTTGTTTGTTTTGTAATAATGTTGTTAACAAAATGTAACTATGGCATTAAACTGGAAGCGAGAGCTGAATTTTTTTCCTGTTTCCATAAATCTAGAATACAATCAATCCTAACACTTCTTTTGTATTTCTAATATCCATTTTTGTTTATGTTACCAAAAAGAAGAATTCTTCACTTTAAACTTTATGACATCACATGATTAACCTTTAAACATATTCTCGTTAAGGTTTTTCTTGACGAAATTATATATGGTAATGTCTGTCTACTCAGAAGTATTGGTAAATAGAATATATGTGTTTTCACAGCATATAATTGACACATGACAGCCTTTAATTTTATCTTTTATTATATTCAAGAGATGATGAGTTGTTATTATGTTTATATTATCATACAATTTTATGACCATTTTTAATATATTACCTATATATTCAATGTCTTTTGAGTCCATAGAGATTTTTAAAGATGTAATCAATAATATTAATTCCTTTAAGAAATATTTAAATAACAATATTTTTGTGGAGTTTTTTAAGCCTCTTCCTTCAAAAGAGAAATCTCTGGATTAGGTGTGCACTTTCTGCCAGGCACAGTTCTGAGAGCTGGGAGATGGGTGCATGTGACAGACCCAAGTTCTCTAACAGCATGAAGTTTATATTCTATAGGGAAAGCAGGGTGGTAAATAAACAGACTAGTACATAATTTTAAAAAATGAAGTAGTTATTTAAAAAAATAATCAGGGTTCTAGATTCTACTCGGAGGGCAGATGAGGGGTGAATCTCAGATGTGTGTTCAGAGAAAATTTCACAGAAAGTGAGAAACTGGAGCAGAAATTGGAAAGCCAGCTCAAAGGAGGAATGTCTTCCTCAAGACATCCTTGAGGAAGAACTTTCCCTCAAGGCAGAAGAAACAGCAAATGTAAAGATTCAGAGATGGAAGCCGCCAACTCCATGGTGGTTAAAAAGGCAACATTGTTGAACAGTGAACAGGATGGAAAGTAGTACCAAGTAGTGGAGTCGGAGAGGTGGGAAGGGGCTTTATCACACAAGGCTTTACAGCAAGCCTAAGATGCATAGGCTTTATTCTGTTTCTGAGGGCTGGGGACAGAAGACTAATACGATGTGAATTTCTTGTTCTGAGAACACTTTGGGGTAATAAACAGTAGGGGAGCAAGGGTGGAAACAGAAAAATTAGATAAGAGGCTATTGTAGTAATCTAGGGGAAAGATTATAGTTGATTGGATAAGGATGGCCATGGTAAAAGGGTGAAGAGTTGTGGATTCTGTATGTATTTCAAATATGGACTTTGTATTACATTGGATATGAACACTGAAGGAGAGAATCCAATGCAGACCACCAGGTTATTGGTCCTAGATATTAGGTGGTACCATTGACTAACATAGGGAAGACTGAAGAACAAGTTTGAGGAGAAAAATAGAAGAGTTCTGTTTTGATATATTAATTTCCAATTCCCATTAAACTTTAAAGTGAAGTTGTTGAATAGGCATTTGGGCATTTCAGACTGATACCCATGGAAGATGTCAGGGCTGGAGAGAAAGTCTGGGGATTTTCTCTCACGCATATGATATTTGACATCATGGGACCAAATGGGTTTTCCTTGGGAAAGAGTATATTTGGGGGGACTGAGACCTATGGTGTCCCAAAGTTTAATCTTCAGAAATATGTGAGGGAAGACTGGAATGGAGACTGGCAGAAGTGGCGAGTGGTTAAAAGGAGAGCACTAGTGTGCTTCAAGAGGTCAAGGAAATGGACAGTTTTGAGCCTGTGAATAATTAGTAGGGTAATATAAATAAGAAATACTTAGTATTAACTTGAAGGCGACTCTGCTTTTTCTTTAACAGATAGCTCGGCTCCAGAGACAACAAGTATGAATACCACAGACAATGGTGTCAACTGCCTATGTGCCATATGTGGGGACAGAGCGACGGGAAAGCATTATGGAGCATCGAGCTGTGATGGGTGTAAGGGCTTCTTCAGACGCAGCATACGCAAGAGTCATGTTTATTCCTGCAGGTACTTGAGATGCTCCTCTTGAGAAAGTTATCTTTAGAGGCATTCCGAAATGGCGTGCAAGAAGCAAGGGAATAAAATCAGAACTTTTGGAAGACATGAGTGGCTTAATCAGTTAAGATTCCAACTCTTAATTTCGGCTCAGGTCGTGATCTCAGGGTCGTGAGATCGCGCCCAGAGTCCAGCTCCCCGCTCAGCCTGGAGTCTGCTTGTCTCTCTCCCTCTGCCCGTCCCCTCACTTGCTCTCTCACTCTCTCTCAAATAAATAATTAAATAAAATCTTTTAAAATCAGACCTTTCATATAAACAAAGTCTGTATGAAACAGAATCTGTAAGCTGTGTTAAAAGTAAGGAAGGTTATGTGGGTGTGTATGCAGGATGCATTCCTACAGGTGGTTCTTCTATATGAAACAGTTCAGACTTATAAAACATATAAAAAAAATCCACATACTTATCATCCAATTTAGACCAATGTAATTGAAGCCTCTAGTGAACACCCCTCCTCTATTGCTTTCTCTTTCTCTTCTCTCTCCCAGAGGTAACTACTGTCTGAAATGTGGTGTTTATCTTTTCTTTATGTTCCCTTATTGTTTTACCACATGCTCACATACCAATGGACATATTTAAATCTATATTTAAATGGTTTCACAATCTTTGTATTTTTCTGCACCTTGATTTTTTTTCTTTTTTTTTTTTGCACCTTGATTTTCTTTTCAACATCTCTATCTCCCAAGTCTTTTAAACACAATTGTAAAAGTATAGATGATTTGGTAGTTTGTCAAAGTCATTGAATGAACTTAAATTTTCAGTCTCAAATTTTTATTTTATTTTTTCAGTCTTAAAATTTTAAATGTATTTCTCATGCTGCAATACTGCCATTGAATTCACTGTTTTGTCTGAAATGTATTTAACTATATTGTATATGTCACATGTTTCTAGTTGGCTTAAAATTATCTAGTCAACATCATAGTCCAAGTTAGGGTTAGATATTCCACCTTGAGTGTTCAGAATAACAGTTCTGGAATGTAGATGACATCTATGTGAAATATGGACTATTAAAAAAATGATGCTAACAGAAAAATATCAATGCTTGCTCTACTGATGAAAAGCATGTATAGAATTGTTATGTTATTTTAAGAACAAGCTGGACATTTGGGAAAAAGTTAATCTCCCTCACAATGTGATGCCATTTGATTTCTAGGGATCTGGAAAAAGTTAATATATATTAACTCTCCAAATATCTAACTAGTGTTCTCTAGTAATTTTTCCATGAGGGCTTAAAGTTGGTTAAAAAAATGTAAATCATCCACTTTAAAATCTTCTTGATAAACAAAAAAATATATTTAGATGGGTAAATCTATATTTAGATGTACACTAAATCTCTAGATATAAAAAATAAACCAAGTAGATCTCCCTCATTAAAAGCATTTTCTCTATGATTACATGAAATATTCAGTGCTTTACAAAATTATCAGTGCAAATAAACACAAATAACATATAAACAATATATTTTAAGTCATATGTTGTGTTAAAGATTAAATATATATATATGAAAAATGGTGTGATCCAAACAACTAAATCCAACAAAACCTTTTTTTTTTAAAGATTTTTTATTTTATTTATTTGAGAGAGATTGAAAATGAGAGGATGAGAGGAGCAAAGGTCAGAGAGAAGCAGACTCCCCGTGGAGCTGGGTGCCCAATGTGGGACTCGATCCTGGGACTCCAGGATCATGACCTGGGCCAAAGGCAGTTGCTTAACCAACTGAGCCACCCAGGCACCCTGGGTCCAACAAAAACTTTTAAGAATCAGGAAATATCAGCACCATTGGCTTCCAAGATTTCCTCCCTTCCTCTACGGGAAAAGTGAGAAAGGAGTGTTCCCATAGCAACTTTTGGAATTTAAACAATATTCCCACCACATGTACAGTTTGACTGTTCACACCTTCCCTTCATGAATATTGCTGCCAGCTTAGCCTTCTTTACATATTTCGGTATTAACAAAATGCTGTGATTTTCCATTTGGAAAATACTTATTATAATGATGAAGGTGTAGGAACGTAAAGGTTTTTTAAGCTCAGATGTTGCTGGTCTCAAATTCATCCATACCCTCAGGTGTACAAATTTCATTTCTATTCTAGCTGTTCTGTCCCACTGAAACTGGGCTTTCCCTCCTAAAGCACTTTAAATTGTTGTTTCAATACTTCTCACATCATGTTTTCTTTATTATGGCTATTTGTAAACTTGTATATGTACTCTATTAGATTGTAGTTTTCCTGAATGGAGGAGACAGATCATATTCCTTTGTTTAATCCCTATACCAGGATCTTGTACACAGAAGCTGCTTAATATGTTTATTCAGTTTTTGCATTAATGTTAGTTGGGTGTGTTTTCCTCTTGTATTTATTAGTAATCGGATTCCCTCTCCTGAAGCCATGAATTCCCAAATGAACAATTCTTTTTCCTCATCTTAAAAATATCTCTCTTCCAGCTCAGTTCTTTTATAGTAGACTTTATATTCAGTCAGTTCAAAGTGGCTACCCATCATTCTTAGAAGAAATATCTTCTTTTGTAGATCACCAGATAGGTTCTTTTATTCCCATGATTAATAATCAGCCACAAATAATCAGTAATATACCAATACATGTGGATGTGGGTAATTTTATGACACAATTTGGAAGAAATATTATTTTACTTATCTGATTGATATTTGCTTCAAAGCTTATGATTTATGTTTACCCTACATTCACACAACTTTTTACTTAGAGTCCTTCCAATTTGAATGCTCTGAATTAATTTGGGAATGTTAAATATCATCCCCACTTTCCATCAGGAGTGAACGGTGGACTGGAAATCAAGCTCACATCTAATTCCAGAAACCGTACACTTTTATTTTTCTAAGTGTTCAATTCAGGTTTTGAGTATGTTCACAGAGTTGTGCAACTATCATTACAACCAACTTAAAACATTTTCATCACCCTGTAAAGAGACCTCCTATGCTAAAGCTGTTGCTCCCCATTTCCCCTAATTCCCTCCCTTCCAATCTCAGGCAACGATTGATGCACTTTCTGTTTCTATAGATTTGCTTCTTCAGGACATTTGATAGAAATTAAATTAAGGCACGCCTCACTTTATTGTGCTTCACAGACATTGCATTTTTTTTTTTTTTTTTTTACAAATTGAAGGTTTGTGGCAACCCTGTGTTGAGCAAGCCTATTGGTGCCATTTTTCTGATCAGTATTTGTTCACTTTGTTTCTGTGAGTCGCATTTGGGTAATTCTTGCAATACTTCAAACTTTTTCATTATTATTCTTATATTTGTTACAGTGATCTGTGATCAGTGATTACAATTTGTTGAACTTTTAGATAATGATTGGCAGTTTTTAGGAATAAAGTATTTTTAATTAAGGTATTACATTACTATTTTAGACCATTGTTGCACACTTTATAGATTACTGTATAGTATAAATATAACTTTAATATACACTGGGAAACAAAGAAATTTCTTTGGACTCGCTTGATTATGATACTAGCTTTATTGTAGTGGTCTGAAACCAAAACAGTGGTTTTTGAGAGAACTCTCAGGTATGGCTCTATGACTTCTTTCATTTAGAATGTGTTTTCAGGGTTCATCCGTGTTGTAGCATGTATCAGTACTCCATTCTCATTCATTGCCAAACAATAATATCCATTACGTAGGTGTACCATATTTTATTTATCTCTTCATCAGCTGATGGGTTTTTGGGTTGTCCCTGCATTTCGACTGTTAGGAATAATGGTGGTTTGACATTTGTGTACACATTTCTCTGTGAACATATGTTTTCATTTCTTTTGTGTATATACTAGGAGTGGAATTGCTGGGTCATATGGTAACTCTGATATCTTAACTTTTCTTTAAAAACTGCCAAACTTTCTTCCCAAGAGGCTGCATCATTTTATATTGCAAAAGCAGTGCATGAGGGTTCCAGTTTTCCCACATCCTTATTGACACTTATTATTGTCTGTTTTTGTTTGTTTGTTTTTCTGATTGTAGTCATTTTAGTGGCTGTGAGGTAGTAGCTAATTATACAGAGACCATACTCTCAATGTTGTTTTCACCCACCCGTGGATATGTAATTTGGCAGTTCGAGTAAATTTCAGTTGCCTTTGACGCACATTTAAAATTAATGGAAGGATATTTAAAAGAGAAAATCATGAAAGTGCAGAGGAATGAAGTTCTGATTCATTCTCCATTATATTGAAATCATTTAGCAATAAGAAATTAGAATTCACATGCCAAGGATTTTTAAATTAGGTTTGGCTTCCATAACTCAGGATAGAAGTGAGAATGTATACTGTGTATACTGGTGAGAAGTCAGATATCATTCAGTTTTATTTTATTATAAAGACTGCATGAGAAGTGAGGCTTGTATTTCCATGTATATGCTGACCATTAGACTGGAAAAGTTGCAGGTAACTGTTCTTACACATTATTCCTGTTGGGCCAAATTTGACCATAGATGTGCAAGGTCTATTTATCTATTTATTTGCATGTGTTTGTTTTTGTTTTGTTTGATAAATAGTTTTCTGCAAACTAATATATCTTTGTTTGATATTATAGGTTCAGTCGGCAATGCGTTGTTGACAAGGACAAAAGGAATCAATGTAGATATTGTCGGTTAAGAAAGTGTTTTAGAGCAGGAATGAAAAAAGAAGGTAATAATATATAGTATAATAATAATAATTATTATTGATGGAAATTGTTACACACACATATCCTCATTTAATCACAATAACCTTTTCACATGAATTCTGATTTTCTTCAAAGAAGAATCTCTGATTCCCTGAGTTTAAGAATTTATCCAAGGGGGGGGCGCCTGCATGGCTCAGTGGGTTAAAGCCTCTGCCTTTGGCTCAGGTCATGATCTGATGGGTCCTGGGATCAAGCCCCGCATCGGGCTCTCTGCTCAGCAGGAGCCTGCTTCCCACCCCAACCCGCCTGCCTCTCTGCCTACTTGTGATGTCTCTCTTTCTCTGTCAAATAAATAAATAAAATCTTTAAAAAAAGTAAAAATTAAATTAAAAAAAAGAATTTATCCAAGGACATTGACACCCAGCCTTTGATGATTGTCTGATTCCAGATACTATTACCTCTACTATTGTGTTATACCTGGAAAGAAAATTTTTATCTAAATGATGTCCCAATTTCTGTTCAAAAGAGAAATGGCAAAATCTATTAACAGGTTGAAATTATAAATGTTATTTTTAAACACATATTTATTGTCAATAATAATTGAATATCTTTGTTCATCTCATAAACATTGATTGACTATTAACTTTTATTCATTGATTTATTTATTTAACAAATATTTATTGAGCACTTCTTTCTAAAAACTGTTCCAGATGCTAAGGCTTCAGTGGTGAACATAACAGAAAAAAAAGTCCTTCCTTTCAGGGAGCTTATATTCCATTGAGGAACAGACAATGGACTACATATTCTGTTTTAGTGTGCATTAATTTCATTTCAAACAGAGTAAATAATCTGAGTATATTATCCTACATTCTAACTGTGGTTAATTTGGAAACAAATCCGTTGAACACATGTAGGCATTTGGCAGGAGATAGCCACTGCAGGATTTTATGCTTATTAGTTCACATGCTTAGGCAATAAATATTTTTCAGAACTATTTCACAAACTATAAAAAAAATCAACTTAAATACTACAGAAATGTAAAATATATCAAACTTATCTTGAACGTAGCTAGTTTTTTTTGTTGCAATATTTTATAGAGACCAAAATTCCATTGGTTTTATTCGGATTGCTAGTTTCCAAAAAAAGGCAAAATAAAGTTTACAAAATTAAAGGAGTAGCACTTTGTCATTACAAAATTACATATTTCTAATGGCATATTTAGTAGTTTATGGGATTAATTACATACTTTGTTAATCAATTTCATCTATTTCTATTTGAGCCAGCACTACTCCTACAAAAGTATAAGGAAGTCACAATCCTCTATTTCCTTTAAGAGTTTGCAAGTTTTGAAAGAAAATTACTTTCAAAAATAGTTAAATTATGTTTCGTACCATTCATAGAATAATGCATTAGCTTTTTCTGAATAGATTAGGAAGTAACTTTTGGAGATATATTTCTCTTATTTACAGTAATAACATAATAGGCTTAGTTGGATAGAATCCTATATAAACATGGTTTTATGTCAAAAATGATAGCAGTAAGATTACAAATGTCTGCAATATCTTATGGTGTGTTTCTAAGGATTGATCATGTAAATGAAATTCATAAAAGCATAGCTTGCATTTTAATTTTTTATCTCCACATATGCATTTCCATATGAGTCAGTATAGGCTGAAAATCAATGACAATTTCTGTGGGGAAAAAAGAGTAAGCTACCAGTAAATATGATTTTAAGATAAAATATTAATGATTCATTCCCAGTTTATGTGCTACTCATTCTTAAAGGCAAAAGTCCAGTATTTTCTCTTCCAAATTAATGACTTGGTGGCTAATAGTAAGTTTGGGGTAGATAGTAGATTTTGGCATAGAAATTGGTGCATCTCTTTAATAGAAGAATGATTTCATTAAAAATTCTAATAGTTTTATGTCATCTCTCTCCAGCAGAACAGGGTAGCGCATTGATCTGACTAATTTAGGGGCTACAGGCCTTGTTTTCATTCTTTTTGGTTAACAGAAGACATATATACCTCCTAAGTTCTAAAATCTAACATTGAAGGGCACCTAGATGGTCCAGTTGGTTTAGCATTGGACTCTTGGTTTCGGTTCCACAGCAGAGCCAAAGCGTGGAGTCCACTTGAGATTCTCTTTCTTTCTCCCTCTGCCCTTCCTATTTCTATGCCCACTCACTCTCTCTCTCAAGATAAATAAATAAATCTTTAAAAAAAATAAGTAAATAAATAAAATCTAACATTGATATATGACTTATCCTTTTTTTTTGTAAAAGCCCCCTTTTTAAAAAATATTCTTTATTTATTTATTTGACAGAGAGAGATCACAAGTAGGCAGAGAGGCAGGCACAGAGATAGGTGGAAGTAGGCTCCCCACTGAGCAGAGAGCCCAATGCGGGGCTCGATCCCAAGACCCTGAGATCATGACCTGAGCCGAAGGCAGAGGCTTTAACCCACTGAGCCACCCAGGCGCCCCGACTTATATCATTCTTTATATGGCAAATATATAAGGTAATACTCTACCTCTCTTCCTTATATTTAAAATGTAGTTTTCAGGGAGCCTGAGCGGCTCAGTCAGTTAAACATCTGCCTTGAGCTCAGGTCATGATCTCAGGGTCCTGGGGTCAAGCCCTACATTAGGCTCCACACTCAGCGAGAAGCCTCCTTCTCCCTCTCCCTCTGCCTCTGCTTGCTGCACCCCCTACTTGTGCTCTGTCAAATTAATAAATAAAATGTTTAAGAAATAAATAAATAAAATAAAATGCAGTTTTCAATACGGAATTTAAGAACACACATTACTTTCCCTTTCCTTTCTGAAGCAAGTAGATCTAGCTCTCTCCTAGAAGCTTTTTATAGATACTTACGATGTCTTCACCTTTCCAAAATGCTGATGTTCAAACTTCAGTCTCCTCAGGAGACACCCCTTCCTGCAACTTTTGCTTTATTATTGTTTGTTAACTGTCCCGAGGATTTTGTTTCTTAAGAGATCATGAGATTGAAAGCTTAAAATCACCTTTACTAAATAAATTCACTTTCCATTTCTGCTGGTGTTTTAGGAAAAAAAAATGGAAATTTCAAAATCGATGATTCATATCTTCCGATGGTGGATATACTCTTTGACTTGGTCCATCTCACAGATGATACTCTTCCTCTACTTATCTTATGGTTTTATTAACTTGGAGAAAATGGAAAACCATCCTATTACAGATACGGCATGCTTGAACTGACTGACCCAACACTTTCTGACATGCCTGCGATCATGAAGTTTCAAAAGGCAATATTTTATGAGATCTAATGACAGGCCTGGCCTTCGACTTTCTAAAAGTGGTGCAGGATGAAAAATAGCCACAGTCATACCATGCTTTCCCCTCTGCCCGTTAGCCCCTTCTGGCTTTTTATGCTATTCCTTTTAAATTTTAAACTGTATTTCCTGACATGTAGCAAAAAGTACTGACCAATGAATACTCTGGTTTTCTCCCCTAGCTGTGCAAAATGAACGCGATAGGATAAGCACCAGAAGAAGCACGTTTGATGGCAGCAACATCCCCTCTATTAACACACTGGCCCAAGCAGAAATTCGGTCTCGCCAGGTACCTGCTGCACTCCAGCATCCAGTCCTGTTCAACGGAATCAAATGTCTATTTAGGCATAATTCAAAAATAATCTAAGTTCATTTAAATGGGCTCATTTCTAAAATGAATTACAGTTTTACTTTGAAAATATTAGGTGGACTATAGACTTCATTCTGACTTTTCCTGGACAACTTCTTGATTTTAAACAGAAAAATACAATGTATTTCAGTCTTAGGTTGTTAAATGACAGTTTGTTTACAAGGTTGGTTTATAATACCGAATGCATAGCACAATCCTCTGGGGGCAGCAGCTTGCTTTGCTGATTACATCTGTAAAATCAGTTACTGTGACTTTTGGGAAGCTTGGTAGAGACCTATCCTCAGAGCTCCCTTCCTTGAAAATGGCTTCTGAACTCAAGAACTCACCGTGGCATCCGTTTTGGAAACAAGTATTTAAGGGGAGAGCCAGAATCCAGAAACCAATGGAAAGGAGTTTATTATTTTTAAGTTTCTAGAATGACAGTATCAGTTCCAAAGTTTAAAAATGTTTGTCTTTAGCTATAAACATAAAAATAAATCTTTTAAGAATCAAATGAAGAAGGGTGCCTGGACGGCTCAGTTGATTGAACATCTGACTCGATTTCCATTCAGGTCTTGGTCTCGGTATTGTGAACTCAAGGCCCATGATGGGCTCCACACTGGATGTGAAGACTACCTAAAAAATAAAGCCCTAAAATCCTTGCAATTTCCTGAGTGATAGGAGAGCCTTTTGTTAGTCATAAAACTCCACCAGACCTCTCCAGAGTTTATGCTAATGAAGTGACATAGGGCGGGTCCCAGAAATGACATCAGAATGAGGCTAGTCACCAGAAGGAATAAACTGGGATTCAAGGATTGGAAATTTCGGCCCCACCCACTGGCTATCTGTGAAGAGAGGGGGCTGGAGACTGAGTTGTAAAAACTCTTGAAAAACAAGTTGGTGAACACATTCATATTCTGGAAAAGTGGTTTCCCCCCAGAGAGGGCATGGAAGGTCTCCACCACTCCACACCCCTTCCAGCCTACCTTGTTCTATGCATCTCTTCCATTTGGCTTTTCCCGAATTGTATTCTTTATGATAAACTGGCCGATGTAAAAAACAACAACAACAACAAGAACAGAAAGAATCAAATAAGAAAACGTTGAGGACAGTTTATTTTACCATTGCCCCATTAGAAAGGTTAATGATATTTTTCTATTATAAAAAATTATGAAATAGCTAACTATTAATCAGGTTCTATAATGAGTCAGTGCAACTACTTTCATTTTTGATAGCACGAGGGTGGTATGATGAGGCTGACATCCCCATTATCATCAGTCCTTGAAGATTACTTGATGATCCTATAGAGCATTTACAGAATGGCTTAAAGGGAAGCTGTGAAGAAATAGACATATGTATAGATAGACCCATGCACACACACACACACACACACACACACACACACACACACACGTTCAAAAATTAAGTTTATAAGAACTTTTAGAAAGCAATTTTTAGCAGAAAAGCACCTTAAGGCCACTTATAATTTATATAGTTCAAAATTATATATAATTGGGGGACGCCTGGGTGGTTCAGTGGGTTAAAGGCTCTGCCTTCAGCTCAGGTCATGATCCCAGGCTCCTGGGATCGAGCCCCACATCGGGCTCTCTGCTCAGCAGGGAGCCTGCTTCCTCCTCTCTGCCTACCTCTCTGTCTGCTGGTGATCTCTCTCTCTGTCAAATAAATAATAAAATAAAATCTTTAAAAAAAGTCATATATAATTGGAAATTTTTTTCATTACAGGTTAAGCTTTTCAATGTTGCTGAGTCAAAAGTTGGTCTCTTAATTTTACTTTGATGGGCTTCCATGTCATACAGCAACATCACTAGTTCTGGCTTCTCTTCTAAATCTTTTTTTCCTCAGTTTGGTGAACTGTATCCACTGGAAACATTTTTTCCATAAAAATAAAATCACAGAGCATATTTCATGTGACTACGGCGTATCTTTTTGTATAGTCAGTTTGAATTAGGAAAATCCTGGAAGTTGAGTAACTTATTTTACGGTTTTTCCAGTACAAAAAGGTACTGCTCCCAGTGCATGGTAGTGTGCAGTGAGTGTTTCCAACTTAGCTTGTACTGATAGGTATGTTTGTCTCAGTTTTAAAATGTTTTGTGTATCTCAATGAGAGTGCCCACTTCAAAGCCGTGTACTTGTTGCAGTCACAGAAAAAAGAGAAATACTGCTCATGTATTATTTTACGTGATAAATTAATGTGATCTTCTTCATGCTAGATCTCAGTCTCCAGCCCCGGAGCAAGCACTGACATAAATGTCAAGAAGATTGCGAGTATTGGTGATGTCTGTGAATCTATGAAACAACAGCTCCTAGTCTTGGTGGAATGGGCTAAATATATTCCTGCCTTCTGTGAGTTACCACTGGATGATCAGGTATAGTTAAAAGATGTCATGAATGCCTTTGGAAGTGTTTTTTGAACTTGGCTACGTTTTTATAATTTTTAAATTTATAATAGATTGACCATATTTAACAAAGGTTTAGTTATGAGAAAAAGATTGGTTTTCTTGTCCATTCACCTATTTTCTCAAGAGGCCCAACTGTTTATCTTCTATTTTAGGGGTCCTGAAAATGTATTTATTGGGTGAAGTTGAGGAAGACATGGTTCTCTCTTGGAGTTTAAAAAGCTTTAGCAAGGGGAAAAAAAATCAGATAGCAAGGAACTGCCATTGTGAGAAAAGTATTGGCAGGATAAATATCTGGAGCCAAGTGGTACACTGTTGGGTCTTGGTGTTTATGGAAGGTGCCATATAAAATTCCACTGAAATACCAGACCACTCCTAGACAGAAACCACATAGGTTGTGTTTGTAGGCACTTTATGCAGTTAATATAAAATTTTGCCTTTCATCTTGTCAATTTTATTCTAACATTCACTGTATAAAAATAACAGATGTGGCAAAAAATACCTCTAGAATCATACTCTGAAATCTACAGAGAAATAGAATTCAGATACAATAATCTTTTCCTAATATATATATCTTCTTATTTTGTCATATATACCTTAAGACATTTTAATTAATAGCTAAGAATTTTAATTTCTTAGTCTATGAAAACTAGGTTATTAGCTTCAGGTTCATTTTGAATGCTTCTGTCTAAATAGTTAATAATATTTTGTAGATTCAAGTAGTTTGAAAATTTTTAATCCCTCACATTGAGTAAACCATGATATGTATTATACCTAGTGTGTATTTTTATACCCTCTGACCAGTGCTCTTTACCACTAATACACAAAAACAAAGAAACAATCAAAGGGAAAGGTGCGTGATTGTTTAAAAATGCAAGAAGGGCAAAATATTTACACAACCAGAATGAAAAGTGATCATAGGAAGTCAGCAGTTTTATTTCTAAAACAGCATTTCACATGGCGACACTTAAAAAAAAAAAGTGCTATGAAATCTGAAATCATTCTTAAAATATTCTGTAACTACCTTCCTGGTATGAGTCATGGTTATTGACATATCATAAAGATAGCTTGGCTCAGAAGGTTATTTCAGAGTGAATAATGCTAAATTGCTAAAACATACGTGTGTGTCTCACCCCAAGCCATATAAGTAGGGTTATGTTATTTATCAGTTTTATATTTTTATTATCACTCTTCTTTAAAAGTTGCTGACTTGCGTATGAAGACAACGATTTAAAAATTGGAAAATTAAAATCCAGTAACCTGTCAGAAAGAGTTTGTATTTACCAAAGGACACTTGAATATTAGCAATATAACATTAATAGCCATGGATTGGCAAATGTCCATTGTGGTTAAGGCACTAATAGAAGTAGCTTTCAGTAGCATTATATATTACATTATTTTATTTAATCCTCTCAGGAGCTCTGGCACAAATGTTATTATGTCCACTTACCAGTGTTTAAAACTGATCGTTAATTGGTGAAATTTACTGAGAAAATTCATCAAACAATTATTTAGTAGGACTACATTTCAGTTTTAGGAACCATGAGGATTTGGCAATAAAAATACAGATTACATCACTTTCTCATAAAGTTTGCATTCTATTTGGGAGACACGGACAATAAAAAATATACAGATTATGAGTAAGTCAATTCTAGGTGGGGATAAGTTCTATAAAATAGAATGGAATGAGTTGGAGAATAACTGGAAACGTATGGTAAGACATACATAAAGTTGGAAATTAGACCTTTTTCCTGAGACCTGAATGACAAGGGGCCAGGCATGCCAAGATCTGAGGACGAACCATTCCAGGGACAGGAACATCATATTCAAAGGCTCTGAGGCAAGTAGGAATAATGTGCCTGGAGAAAAGTGAGCAAGGGATGTCGCAAGAGAAAACCAGAGAAGTGGGTGGGGATCAAAGCATTGACCTCTCAACTTGTGAGGCCACGTTTAAGGAGTTTGGTTTTTATCATAAAGATAATAAGGAACTAGTGAAGAGTTTTCAGCAGAGGAGTGATATTAAGTGATTATTATTTTGCAAATATTTTCTGGGAAGCTCTGTCAAGAAGGATTTAAGATAGAGGAACCAGAAAGGAAGCAGGATACCTATTAGCTCAGTGGACAGCTAAGGCCAGGCAAGAATGAGGAATGACAAAGGCTCCAACTGGGGTAGGAGCAATGGCGAAGTAGCGCCTAGATTTGCTGTCCAATTGGAACAGAATCAAAATGGACTCTTGTTTCTGACATGAACAAGCATTTTGGATGATCAGGCCATTTACTAAGACGATGAGGATGTTGGAGACACATTACTTTGATGTGTTATATTTGGAATGCTTCCTGTTCTTCCTGGTGGTGATGTTAAGTAGGTAATCGAGTATATGCATAAAGCTCAGGTGAGAGCTTAGTGCAAAGAGTTAGAGATTCAGTCTAGAAAGTGTCAGCAAGCAGATCACCCATCCTCTTCACAAGTCCTTGCTTTGCTTTTGTTTATTCAGTTTATTATGCGTAACAGAGTGTGTTTTACGTAGACTTTCTTATGTAGTCCTCCTGACTACACTTTGAGATTTTTATCGTTACCTCCATTTGATAGATGAAAACAAATGAGTCCCAAACATACTGGTTAGCTTATCTAAGGTTGACCAGATAGTACATGGCCAAGCCAGGATGTGAGCTCTGCTTTGTTTGATTCTATTTCATTCCAAAACACTTTTCTTTCTGCTTTTTGTTGTTGGTGGTAGTGGTTTGTTTCCATTCTATTGACTTGGAAGTTTTAGATTTTTGAAAGGTAAAACTCTATTGAAATGCTAAAATAGAAAAATAGAAGGCTTAAATGATGGCAAGTATCTGTGAATATTATAGTTTATTAAAACAAAAAGAAAGATCTCAGGCTTAAAGAACCCTGAGTTAATCAGACACATATTATACCATCTTTTAATCATTATATTTTATAATTAATTGTTAAACTTGAAATTTTTCATTAAGGTGGCACTGTTGAGAGCTCACGCAGGGGAACATTTACTGCTTGGAGCTACGAAGAGATCCATGGTGTATAAAGATATTTTGCTTTTGGGTAAGTTTTTTTTTTTTTTAATTTAAGAAGAAATTATCCATGCTTCATTTTTACACAGGATCTATTCTGTATGTACCAAGCATTCACAGACACTGTCTAATGGTATGCTCACTTTACAAATTGGATTTAATTGATTGTGTTCTCACTCAAGGCCCTATCTTTCCTTGACTTGATTGCAAGGAAGTTTAGAGGGCATTGAGACATTCCGGGTGCATTTAGATTTCAAAATAAGAATTGGAGCATGTGGTCCCAAGGTATAAACTTCCAGTTGGAGTTAAATAAATACTAGGGATACAGCATAAGACGTGGTAACTAGAGCAAACACTGCTGTAGAATATGTGGGCAAATTGGTAAGAGAGTAAATCCTAAGCATTCTCATCACAAGAGGATTTTGTTTCCTTCTTTTTATTGTATTGATGAGAAAATGGACATTAGCTGACCCTGTTGTGGTAATCATTTCACGATATATGTAAATCAAACCATCATGCTGTACACCTTAAACTGACACAGTGATGTATGTCAGTAATTTCTCAATAACACAGGAGGAGAAAAATGTAAAAATAAAAGTGAGGTGTTGCTCAATAAACATAATATTGAATTAATTTTAAATCATTGCAGGACAAAGGGTTTGTGACTTGTGTGACCACTTCATTGCAGTCTCAGTGTTGTTTCACACTCCTTCAGTGTCTACTTAACTCTTGTAATTATATTGTTTTATACACTTGAGGGAACATGTTTATTTCCTATCATATCATTGCTTACAGTATGATGCAAAATTCCAAGTTAAAAAAGAAAAATTTGATGACAGTGTCTGAGAATTCTGACAGTTAAGTGGCAGGGCTGGAAGAGGCAAAGGAGGATGGTAGGTTGAACAGGGGGTAAGACACAAAGAGAAAGTTTTTGTTTTCCTTAAGTAATTGTTCCAATCCCCCCACCTTACTTATTAAATTAAGTTTCTTATTGAGAGAATTGAGATCCCTGTAATAATCATTACCTCCACTTCTCTCTGGCTGTATGAAATGGTGACCAGATTGTTTGCTCTATTTTTGTGATAGATGTTATGTCCCGAAATAGAAATAAATTGAATGTAATATAACAATAGCTAATATTTGCTGTGGACGTACTATGTAAGAGGCATTGTTCTAAGTGCTTTACATGTAAATACGCATTATCTCATGTAATCCTCATGATGACCCTAAGGGGTAGATATTGTTATTCTGTAGGTGAAGAAATGCAGGCAGAGAAAGTTTACCTAAAGTCATGAAGCTAGTAAGGGATAGAGCCAGGATTCTAAACCACATGTGACTGTAGAGACTATGCTCTTAGATTTTATTAAATACTGTCTTGTATTTAGAAGACTGCTCTAATACTGTTCTCAGTACAAATTTGAATAGAATGTACCTAAACACCCAAATGTCTTTGCTACCTAATTCTAAATTGTTTTACCTTGAATAATTAGGTAAACTAACTTTTCATAAGAAGATCAAGGTTATATTTTTTGAGTTCTTTTGCACATGTTATTACACTGAAGATTATCTTTGCCTGCAGTGAAAGAATTCAGAATATTCTGCTTTTTATAAAACCAGAAAATAGCAACCTAGCTGTTATCTTAGATGCTTTTGTCATTATTGTCATTATAGCCAGAGACTTTTAAATTAGAGCGTCCTTAGGGATTAGGTAGTCTAGTCTCTATCCAATTTCAGAACTTTCTTGAATTCATCAACTTAGACTTGTTAAAATTGTGTCTCGAGAGTTATTATAGCTACATATACCAAGACCACTAAAGGAGTCCTATTTTTATCCAGTATAAGCAAGCAAGTTTCTTTAGGTTTTGTGTTACACTCATTAATGAGTAAGACACTAATAGATAACTGACATAGTGGAAGGCTAATCATTATATTTTGTTTCTCCCTTGTCAATTATTACCTTGTTATTGGTCTGTACTTTCGTGTTATCACTAGTGACTGAGGCTGTTAAAATGCATGTGATCATATTATCAATGTCATTGATCCTTGACATGTTCTTAAGTTTTTCTAACACATTCAACCTAACACTACTGAGAGGAAGTACTATTACTACTCCTTCAAGAGAAGAACCATTTAAAACATAGATGTGTAAAAAATTAAATCATATCTGACGATCTTTTGTTGGGGAGCGGCTGACCTTTATTTTTTTCCAGGGAACAACTATGTAATTCACCGTAACAGCAGTGAAGTTGAGATCAGCCGTGTGGCCAACCGGGTTCTAGACGAGCTGGTACGACCATTTCAAGAAATTCAGATTGATGACAATGAATATGCTTGTTTGAAGGCAATCGTATTTTTTGATCCAG
>CM053606.1:114183389-114262810 GCA_028646535.1 Procyon lotor
TGTTTGTATAGTGTATTTTCCAACTTCTCTTGCACTGTTCCTGAACTAGTTGAATCTTATGTACTACTTTCATTTGTTGTCTTGATATTAATTTAAATCTGTAAATAATTGCTTCATTGTGGTGTGATGCAGAACTAAGTGTTCTTTTTTAACCAGTAGATCAGCAACTCCAGATTAATGTAAAATGAACCAACGTTTTTTGTTTTGTTTTGTTGTTGTTGTTTTGTTTTTTATCAATTTTAAACTTGCCAATTAGAAAATTAAAGCAGTTGCTATAGAACAGGAAATATTTCTTTGAAGAAGAATCGCTTGTGGATATCCTGTGGCTAAGAAGCATCTTTCTGGCCCACACTTAAATATGCCTGTCTTTAGCTTAGGAAGTCATAAATAGCCATTCCAAGGATGACTGGCTATTCCTTATAATCTGCCTCTATTTGAAGATGTATCTTGAGATAAAACATGTTTGCTTTACCAATTAAGATACAGGATAAATGGTTTAAAAAAAAAGAAAAAGGAAATCCTTAAAAGAGTGGCTCGACTTTTCTCTCCTAAAACAATCTAGAAGTAGTCACCCATTGACCAGAACTTAGTGCATGTTCTCATCTCATTCCCAGGAAGGCTGGGAGAGCAGCCTTTAGATGGCAAGCCTTGTGCCCACTAAACTGCACCACTCTGGGAGACTCCATTGGGAGACAAACCCTCATTGCCACACGTGCGCTGCCACACTTAAGACTCACAGGTAACCAACATTCATGAACCTGAGAAGTAGGAGAGCCACCAGCTTCACACCCAGGTCTGATTGACTTTAATGAGAATAAGTTTTTGAGGTGGAATGAAAAATGTGAGCTCTCACTATGGCTTTAAATGAATGCAATTGAGTGATGACTGAATACCATCCATCTGTTACCATAGCACATGTTCACATGTAATCAATGCGTGTAAGTTTGTTGCAGCACGAATAAGAAAACACTGTTGTAGTTTTAGTGTTTTCCCCCTAAAAAAAAAGAAAAACTTGAAAACAAATTAAAAAAATAAAAGATAGAATCCCAGATAGGTTATGATGAAGACAAATACATTCAAATCATTGACTCAGCAGGTTTTCAAAACTCCAGTGGACTAAGGAGTGTAGTTCATTGGAACCCTCTTTGATTTAAAACTGAAGCTTATTTAAAAACAATTAATGATGGGCCATCTCAGGAAACAGTGATCTCTCTCTCTCTCTCTCTCTCACACACACACACACACACACACACACACACACACACATTTATTTCCAGAAGCAGGGAAAAACTGGTTGAGTAATTATCAGTGATATTAAAAATAGTGTCCATCCCAACTTGAATTCAGTGATTTTTACAGAACCTCAAAATTTCTGAAATTTCATAACCCCTCTTATACTACAAAGAAAAAGATTCTGTTAATGTTAACTAACTTATTAACTCAGAGCAGGAAAGTAATTAATTAGAAGGTATTATTGATTTAAATAAAATCAAAATTCATTCAATAACTGGTACTGGAAAACTATAAAATGTATCTTTGAAAATGAGTGAGGGAAAAGGAAAGTTTACTTAACTCTTATTTTGTGGAAATTTACTCTAGCATCTCAGTTTCATGCTTTTCATCTTTAAAAGTACAAATATCTTTTGTAGGCTTCTGTTTAACTTTTTGTGCCGTTCTCTTAATAGATACTAAAAAAATCTATCTTTAAAATATAAAACGTAACATTCATTTTTAGCAAGCCCTTTAACTTATCTGCATATACTTACTAAACAACTTTGTTTTAGAAATTGTTGCTAACGATTTTGTTTTAATAACTATGGTCAGGGAATTTTTAATATAATATTTTTGTATACTTTACTGCCAAAAATGCTGTACAAACAGGAACTGGAGTTTTCAGCATATTTTCAAAATATTGATAATGAAACTTATTGCTTTTATATAGGCACAAAACTTTTTTCAGGTAATAAATATGAATAATTTATTGTGAAATAGTGATTCATTTTATAAATGTAAAATTATTTTTATAAATTTTATGTTGAAAATCAAAACTTCTAAATTTTGTAAGTGTTAAATTATAGTGAGATTAAAATATTTCTAAACTGTGATATGTTGTTTCACTGAACTTTCTAAATAAAAATTGAGAAAAATAACTGAAGTACGGTGCTTCATTACTGTTTAAAATGCTTTGGTAATTTTAGAGATACTGATAATTGTATCTTTTATATGGACATTTAATTAAATTCATATGGAGTTCACCAATACTGGTCTTTAGAAGCTGGAGCAAAACTAATTAGCACCTCTCCAAATAATTGTAGAATTGGATGCTGATTGAAGGGAAAATATTCATATTGGCACTTTATTATGTAGTTTTTCTTGACAGTTTTGTGACAGTAATTAAAATAAATGAGTGAGCCTGGCTTACATGTTGAATACATAGACCCTGGCAATACCTTTTTAACCTAGATGTTTTTGTTTTTTTTTAAAGATTTTTATTTACTTATTTGACAGAGAGAGAGAGATCACAAACAGGCAGAGAGAAGGGGGGAAGGAGGCTCCCCACTGAGCAGAGAGCCTAATGCGGGGCTCGATCCTAGGACCCTGAGATCATGACCTGAGCCGAAGGCAGAGGCTTTAACCCACTGAGCCACCCAGGCACCCCTAACCTAGATGTTTTAATTGCCGTTGTCCTCCATTCATATTTAAAGCTTTTTTGTAAAATTTCTTTAAGTATGAAGACCAGTAAATTTTATTTTTATGAAATTCTACTCTTTTATGAAATTTCTACTTTTATCAGGGTAATATGCCCACATCATTTAAAAACACAAATTTTACTTAAGGTTTATTGTGAAAACCTGAAGTACTCCTATTTGATCACTGCCCTCTTCCCCACATTCTGTCCTTCAGTAAAATACTCAAATATTGTGGCTGTTTTATCTGGTATTTTTTTCCATATTTTGAAAGCATTAGTTTATATCACATTTTTTTCAATTTTTTTTTAATTTTAGACTTTATCTCTGAGCCAACATTCGAATATTGGCACATTCTCCCAATTTTTTAAAAATCGATATTTTTTTTTACTAACTTACTACTTAAATAATTGCCTACCTTGTTTTAAAATATGAAACATAATTTGTATATATTTGTGGATAATATAAGAAATATACTCTAATTTTATAGAGAAATTCGGAAGAAAGAAGAGTCTTACCCTCTGTCACAAGAGGATTGCAACTTAGAATAAAGAAAAAAACGTTGTATGTATTAGTAAGTTTTATTATACTCTATGCTCGAGTGCAAGTTGACATCTATTCCAACTTGGGCATTTGAGCAAATCTTGTTAACCTAACGGCCCTTCCTACCCTCCAAGATCTTGTTCAACTGCCCAGAGAAAGACTTTAAGATTAAGAAAAATCTACACATGTCCTGAAATTTTTAATTCTTTTTCTGCAAAATATGAGGCAGTTGACATCAGAGTAAAAGAAATGCAGACTCGTCCGTGATTAGCCACAACCATGATGGTGGGTCTCTGAAAGTGATATGAAATTCCACAAATAGAGCCCTGAAAAACTTCAAAGTCATAACAGGAGAGGCTAAGACAAAGAGAAGAGCACGTGACAGTCAATGAAAGTCAAATCAAAGGTCATAAGGATCTAGTCATGACCCACTGCTGGGGCTCATAGTGTGATTCACCTGATTTCCCCTGAGGCAGAGGGATTCACAGTAAAGAGAGTCTGGGCCACAGCAATTTCCAAATTGGGAGAGTTGTATTCAGTTACAGAAGAGATCCTAACCTCAGAGTACAATAATAATTATAAGAAAGAAAGAACTCAGTAGTGAACTTGCCCCTACAACGTACCCTTCCCACCAGATTCTTCCTTATAGGCACAGATAATTGAGGTTGTTAAATACATAGGCATATCTAAGCAGAAGGCAACACCTTGGGGTGGGGAGGATGTAACTAGATAGGACGGGGTCCAACCGGACAGGAGGGACAAAAGCAATCCTATCTACCTACCCAGACGTGGAAACTCTGAAAATAATTACTGAAGAAGTGAGTGAACTTTCCTGCCATGACCACAGTAGCCAGGCATTCCGTTTCTTATATCTAGTTTGATCTCTTATTTGGAAAAATAATTATTTAGAAAAATACAAAGTTTCCCTTATAAGACAAAAAAGTATTAGGCGCTTCAAAGGGGGTACAGGGACAGGTGAGAGGAAAAAAGACACTGTATGTATACTAGGCCTCTCATTTTACACAAGTTGCAAATAACAGGGTATGACTGTGTGTGTATTTCTTCTTGATATTTCAGAAAATAAATACAATTGAAAATTTACAGATAACCATTAATAGAACTAATATAGGATTCATAAAATATACCGCTGTAGAAAAAAAGAAAAAGAAAAATTGAGCAGTCTAGTGAAAAAGTAGTTTTAAAAAAATAAGAAGAAAACAGTCAACTAAAAATAATATGGGAGATATATGCCAAAACTTGGATACCTCATTAAGGTTTACAAGGTTAAAAAAATTACCTAGTGCAATATAATTATTTTTAGATTAGATTAGAAGTTCATCTATGTCTTTATTACATAATTCTTTACATAATTCTTTAGTACATTATTCTTTACAAAGTGATCCAGTAAGCAACGTTTATGAATTATCCAATATGTATATATTAAACCCCTACACTTTGCCACAGATTTGTAGGCACTGGAGCTCTCAAGTTTCTAGGGGAATTTCGAAGAGGGAAAACATTAGGCCAAAGTCATACAAATAATTACAGGGAACCAGTCATCACTTTGTAGCCCAATAACGGGATGTCCTGAGAGAGTTCCCTAGATGAGTTTACTTATAGGTCAGGAAAGAGCTCTCAGAAAAAACTGGAAGAAGACTGTAGGTAAAGTCCAGTGAACAAGAACGTTAGGGGCAGTACCTGAGGGTGGAAAGGGGGACAGAGGGCAGATGTGAGGTTCCTAATGGACCAGGCTAGGTATTTCAGATTTTAGTTTAACTATATCTATGCAATTCACCAACTGGTTTTCTTTTTTTTCACCAACTGGTTTTAAGTAGGGCAGAACATGATCCCAATTGATTTTTTTGGAATAGATCCCTCTTCTAAATGGAAGATGAGTCAAGTTAGAGAAGAAACATTTTCATTGAAAGAAAGTAAAAAGAGATACCTGTATTCTGGATTAAGGTAAGAATACCAAACTTGGTACCAAATAAAATGCTACCAAATATATACCAACATATATGACTCTGTTTTGGAAGCAGACACAGTAAGACTTCTTCCAAACTTGATATTGGGTATGTACAATGGTACAGGTGCTTTGAAAAGAATTTTCATATTCTTACATGGATTAAACATACAGTTGCCATATTAGCCTGAAATACCAGTCTTAGGTATTACCTAAAAGGAACAAAAATATATGTCAAAGACTTGTGTAAAATTTTTTATTTAGTATAGCTGAAAACTGGAAGCAAACTAAACATTCAAAAACTGTCAGTCGGGAAATAAATTGTGGCATATTCACACTGAGATTAAATTAATACAGAAATTAAAAGGTAAATTACTGATACACATTACAAAATAGACAAATTTCAGAAAGGTGACGGGCAAATGAAACTGGACAAAAGTATATACCATCAAAAAAAAAAATAGCAAACTAGTCTATAGAGAGAGAAAGCAAAACAATTATTGCCTGGGTTTGAATCTGATTTCAAAGAGGCAGGAGGATTGCCTGGGGGTTGGGGGAGGAGGATTTGCAGCTTGATTTTGATGGTGGTCATATTTGTCAAAATTTGCCAAGCTTTACACTTAAATGTGTGTATTTTACTGTATATAAGTTATATCTCAGTAAAGTCCACAAAAGTGAAATGCACCACATTATTTAAAAATTATGAAAAGAACAAGAAATAAACCTAATTAGTGGTGTAGAAAATAATATATAGACAAGAAAGTCAAAGCAAATATAACTTAAGAAATTGAAAAAAAAACCCATAATTTGTAATAAACCCAGTTGCTAGTGCTCTGAAATGACAAATAAATTAGGTTAAATCTTTAATTAAACTACCCAAGAAAAATGGAGAGAGCACAAAGAAACATACAGGCCAATCACTCTTATGAATGTAACTGCAAACTATCGAAACAAAATACTGGAAAAATAATTCACTGCTATAACGAAAGGACAATATAACATATTCAAGTGGGTTTTATTCCAAAAATGCATGATTGGGTTACCATTTGAACATCAATCATTAATGGCAGGACCATCTTTACTAAGTGGGCACGATAACTTTTGCTCAGCCAAAGTTGTCCTCTGTGCCTCCTTTTACAATATCCTCCCAGCTAAATATCCTTCCTGCTAATCTCAGAGCCTGATTCCTAGAGAATGCAACGTGAAACAACATACAAAATTTATTTAGATTGATACACTATCATAGGCAACTGTAAAATGAAGTCAATCGACCATATAAATTACAATATCATCAAAAACCAAAATGAGAAAAATCAGACTTATGAAGTATAGATTGCAATACCATCAGAAGTCAAACAAAAAAATAATCTAATGAAAATTATTTATGTTGAGATGCTGAAAACTATGAAACGTTTCTGAAATTTATGTTCAGAGAAATTAAGGCATGCACAAGGAGGCAAAGGAGGCATGAAAAGCGTTGATGAAGTCAAATTACAGATGCATGGAAATAGTAATTACTAGGATGTGAAAAAACTGGTCAGATCTGAGTTTCCATTAGAAAAAGTTACACAGGGGATCCTGGATGGCTCAGCCCATTAAGCAACTGCCTCTTGATTCAGTTTCGGGTCAGGATCCCAGGGTTGTGAGACCCAGCCCCAACCCAGACTCCTCCGTGCTGGCGTGGAGCCAGCTTGGGATTCCCTCTCTCCCTTTGCCTTTGCCCCCCTCCCCTAAAAAAGAAAAAAAGAAAAAAAATATGATAGTTAAGGGTTTTGTAATGGAAGAGTCCTGGACGACAAAGTTCTAGTTTCCCCTTTTCACAGGCAATTTCTTTTCTTCTCTTTTCTTTTTTCTGGTGTTTCCTTCTTTTCTTGGTCTTCTCAGCATGCTCTTAACTTGTCCTATAAGACGTGGTTAAGACATCACCTTCACCCTTCTGTGACTTTATAACCCTCTCAGGTAAATTAAGGACTTCCTTGTATGTTTTACTGTTCGTTGATTATATTGCTATTTATAGCATTTATTTCAATGCTTTAATTCATGTTTATTGTCAGTTAGAGTGAAGCCCAGGTACCAGCTGGATGCATTTGCATTCCCAAGATTCAACAGAATTCTTGGCCATTATTCGGTGATCAATAGTGATTTCTAAATCAGACAACAAATTAATCACAACTACGAATTCTTTTTTGTTAGTAAAGCTCAAGAAGGAAAAGAGCTGAAGGTAAAATAATATATTTACTTCTTGTTCAATAGATTATTTTTAGATAATGGTAACTATTTCTATAAGACAATCTGTTTATCACATTAACTTTTAAAAGTAAAAATAGTAGGGCTGCCTGGGTGGCTCAGTGGGTTAAAGCCAATGCCTTGGGCTCAGGTCATGGTCTCAGGGTCCTGGGATCGAGCCCCGCAGGGAGCCTGCTTCCCCCTCTCTCTGTACCTGTCTCTGCCTACTTGTGATCTCTCTCTCTCTCTCTGTGTCAAATAAATAAATACAAAATCTTTAAAAAAAGAAAAGTAAAAGTAGTAAAAAAAATAAAGTTGTTTTTAGTAAGTGAAACAACATCACTTAATCTCTGTATTACTAATTTACCATCTTTTTCAGAGACATTTTTAAGTCTGATTTCATCAAGTTATTTTTGTATTTTAAAATATAAACTTTGTTAAGATATTTGCCACAAAAAATATATTTTATATGGCAAAAAAGCATCAAAACACAAAACGTTTTTATTATAGTAGAAGTGTGTGCTCATTTAATCTAAATTGTAATCCACACAAGTCATTCACCTGCTTATACTAGACATTAAGACATCAGGCCCGTTTGTAGACAGTTACAATATTGCCTGTTTACTTTTTATAAGCTATGGAATGATGTGGGCTTAATACACTGGTAATCTAGGAAAAACATGTAAAGCCCATTCACCCTCAGATAATGACAGTAGAAGAGAGAGGTGAAATTAGGTTATATTATTGATTATATTATTTATAAGTCATTGGTGCCTTCGTACCGCATAATAATACAATTTAAATATAGATGTAAAGATCTAATGAGCAGTTATCTGGTAGATGAATAAGATCAGAAACACAAATCAAAACATGTAGTGGTGTGTGTTTAGAAAAACACCGATCTTAAGCTAGGGTTGGTTTGCTTTGTCTAGAAAAAGAAAATCTGAAATGACCTCTAATGCCATCCGGAGAAACACAGCATGACAGCATCCCCACAGTATAATTAAAGTATTACGTATCTTACAGAACTGCCACAGAATCCCCTCTACATTTTTTTTTACCAACATACAGAAGATATTTTTACCATAAAATATATCATGATAATTATTGAATGAAAATAAAATTAAGGGGAATTTTAAAAACAAACCTACTTAATATTGCCCAAATATTTATTTTAGACATACTGGGTTCACGGAATGAACTAATGTACTAAGCTGAATTTGGCCAGAAATGCAAAAATGAAGGAAATACATTTTTGTTTTTAAAGGGTTTGAAATATAGTGAGGAAGATTGACAAGTTATTAATATTTATAACAGACAGAGAGATAAGTTAGGATGCAGTGTACCAGAGACATTAAGAGTTTAGGCTCAGACTAGATTCAAATGTGGACTCTAGTGTGTAATAGCTGTAAAATTATTTGCAAGTTCTTCCTGAGGGTCAATTTCCTCTGCTTTAAACAAAATAAAACAAAACAAACATAAACAAAAAGAGTAGTTATGCTGTTAACATCAGGTAGGCTATGATAAGGATGAGTTGAGAAAGTGTATAAAATGTGGTTATCATGGAATCTGAGGCTTAGAAAATACCAAAAAAAATATTCGCAACCATTAATAGAGGCACACACAAAGAGGCCTAGGAGAGCAGATTAAAAGATCAGTGATTTCTGCTATGATTATTGTAATGTTTAGTTCAAAATCATGATCTAATGCAAGTATTAGATATTTGTCTTCAGTATATTATAACATCTACCCAGTCCCTCCCCTAGTTTCTCAGGACATGTTTTGGAGAAAATTCTCTTTAAAATATCATCTTAGAAAATAATGAAGTTATTTTTCATTCTACTTATGATAAAACATCTTAATAATGCTGTCATGTGAACGTCAAGAGCTTAGATGAATAAATCCATTTTTTAGCCAGTTGAATAAAATCTCAGGTTAAAATGTGAGCCACATAAACTGGTATTGATCATAAATAAATACAGGAATTCTTAAAAATACTGCCTATTCCTTTTTTTATATGGTTGTCTAAAATGGCAGTGCTTTTTTCATATTGCGGTAAAGCATTGCAATAGGAAATTACATAAACTAGCCAAGGATCTACTGATCAACGTTTTAGAAACACGAGTAGAACCATAATCATCAAACTATGAAATGAAAGACAATTATCTGTACATTGTATAACAAAAAGCCTTTTGACATTATAGACAATAATTAAAAGGGATATACGATATCTACTTTGATACCTATCTCTATTATTATATAAAAGACATGTAGCTGAAAAGAGAATGGTAGATATGCAAGGAAGTGGTTGATCTCATCCAGGAATTAATGGTACACCTGAACCAAGTAGCTAGAATGACCCCAAGTACACACCCCACGGGTTCAAATTTTACGTGGCAATCTTTTCAGATCCAGACAGTCTGAGTGACATTGTTCGTGCTCTTGCTGCCCCAAGTGCCATAAATTATTACACAGGTGCAATTGCAAGAGTGCTATAAATGAGAATCACTCTAAGTTAATTCCTATAGGTTGAGAATTTTCTGTAATTACAGGAAGCTCAGAGTGCTGGTCACACATGGATTTTGAGATCTGGCCGGATATTCACTTCAGTTCACTCTGGGGCCAAGACTGCCTCCTGTCTCCCAGATGGATTCAGATAAGGTCAGATACAAAGAACAGTTTTCCCTAGGAAACCACCTGAAGGACTGCAAAATCATTTCTCCAACTTGTGCATTTTAACAGCTAAAAAAAATCAAGAAATTTCAGTAGCAATAAGTATAAAAAGGAAGACACTTAGTTACAGTTACATTTTAATAAATGAAATGACAGCTCATGCAAGTGAAGACATTTTGGTTTGTTTAAAATAGCTTCTGAAAGAGCCATTTTTTTTTTCCCTTTATTTGGCGCAGAACGACACCTTAGGAAATTAAAAAATTGGAACATTTTGATTAGTGAGATTTAGGGCTTTTGGCCATGCTGTTTTCTCTATTCAGAATACTCTTCACATGGTTAACATATTGTTAATAATTCATGTGTCAACTCTATGTCACCTCTTCAGAGAGACTTTCCTTGACTCTGTCCCCTGAGTTACCTTTCCTGTTATCAGCAGAATGTATCTCAACTAACAATCATTGTACTATTAGTTCGTCTACATCTTCTGTCTCACCCCCTTTAGAGTGTAAGCTGAGACCAGAAATCATGTCCAATTTATTCATCATGGTACTGTTAGTAGAGTTACATAGAATGAAGCTTACATAAACAAATATTTGTTGAGTTCACTGATTAAAAGGCAGACATTCAACTTCAGAGGTATTGCACACAGCCAGCACTTGCTGATCTCTAGAACAACCACAAAAAAGTGCTACAAAGAGCTGTAAATAAAATGACAGAGATAAAATGGAATACTTAAAAATACTAAATTAATTAATCATAAAGTAGAAATGAGATAAAGAGGGAAAAAGAATATACAAGACGAATTAAAAAATAAAACAAAACAAATACAAGGACAGTAAACTTAATCACAGACCTATCAATAACAGCCTTAAATATAAATTAACCAAACTTTTAAAATCAGAGATGCTCGGCCTGGATATAGAGCAAGAATCAACTGTATATTGTTTTGCTTTAAATATAAAACCACAGATATACTAAAAATAAAGGATAGAAATACTCTTTAAAAATTTAGTAAGAAAAAAATTATTGGCTATGTTAATATAGGGGAGATTTTATAATACTAAAGACAATCAAGAACACAATGATAATAACTCTGCATTATTTAATATTGGAGATAAAAACTATATGTGATAAATTGAAAACCAAAGAAAGAAACTAGCCAAAACTAGAGGAGTTTTACACTCATGTTTTAGTGATTGATAGAGACGAAAATCTATTGAGAAACAGACAAAAATCAGTAAGGATATAAGGGATGTAAAGAAAATTGTCATCTAATTTTATTTAATTGAGATGTATTACACCAAATAACCAGATTAGGCACTCTTCAAAACCAGATGGACCATTTACAGAGACAAACAATATGTGGTACCATAAATACGTCTTGATAATTTTCAAATTTCTGAAATCATATAGGATATGATTTCTGACTCCAACAAATCAGATTAGAAACCAATAAAATTAGCATATCTAGGAAGTCACAGATATTTAAAGTTAAGCAGTATGGTACCATAACCCTTGGGTTAAAGAAGAAATCACAAGGCAAATTAGAATACATTTGTACTGAAATCTGATGAAAGCATAGCATGTCCAAACTTGTGGAATATAGCTACAGCAGTGCTTAGAAGAAAAGGTATAGTTTTAAATGCTTGTTTTATAAGACAAATGTTGAAAAACATCAAGGATACACCCTTGCTACTTAAGAAGCTAGAAAAATAAGATAAATCCAAAATAATAAGAAAAAATAACAAATACTAGAGGGGGAAATTCCATAAAATAAGATGAGACACATATTTGAGAAAATTAACATATGTAAAAACTTGTTCTTGGAAACATTTATGAAATTGATAAACCCCTAAAGAATAATCAAGAAAAAATGAGAGAACACAAATTACCAGCATAAGGGAAGAAAGAGTAATCACCAATGTAAGTTCTTCTTACATTAAAGTATAACAGAAAATCATTAACAATTTATGGGAATATACAAATATGTATAAGAAATGGATAAGTTTCTTTTAAAAATTTCTGTAATAGACATAAGAAGAACTATAAAATTTAAGTAACCATATATTCATGGAAGCAATCGAATTCTTAATGTAAAACCTTCTTCCAGGTCCAGATGGCTTCAGTGACAAATTCTATTAAGCATTTAAAGTAGAAATATGACCAACTTTATACACACCGTTTTAGAAAATAAATAAGAACAAAATGCTTCCCAATCTCCTTCTGAAGCCAGAATAACCTTGAGACCTAATTTTGAAAAGGACAGTTTAAGTAAAAAAGCTGACAAACACATAGTTTCATGAACACAGATGAGAAAATCCTTAACAAAATACTATCAAAAATGATCTGACAATATATTTGAGGGATAATATATCATGATGAAGAGAAATTTATCCTGAAGATGCAGGGTTGTTTTAATGTTCAATAAATATAATTCAGCGCATTAATAGAATGAAGGAGAAAACTCAATAGATACGGAGAAAAACTGGTCTAATTAATTTAAAGCTCTCAGAAAATCAGAGCAAAGGTGAAACTTCTTCAATCTGAAAAACGGTGATAAAATACTAGTCATTTTCCTTATAAGGAGCTGTTAAAAAATGTCTACTCTCACTACTTCTGTTCAAATTCGTACTGGAAGTTAAATCCAGTGCACTAAAGTAAGAAAAAGAAATAAATGACATAAAGACCATAAAGAAAGAGAAAAAAAGACATTATTTCTGTATAATATCAAGTAACAGTTGGGAAATAAAATAAAAATACTATTAACAGGAATATCAAAATTTAAGAAAAATTAAATGAAATACATGCAAGACCTATATAATAAGTACTAAAAATATTTCTGAGAAAAAGTAGAGAGAAAGGATACACCTGGGTGTAGATTGGAAGACCCAATAGTGTTCAGATTTTAATTATTCCCATACTGCTATGTAGTGAATCCACAGTAGTAGTAAATGCAGTGAATGCAGTACTAATCAAAAGAGAGGAAGAAAGAGGGGAAGGAAAAGAATGAAAAGAGGAGGAAAACAGTTTTTTTTAAAGATTTTATTTATTTATTCAAGAGAGAGTGAGTAAGAGAGTGAGAGAGAGCATGAGCAGGAGGGTGGGGCAGAGGAAGAAGCTTGAGGCCCCTGCTGAGAGGGACCCTCAAGCTGGGGCTTGATCCCAGGACCCCGAGATCATGACCTGAACCAAAGGCAGCCACTTAACCAACTGAGTGACCCGGGTACCCCAGAAGACAATTATTTTTCAGTATATACTTTGTTAAATGAATTATGACTAACAGTCAAACAATTAAATTTCTAGGTAGATACGTAACTGGATATGTATGTTCTTTTTTGTTTTTTTTTAAAGACTTTATTTATTCATTTGACTGAGAGAGAGATCACAAGTAGGCAGAGAGGCAGGCAGAGAGAGAGGGGGAAGCAGGCTCCCCGCTGAGCAGAGAGCCGATGCGGGGCTAGATCCCAGGACACTGGGATCATGACCTGAGCGGAAGGCAGAGGCTTTAATCCACTGAGCCACCCAGGCGCCCCAGGATATGTATGTTCTTGAAACAAGTTCTTTGGGAATGGTTATAGCAGCACCACTAATAATAGGTTTAAACCAGATAAAATTTGGTTAAAATATCTGGTTTAAACCAGATATTTAAACCAGACTGTATAGGGAACAGTCTAGAATATTCTGCGACAATAAAATAAATGAACTACATGAAACAACACAGCAAATCACAAAACATAAAAAACCAAATAAAACAACTCAGATGCAGGAGTATGTACTATAAATAAAAAGTGAAAAATAGGCAATGGTGTTAGAGGTCAAAATAGTGATTATAGCAGTTGAAAAGGGGTATGCAGAGGGTTTTAAGGTATTGGTAATGTTTTGTTTTTAATCTGGGTGCTACATACATGGATGTTTCTTTTATTAAAATTAGTCTATGTGTTTACAATTTGTGCTCTTTTTTTATATGTGGGCTACACTGCAATTAGAAAGTTTATAATTCAAGGGACGCCTGGGTGGCTCAGTGGGTTAAAGCCTCTGCCTTCGGTTCAGGTCATGATCTCAGGGGCCTGGGATCAAGTCCTGTGTCCGGCTCTCTGCTCAGCTTCTCCCACCCCCCCCCCAACCCCCCCGCCGCCTCTGCCTACTTGTGATCTCTCTCTATGTCAAATAAATAAATAAAATCTTTAAAAAAAAAAAAAAGAAAGTTTGTAATTCAAAAATGAATATGGGGATTTCTGCTTTTTGTCCTGAGGAAGTCCATGAGAACAGACTTTCTCTTCTATGGTAATAAACAAACAAACAAGCAAACAAATAAATAAATAGAGACAAAACCTGGATAAAGTAAATGCAACTACTGTTTTCAGCCATTGGAGAGCTGAAAGTTCAGGATCATGATCCCGTAGAAAGGAAAAAGATCATATGATTCCTACAATTACCTCGTTTTTTTCGGTGGAGAAAACAGCCAAACCTAGTATGAGGTAGGGAGAGGACTCCAAAGCAGAGCCAAGTGGGGGAGGAGTTCAGGAGGCCAGAAGTTAGAGATGAATGATGGATGAAGAGATGGATGAAATATGCTTGTCTTATCTTTTTGCCATACATCTGAGGGGAAAAAAAACCCGGACATGTTTTTTTTCTTAATTTCATTTATTTGTTTGTTTATTTATTTATTTATTTGACACAGAGAGAGAGATCACAAGTAGGCAGAGAGGCAGACAGAAAGAGAGGAGGAAGCAGACTCCCTGCTGAGCAGAAAGCACGATGCGGGGCTCGATCCTAGGACACTGAGATCATGACCTGAGCTGAAGGCAGAGGCTTTAACTAGCTGAGCCACCCAGGCGCCCCACTGGACATGTTTTTTAGATGACCTCATTCACAGTACATGGTCAATACTGAGGACTCAAATTATTCTAGCTGATCCAATATATGTAAATTGCATTTAATAATGATCAATAATTTTGTCAAGTGAGAAAATAATTTAATATTAAAAAAACAGAATCTAGCTTGGACTAGAAATGGAATGTGCTTTTAAGATATCTGAAACTGGCATTGAGTTTATTAAGGTTTTTTTCTCCTTAGGTCCAGAAAGCACATGGACCAGATAACCTCCCCCTGCCCCCCACCATTCCCATACTCCCCACATACAATGGGCCTTGGAAAGCAATGGCTTTTCTCAGTCTGAAGGGATCCGTGTTACCTGTAACATATGAATTAGCTGAGCCTCTGAGAGGCCCCATATTGACCTCAGTCATTTTGTTCAGCAATTCTTCAAAAGCAGGCCAGGGGCTCACTGTTGAACATGCTTGCAATACTGATGTTTGTGCTGTGGAAAATTTTAGGAAGGGAATTCTATTTCCCTGAGCAAGTTTCCAAGCACTAAACTCTCTTTCAAATAATAAAAGAGGTTAGAGACTAACTTAAGGAACAGATTCAATTTTTCAATGTGGCGTTAATAGGGGCAAAGCAAAGAGACAGATTGCATTGACAAGGAAACAAAAATAGGTAATGGATTTAATGGTTTGAGTTCCAATGGAAGAAATAACATTGTCCATGAGATTGTCATATTTTTTAAAAATGTGGCTACCATTAATAGTTCATACATGGACCAAAAAAAAAAAAAAAAGAGTTCATATGGTAGTATATAAATCATTAAAAAGTTCTCAGCAAAACTGAGTACAGAAATATTTCTCTTTCCTCTTATTTATTGTCTTCATTATTCATATCCTCAGTAAATTCTTAAGAACTCAGTAACATTGGTAGTAATATTTGCTGCCCACTAACTTGCGGTTTTCAACTTTTTAAAACAAAGCATCAATAAGAGGAAACATGGAGCTAATTTGTATGTTAGAATAATAATTTGTGGGTTTTGGGGGGTATGTGTGTATAAGGAAAATTGCTACATTCAGTATGTGATCGGATGGCTAATCAAGGGACATTTCAGTTAATAATTGTGTTAATTACTCCTGCCTGTTATGTAAGGCACTGATAAAATGTCAACCAACTAAAAACTTTGAAAATCCATGAACTTGTTGGGTCTGTACTAAGGTATGTATGACAACGTGAAACTTTTTAGATAATTTAGGTTTAAAAGGAAATTTGGAAATATCAGATAAAACTCTTGATTTAAACTGTAGAATAATAACTAACTAGAGGGAATGATAACAGTGGGTTAAAAGGTAGAGTTAAAATTTTATTTCCAACCAAACGCAGAAAAAATACCTTCAATATGACAACTGATCCTAGCACAGAAAAAGACATGAGGACTCCAATGGTATTGAGTATCCTACCAGGTAGACATTTGGAAGTGAATTCAGTTCTGTTAATGTATGAATGGTCATTGTGATTATCTTATGAGAGACAGAGAGACAGAGAACACCTTGACAGGAAAAGTGAAACACAAAATTAATGTTAAAATGCCTAATAAAACAAGACAGATAATGGGATATTACAAATGAGAGAAGTATTTTCAGTCTTACTTCATGCAATGTTTGTACAGGTCCTTGAGATAATGCATCTGCACTATGCAATGGTTTACCTACTGGTTTTGATGACTTTGTCACTGTTATTTTTCCTTCAAAAACAGTGAGATAAACTAATAAGTCTATCAGTGAAAACAACTAAAAGTGACAACAGTTCAAACATAAGAAACAGGAGAAAACAAACATCTCAGATGTTAACTCAACTCAAATCTTAAGGAATGAGTGTTTTCTGATTTCAATTTTCCATTGTAAGGATTTCTGTCAGTTTAGGATCATTAGAACTTATTAAACATCCCTTGAAGTGTTACCATGGGAAACCTTATAACTCATACCCAAAGAAATGTTATAAATAGTTAGAACTCTATTTTTGAAATACTCTTTGAGAAACCAATAAAAAGCATTTTTAAATTACTAAGTCGTAGAAATGCCTCTTCCATCCCAATGTACTGTGTTAGATATAGTTTTCTTGGAACTTTGAGTTAGCTAACAGGTGACTTTATCCCTCTATATACCTCACAGATGTTTCCAAAGTTTACCAAAAACAAAATTAAGGCAAACAAAAAACTTTCTTTTAGTAGCTGCATTTCCGTAGAGGAGTAAATGTACCAAGGCTATTAACTTACTGAGAAACTTAACTAAAACTCGTGGATGGAAGCAGATAACTAAGGAGAAGAAATGTTAATTTAACTTGGATGTTATAATAATTTTTTTGTCGTTTTGTTGGGAGGGTATTCTGGTAAAAATTTTTAGATTCAGTGTGTCATCAATCGGCTAACCAAGAGATGTTTCAGTAGAGATTATTTTTAATTGACTCTGCTGCTTTTTATGTCAGATATTCAAAAGATATCAATGAGCTAAAAGGCTTTTATTTAGTAACTAAATGTATCCTATCTTTGCTATTCAAAAGTATCTATGAAGATAATTTTTCTTTTACTCTGAAGCACTGTGGCATTTACTGGTTTATGATTTTATAAAGTCACTAGTCTTCTGTGTTCTCTCATTGTCTTGGATGGTAATATTATTCACATATAGTTTTCTTTATTTTTCAGTTTTATTGAGGTATAATTGACAAAATTGTATCTATTCAAAGTGTACAATGTGATGATTTGACATATATATATATTTTTTCAAAATGATTACCACATCCATCAGTCATACATACTTAACTTTTTAGATGTATGTATGTGTAGTGAGAACTCCTTTTTTTTTAAAGATTTTATTTATTTATTTGACAGAGAGAGATCACAAGTAGGCAGAGAGGCAGGCAGGGGAGGGGGGGAAGCAGGCTCCCTGCTGAGCAGGGAGCCCCATGCGGGGCTTGATCCCTGAGATCATGACCTGAGTTGAAGGCAGAGGCTTTAACCCACTGAGCCACCCAGGCGCCCCTGTGTAGTGAGAACTCTTAAGGTCTACTGTCTTAGCAAATTTCAAGTATACCACACACTATTATTAACTATAATTACCATGTTGTACCATAGGACCCCAGAGCTTGAACTCTGACTAGCATCTCCCTATCTCCTTTCATCTCTCCTCTCCCATCCCCAGCCCCTGGTAACCATTCTACTCTCTGTTTCTATAAGATCCACTTTTTTTTCCTTCTTTTTTTTTTTTTTTTAGTTTCCACATATAATTGATATTATACACTATTTGTCTTTCTCTGTCTGGTTCATTTCATGTAGCATAATGTGATTCATCCTTGACCTCTAGATTCACCCACGTAGTTACAAGTGGCAGGACTTCCATTTTGTGGCTGAATAATATTCCGTTATGTATTTTATTGTGTGTGTGTATATATATATATATATATCTCACATCTACTTTGTCCACTCATTATTATCAATGGAAATAAGTTGTTTTACATATTTGGTTATTGTGAATAATGCTATGATGAACATGGGATTGGAAATATCTTTTCAAAACACTATTTTTATTTCCTTTGGATGTATACCTGGAAAAAGATTGTTGGATCAAATAATAGTTCTATTTCAATTTTTTGAGAAGTGTCAGTTCTGTTTTCCATAGTGGCTACACCATTCTACATTGCTACCATTTATATGCAGAAGTTTCCTTTTCTCGATATCCTTACCAGCCCTTATATTTATTGTCTTTTTTACAAAAGCCATCCTTATGGTTGCGAGATGATATTTCATTATAGTTTTGACTTACGTTTATTTGATTTACAGTGATTAGTGGTACTGAGAATCTGTTCAGGTACCTATTGGTCATTTTTATATCTTTTTTGGAAAAATATCTATTCAGGTCCTTTGCCCATTTTAAAAATCAGATTCTTTGGTTTTTTGCTTTTGTGTTGTATAAGTTCCTTGTATATTTTAGATAGTAACCCTTTCTCAGATACACGGTTGGCAAATATTTTCTTCCATTCTCTAGGTTGCCTTTTCATTTTGTTGACTGTTTCCTTTGCGTGTAGACCCCTTTTAGGTTGATGTAATCCTACTTGTTAATTTTTCTATTTTGTTGCGTTTTTCGTATCATCTCTAACAAATCATTGCCAAACCAATTTCAAGAAGCTTCTTCCTTATGTTTTCTTCTAGAGGTTTTATGGTTTCAGGTCTTGCATTTAAGTCTTTAACTCATTACAAGTTAATTTTTGGGAATGGTGTCAGATAGGGATCCAGTTTCCTTTTGCATGTGGATATCCAGTTTTCCCTATACCATTTATTGGGTATTTTCCCACTGTGTTCTTAGTAATCTTGTCAAAAATTTGTTGAGCATATATATATGGGCTCTGACTCTGTTCTTTTGATCCATGTGTCTTTTTTTATGCCAGTACCATTCTGGTTGTTTTTTTTTTTTAATATTTTGTTTATTTATTTGACAGAGAGAGAGAGAGATCACAAGTAGGCAGAGAGGCAGGCAGAGAGAGAGGGGGAAGCGGGCTCCCTGCTGAGCAGAGAGCCCGCTGCAGGGCTTGATCCCAGGACCCTGAGATCATGGCCTGAGCCGAAGGCACAGGCTTAACCCACTGAGCCACCCAGGTGCCCCAGTACCATTCTGTTTTAATTACCATGGCTTTGTAATATTGCTTCTGTCCTGCCAGTGTAGTGAATTAATTTATCAGTCCCAACAGTTTTCAGTGGAGTTTTTTTAAGATTTCTGTATACAAAATCATGTTATATGCGAACAGATAATTTTACTTTGCTTTCTAATTGGGATACCTTTCCTTCCTCCTTTCTTTCTTTCCAACCTCCCTCCCTCACTCTGTTTCTTTCTGAATTTAGGAAGTCTAAATAGCCTTCCAGTACTATGTTTAACAGAAGTGACAAGAGTGGGCATCTTTGTTTGTTCCTGATCTTAGCATAATGTTAGCTATGGGCTTGTTCTATATGGTCTTTATTATGTTGAGAATATATATTATTATGTTACTTCTACACCTAATGTGTGAAGAGTTTTTAACATGAGAAAATATTGGATATTGTCAAATGCATTTTCTGCATCTATTGATGTGATCATGTGATTTTTATGCTTCCTCCTACTAATGTGGTGTCTCATATTCATTGATGTTTTTATGTTGAACTGTCTTTGCATTCCAAGGATAAATCTTCCTTGATAATCTCACTTTATCATGGTGTATGATCATTTTACTATGCTGTTGAATTCTGTTTGCTAGCATTTTGTTGAGGATTTTTGCATCTATGCTGATTAGGGATATTTACTTGGAATTTTCTTTCTTATGGTTCCTTGTCTGACTTTTATATAGGGTAATGCTGCCCTCATAAAATAAGTTTTGTATTGTTCTCTCCTTTTCAATTTTTTGGAGACTTTTATAATCATTGGTGTTAAGCCTTCTTTAAATGTTTGGTAGAATTCACCAGTAAAGCAATCAGATCCTGGACTTTTCTTTCTTGGGAAGTTTCTGATTACTGATTCAATCTCCTTGGTCATTTTTTATTTGTTCAGAATTTCTATTTTTTCATGATTCAATTTTGATAGGGTGTTTATTTTCACCATTTTAACTAGTTTTTTCTAGTTTATCGAATGTGTGGACATGTAATTGCTCGTAGTATTTTCTGGATACTTTGTATTTTTGTTATTAGTTGTAATGTCTCCTCTTTTGCTTCTGGTTTTATTTATTTGAGTATTCTCTTTTTTCTTTCTTAGTCTAGTAAAGGTTTGTCAGTTTTTTTTATCTTTTCTAAAAAAATCTCTTAGTTTCATTGATTTTTTTCTGGTTGTTTGTTTTCTGGTTTCAATTTTATTTATTTCTGTTCTGATTGTGGCTATTTCCTCTTTTATGCTAACTTTGGGCTTAGTTTATTTTCTTTTTTATATTACATATTACAATATTACCATATTAGAGTATTCTAATAGTATATATTACATCATGATAAGATCAAGAACAAAACAAGGATGCCCCCATAAGGAATTGAGGCTAAATGATTAGATGATTCTGGTATTCAAAAATGTGAAAATCTTTAGTTCCCACTCAATATATGACCAACCATCTCAGTTAGCTGCTACACTCTCAGTTACCCTTATCCAATCCATGTGAAAGAAACAGCTAATAATTCCATAAACTCCTGTGAAAAATATAGCTTTGCACAAACTCTTAGCCTTACAACTTTTTGTTACTGTACATGTTCAAAATCCTGCCTGGTAGCCATCTTGCTGCCTTTTCCAGACTTGTGCATTTGACCTTGGTTGTCAGTCATCCCCTCAAGCACAGTGCCTATGTGTTGGGAATTCACTGTGAGCTGTCTTGTCGCCCTGGCTACTGCCTGAACATAACACCTGTCAATGCAAAAGGGCCCAGCTATATCCCAGCTATTTTCCTCTAAAGGATGCAAAACTTGCCAGCACCATCTTGACTATTCTTCTCTTAGACTCCTACCTACCTCATATCATCAAGTGACTCCACAGAGAATTTTCTAAATCTTGCTTTTGCTTTTCATTTTTCAAACCAGATAAGCTTCTGCTGGTTTTAGCTTAATGTTTTGTACAGCCTCAAAATGTATTTTGCTTTTTTCAAGTGAAATGAATACAAACTGCTACAGGCCACCCTTGCAATTGAACAGACTTCAAGCTCTGCCATAACCTACTCAGAAAAGCAAAGCAAAGCAAATGCCCTGCTAAAGTTAATAATGAAAGAATAATAGAGAGAATTATATAATCTTCCATGCAATCATTTGCAAAAGCCAAGTTTGTCTCCAAAGATGAGGAGTTTAAATAATTAAAAGTTACAGGCACTGCCAAGCTATGATGAAAAATAGAGTTTGCTTTTTAAAACAGTACATATACTGCTGATGTAAAGAGAGAGTGGAAGAGAGAGAAAGTGAGACAGAGAGCGACTATAAAGGAGAAAACACATTTTACACAGCAAAGGTCTTTGAAAGCAGCGTATATTATATGAGTTTGAGTTACTGAGTGTTTTGGATATTTACTTTATGTGGTACACAAAATTAACTTATTCAATAGTGTCATGACATCCTTTAATAATCTGACTGGCAAGACTCTGACAAATGAGGGGAGACAGATAAAAACTGATTTTTGTTATAAATTTAAAAAATTGCATGACACTATGATATTGCTGTATTTTATTGCTATCTTTTAAGAAAGACAAATTAAAAATAATTAATTTTACTTCCCAATTTCAGGAATTAGGATATATGCACTATGGTGTCATATTTCTATGTGTATGTGGCAGACAGGAAATGTTGGGCTAAGGACTCTGCAAATTGCAAATTAGCCTGCTGGCAATAGAATGAAATATCAAACATTCTTCCTTTGTTCTGCTTCATCTCTCCCATTCCTTTCCTGACAAAACGGTCAAAACTAGTCAAAGAGGTTCTGGAGGATTTCATAAAATGGTCACAATGATCACAATATAGCAAAAGCTTTTTTAAAATCCAAATAATAAAATACACCTAAGCCTATTTATTATTATTTAGGTATATTTATTATATTATTATTTAGGTGTATTTATTAATAAATAAATACATAAATAAGATATTTATATAAATAAATAAATAAATATTTATTAATAAATACACCTAATGGTATAAAGAAAATCATCTCAACCAATTTGCATGTAAAATTACTATATGTTTCATGTTTATTTGAAGATTTTATTTATTTATTTGACACAGAGAGAGAGAGATCACAAGTAGGCAGAGAGGCAGAGCAGAGAGAGAGGGGGAAGCAGGCTCCCCGCTGAGCAGAGAGCCCGATGCGGGGCTTGATCCCAGGGCCTGAGATCATGACCTGAGCTGAAGGCATAGGCTTTAACCCACTGAGCCAGCCAGGTGCCCCCATAATGTTTACTTGGACAGAGACATTTTAATTAGAATAGTCAGATTATCATTGAATATCAAACAGGCTACACAATACATCATTCATGAACCTGAATAAAAATAACAGGAAATATTAATTTAATAGTAGCCACAGAGCACTCTAGGTAATTAGTTCTTTTTATCACTGCATTTTACTGTCGGGGAACATAGTGTAAAGTCGTGGAATTTTGGAGACACGTCTAAGTACTTAAGGAGGAGAAGAGGCTATTATGGGTATTGAGTTCATGATCTGTATAAAACTCAACAACTTTGAAGTAGAGAATTAACAACAACATCGAAAATGCTTTAAGAAATGAATTACATACAGAGTAAAGATGAAACTTACTATGATTAATTTTATTCTTCTCTTTGTTTCTTCTATTTTTGTAGACTTGTAGACATATGCAAATATACAAAAATAATAATGCTGTGAAACTTTTGCCAGCTGGATGTGCATTTGAAGCAAAGATGAAGAATGTATGTCCACCAAAATCCAACTTCCCATTCTTAAAGTATGAAATATTTCCCTTTCCCATTGTATCTTTCCCATCTCATTTATCACCAAATTTACTTAAAAGTATACTGGAGCATTATTTGTCTCCATAGTAACCCTCCCATCCTAGAGAGAACTAAGTTTCAGATGGTAGACCTGTTTCAAATTGGCTTTCTATTCTTTGCAAGATATTTCAAAATGAAAGGAGAGTCTTTGGAAAGTTGTGTTTGGTGAATGGCTATCAGAACTCTTCTCAGTCATCCTTACCTCTGGATGCATTGATGTGGGGGAACAAAGTTAGAATGAATAAGATTACATGCTCGCAGTATGAGCTCGTGTCCACCCTACAGGACAGCTGCTGGGATGCTATAGATAAGACTATGAGTAAGTTCATTGCCTACTTTGGTGCATTTTCCTCATATCTGTAAAGTGAGAAGATTATGCTATATATTTTCCAAAATGAACATCTAAAAGTCTACCGGATTTCTTGTTCTTTAAAACAACAAAACAAGGGGTGCCTGGGTGGCTCAGTGGGTTAAGTGTCTACTTTTGGCTCAGGTCATGATCTCAGGGTTGTGGGATGGAGCCCCGCGTCAAGTTCCCTGCTCAGCGGAGAGCCTGCTTCTCCCTCTCCCTCTGCCTACTTCTCCCCCTGGAGTACTCTCTCTCTCTGTCATATAAATAAGTAAAATCTTTTTTTAAAAAAGAAACTATTAAACAAAACAAAAAACTAAACCCCAAAACACCTCACTCATTACTAAGCAAACATTTAGCTACATACATGGAAACTTGGCTTGCTTTCTTTCATTTGTATCTAGATTTTTCATAATCTATAAATCACTTGAATTTCTAGGGCCATTAATAATTGGTATTTCCATAATGTTTCCATTTTGAAAGGAATATAGGAAACTATAAATAATGCCCTGAAATGAAATATGTCAAGAATGTGTAAAGCATGGGGCACCTGGGTGGCTCAGTGGGTTAAAGCCACTGCCTTGGGGTCAGGTCATGATCTCAGGGTCCCGGGATCGAGCCCCACATTGGGCTTTCTGCTCAGTGGGGATTCTGCTTCCCCCTGCTCTGCCTGCCTCTCTGCCTACTTGGGATCTCTCTCTCTCTGTCAAATAAATAAATAAAATCTTTAAAAATAAAAGAATGTGTAAAGCAAAATTACTACTGTCACTTATTTACTTTTTGAGGGGGAAAAATGAATTCCAAAGATTCCTCTTTTTAGAGAACAACTACATCCTATTAATATAATTTGTAAAACCATTTTATAATCTACATACTAACTTGAAACAAAATATTTAAGTTTGGCATAAAATTAAACCCCAGCCCTCTTCTATCTGTATTCATTGCACCAAGAACTCTCTAGAAATTGATCGTTCTGAGCCGAGTGACAATCATGTTCAAATATGACATATATTCCTATGAGAGGTAAAAATTAGTGAATTGACATAATTCTAATTCAGCCATGTTTACATTGCCATTCTACAAACGAGCTTTTCTTCCTAATAGAACAGCTTGACAATTCTCAGAAACCCAGACTACTTGAGTGAAAATTCAATAAGTAACTTAAGAATACCAAATGGTAACCAGGCCTTGGGGAAGCTATAGAATTGAAACACAACTTTTTTTTTTGACAGTTTGTAGTGTAGCTCTGGTGCTCTGTTTCAAAATCTGTCAAAAAGATGATAACTGGACTTAGGAGTTTAGTTTGATTTTTAAACCAAATAATCGGACAGCCTGTCTGGCATTACTGCCTTTGGCCATTTAGGAAAAACAACAACAACAACAACAACAATCTGAGTTTTGAAAGAGCAAAAACATTAAAATCATTAAATTGTTGCTGTGTACTGGCAGAAACATTTTCTAAGTTTCATGGCATGAACATCCCGTCAGGGCAACCAGATAATGAAGGCATCTTCCCTGATGTCAATAGGACTCGACAGCAAACACATCCCCAAAGAAATGATCTTTAACAATGATGTCATCTAAAGTGATGGGGAAATCATCAACCTCCATTTGTTTCAGCAGTGATTTTAGTTTCACTTTCTCAACATCAATAAACAGGCACCCCCACGTTTATTTTATCTGATACTCAAGTAAAACTAAGAAAATTGACCCTAGAATCTCACTGGTTTTGAATTTCATCACGTTTCCCTTAAATGTCTACAAAGAAAAAGGGAAAACTAAAAAAAAAAAACACATTAATAATACTGTATTTAGAGTTGTATTTGACTGGAAGCTTATTCACAAGGGTAATTCATACTTTCATGAATCATAGAGTCATTAGACCCTAAAGTTCGGAGATACTTTAAAGATTATGTCATTTTAAATTCTGTTATTGTGTAACATCTGAATACAGAATATATTCAATTAGGCCATAAAACCAACAAGATCCTGATAATTTTCATGATGACTTAAGACAACAGTAATCATAGATAATATTTATTATAAAAGTCTTTTATTTCTCACATGCTGTACTAAGTATTTTATGTACCTTTTTTTGTCCTTTGACTCTCAAACCCTTCTGTGAAGTAGGTACCATTAATATCCATTTTGTGGGGAGGACACTGAGGCTTAGAGAGTCTTTGTGATTTTCCCAGAGCACAAAGTCAGTAAATGGTATCCACAAGTGATTCTTAATCATAGCCTACCTAGATTTACATAGAGATATTTAACAGGTGTTTAATTCTCATTATCTAGATAAATAATTACCTAAAGAAGTATTTGCAAATTTTCTACCTGGTGTACTTAAGGGATTTGAAATGCTCTACGTATTAGAAGAAGAAGAAAAAAAAAAAACTTAACTGTGGACCTGGTCAAAAATTTATATCAATTAATTCAATAATATGAACAAATTATTGAGGAACTTATACATATCCCATTATATCATTATTCATCAAATCCGTAACTATTATTCCAAAGGCACATAACACCAAAAGGTAAGTTTCGAGGGAGTAGGAAAGGTTGGGACAAATCTTACTGAGAGGATTAGCGTGTGGCAACAAAGCCAGGGAAGATGCTCTGACATAGGGCTTTGTGTAAGGCAAGAAAAAAAAAAGAAGAAGAGATTGCTGAAAGAGGAAAAAGAGACAGAGAGGTAGAGAGAAGGAGAGAGACAAGAGAAAGAGTAAGCTTAACTTCCTCTTTGGTTTAGGATTGGTGCTACTCATATCTCTCTAATGTTTTTTAATCCCTATATATATATTGAGCAAGTAAAGAAATTTTTTAAAAAGTCATCATTTTTTTGCTTATAAGACAAAGAAGTAATGCTTGTTAAAGAAGTGAGACAACTAGGCTTGATGCTGAAAATATGAGAACTGGTTTAAGGGGAGGGACCAGTATGGAAATTGCTCAATGTTCTCTAGATGCATAAACATGACCAGAAACATAAGAGGCTGAAGAAAATTGTATTTCCTTGAACTTTCTTCATGGGAAAGTTCTTTCAATAGGTAAAGATGGAATACTTAAAGTATCAAGGGTATTAAGTATACTCTTCCTTTCCAGTTGTTATGTTAGCCTCTTTTCTTAGGAAATTCTAGTCTTCTGCTAAATGAAAAGTGCAAATTTGGAGCTTAGAGACTGGAGATGAATTCCTCAAAGCTTTAGAGTATTGCCACAAACAATTCTTTATTTTCCCTTCTTCTTATAGATCTCAGCATCCCCCTTATTTAGACAAATGTACAACATTAGTCTGACGATATATATTTGGAGTATCAGGTTACGAGCCATTTTAGGGTGCCCATCTGTCTTAGAACATCCCCGATCACTGCGGAGTCAGAAGAAGTAATGAATGAATGCCCCATTCCCACTGTTTCAAGCAATTACTTACCTCATAATAAAACCAAGCAAATGATGAAACCCAAAGCAACAAAAAGAAATCAGCAAGAAAAGTACATGCCATATTTCTCTTGTGTTCTGTATATCTTTTCATCACTTATATCCTTTAATATAGGATAAGCATCCTCTAAATAAATCATAACTTTACCTCTGCAGGCTAAATCAGCAAAAAAAAAAAAAAAAGATCATGTTTTTATAGTGAATTAAATATCTGATTGAAGACTGACTGCAGTTCAGTTCATATGGAATTGCCTCTGGTTCTTTCCAGATAGTTGTGAGGGGCATATCTGTCTGGTCCGGAGAAAACTGTATTTATATTTGTGCTATACATTCTAAAGAAGATTAGGTTAACTTACATATTCACAGGGATAAATAGTTACAACACAAACCCCTAAGTAATATTTGGACTATTTTATCAAATCAGAACCATTGGGAGAAATGTCGGTGATGCAAGGCAAAATGCAAGGATAGGATTTCCATGTTTGGAAAAAAGGCTTTTCCAAACAGCATCCATAGGAGCAACTGTGTACAAACTGCTGAGGGCCATGGAGGACTCTGAAATTCTGTCACCTCATTAGCACCTAGACAAAGAAAGGCTTTCCCCAAAAGTCCTAGTCACCTGCAAAGAGGACGCTGGGACTTGGAACTTACTGAGATGTGTACACAGTGAGGAGAAACAGAGATGGCCAGAGCTTTGGAAATACTATCTATAACAAATGTTTTATTTTTAAAAATTACTGTTGAACATTTATAAACTTAGCAAAGAATTCTCTGCAAATTTATTTTCCTGGTATCGTTACAAGAGAGGAAGACAGAAATCAGTTAGATGACTGAAAGGTAGAACAACAGAATTTGAGGACCTAGCCCAGAATCACAACAGAGACGTTCTCGAGAGCCACAACTCACTGGTGATTTTATCAATTTTCATGAGAAAGATTCAGCAGTTAACACCAGAGTACCAGATCAATTCCACGGTTCATATATATTTATACGTGTGTTCTCTTGTCTCTACCATTTCCCTTTGATACTGAAGCCTTTGTTTCTTCAGTACCCCCTGAAGTGGGACCACCCTCCACGTCCCACTCCTACTTTTAGGACTTTAGCTGCACCACACCTCAACCACTCTACTCTGTTGATATTTTTGCCCTCTGTTAAACAGCTACACTCAGAGCCACTTACCCTTAACCAGTAAGACACTCTCCCAGCTTCCTACTACGTCATGAGTTCTTTGAGAAACAGACCAGCTATTTCTTTTTGCTTGATTGTATGCAGTGACTGGTACCATGTACCAGCTCAATAAATATTATTTAAATGAGTTCATTCTGAAATTTTATTTATTTATTTTTCATTTTATGTATTTATCTTTTTGAAATTTTAGAACCATTTGGCAGAGCTATATTAGCTGTTTTACAATCCTTACCCTCTACGGACATCTGTGCCATGTCACTGTCGTGGCTGTTGATTATCTTCTGTCTTTGGAACAAATCACGGTTCCTGACTTCTTTGTGTGTTCAACCATTTGGGATTGCATTATTCGCATTTTGAATATTAGGTTGTGGAGTCTCTGGATTCTGTTAGCTTCCTCCAAAAAATATGACACTTGTGATATGTCATCTAATTAATGTGGTTAGACTCAAACAGCAAACTGTTCCAACTCCAGTAGGCAGCTGGGTTTGAGCGTTTACAGTAGTGGGGAGGTTTATGGACTTCTTATATGCTGGGTCTAGAGGCTAGGACGGAAACAGATTTTATATAGAGAAGTAGGCTCCCTTTTTCTGGATCTCTCTTGTGCAAATTGCTTTCTGGCCTCTCTGGTTGTCCTGTCTTCCTTTTCCTGAGGCCAGAAAGATGGCAGAAATTCTCTAGGAGCTGTGCCCTGCTGCTAGTTCAGCCTGCCCTCAGGCCAAAGCCACAAAGACAGGCAATGCACCCCTTGAGGGTTTCTATTTCCTATGAGCCTCTGGTCTCATCCAAAATAGGCTTGCTTTTGTGCACTCTTCAGACCCAGAAGGTGGTTGTTTCATGGTATTTTGCCCAGAGTTTATAACAATAAATAGCTATCGGAAGGTCAGTCCACTGAAAACTTATTCTACCATATCAAAAGTTAAACTTACAATGTCTATTGGATATTTCTAGTATCTGTGCATTCTGGCCGTGATATTTCAAAGTCTTGTTCCTATTTTTTGTTTTAATCTCTCTGTAGTGCATTCTGGATGAATTTATTGACTCCACCTTCTCATTTATTATCTATTCAGACTGTAAGGATCTTCTTTCCATTTATGTTAACTAGCAGAGAATAAGTAAGAAATTGATGAAAAATAATAACTAAGGAAATTAATGAAGATAATAATAATCTCGTTAAGGAGAATAATAATGGATTCACCTACATTTTTAAAATTTCATTCATTACATCCTCTTTGGGGAATATTCTTTTTTTTTCCTGAGAAGATTTCCTTTTACTTCTTTTGCACTCTATTCTTGATTTCTTATATCCATATCCCAAACAGTACAAGATAGCATAATTTATCTTTGTAAATTGCTTTCAAAAATCATTATCATCTTACTAATTATATTGTCTGTAAAATTTGCATTGACTCTAGTCACATTTACCACAGATATAACTCCATTTCCTGGATCCCTGACCAAATACCAGTTTCAGCCAACGTTGTCTGCATCTGCCCATATAAATCACTTCATAAATTAGAGTCTGCATTCCTCACAGAAAATGGATTCATTTTTGAATCCAAACAAAATAAATCATAAAGGCGAGTCATGAAGTTAGGATAGCCCAATTTTCATTAAATTCCTTCATTAACATAGTTTAAAGCTTCAATTCATAATCAAAATGTTGTAAAATTATGTCCATTTTTATTGTGTATTTTTAATTCTTCCCATCTCAACCAAACACAGTATTCACTTAGAATGTTTTCCTCCCTTTGTTTTCAGGGTCTTTGTGCTTTTATCTGCTGCTTAATCTCATTTATGACTTTCAGGTTTCTTTATATGATCCTGCAGAAAGTTAACAAGCATTTTTGATATTTTTTATGTTAGAGATGACAGGTGTCTGGATTCAGTAACAATATCAACATTTCAACTATCCTCATGCGTCTTCATTCTTTTAATAGTAATTAATTCGTTAATTCATTTAACATTCATTGAATGCCTACCCTAATCAAGTATTTGATGGCTATAAATGTTATGTTTTCTGCTCTTAATCTCACAGTCAAGTGATGGAGACAAATACTGATACATTTGAGATAAGCTCTGTAAACAAAATATGTACATGGAAAGAACATCTTCACTGGCTATTGCCAGCTAATGTCTGGTGCAAACCTAAATCAGATGGAAGGCTGTCAGCAATCATTGCTCACGTTCCTGAAGTGATCACTTCTATAGTCGCTCAGCCTTTGTTTCTTTATCAGCTAGGAATTATGTAAATTATTTTCTCCATATGTTTAAAATGTAAGGATGATTTTTTTTTATATAAATTTTTTAACCTGTCCAAGCATTGTAAACAGTGTAAAGGGTGAAAAGTGGGGATGTCACATGTCACAGTGTATCAGGGTAATGAGATGTCTGACAAAGACTCAGAGATATGCAGCCTGAAAAACTCTTCTTCGTATTCATGCGCTTGATAATTTCTTGTTTATGATATAACATAAGGCAAGAAAACTATTTCTTTCAGTAGAATCATGGGTCAATTCAAGGTAAGCCATTATTCCATAAAAACATTGTTCAGGAATAACCTAATTAGGTCTTATAACCACATTTCTAAGGGCTGCTGTTCAGTTATTATGTGTAAAATATAGGAACACTTCTCAATAAAGTGAAAATGAGGAAAACTGATATTATATCTACAGGAGTAAGCTAACAATTTTCCAGACAACAGAGTTATATATTTTGCATTATTGTTCTGAAGACCTATAGACTTTGATTACTTGGGACTGCTTTTTTTTTTTTTCCCTTTTGCCCTTCCTAGCTGAGCTGCAGATTTAATTTTATCGGTATGAGAAATATGAAGCTAGGGAATTTAATAATTGTTTCACTAGGTAAGGGATGAAGTAAATTCCATTGCCGTTCGTTTGATTACAATCTTCCCTGCTGGTTTAATTAAAAATATCCATGTGAGGAAGAAGAAACATGGCAGAGGATCTAATTGTTTTATTGTATTGGATGTAGAGTAGGAACAATGAAATTGAAAGTTTAGAGTTGTAAAACTTAAGTGTTTCATGTAAATCTAAAATGCAGACACAGGTCAGCTATAGACAAATGTCAGTAGAGTAGATTCAAAATGCGCAGCAGGCAGAAAAGATGACATTTATCAGTCATCCATACATCAGTAACTAAAACAATTTTAGGGTTGTCTAGACAGGCATTTATTATTTCTTAAATTTAAATCTTTAGTAGAAGGACAACAGCAGGCATAGTATCTAAATTTAGTTTCACAAGAAATGAGAAGAATGCCTAGGAAAAATTTCAAAAACACTTGCAGGGATAGATAAGAAAGAATTTCATTGCTGTTATTACACATAGAAAGCAACTAGAAGATTAAATTAGGTTTCTCAGCTACCATGACACAGGCCAGAAAAATTATACTAAAAACTAATACTCATAACTCGGTTTTGGATTTTGGGGAGAATATTTGCCAATTACAATGTTTTAAAAAAGGTATCTTTGCTAACATTTTCAAGATTTTTTAAAAAATTTTCACTGAATCAGAAAATCGATTTTAATGCTAATTTTGAAAATAGTAGAATAAGGTATAGCTAGAAATTAAACATGCTAACATTGTGAAAATGATACCCAAAACCTTTTTCAAATATAAAGCCAGGAAAGGATTGTGAGAAATAACAAAAAATAAACAAGATGGTGGATAGTATAGAGTTATAAATTAAATTTCATTTAAAGGGAAAATAAAATTGGAAAGGAACTTTTATTTAAATTTTATTTGAAACTATCCAAGGAAAGTATGGTTTAGAAAACCTGATCTGTAAAATAACCATTAATGTGTCACAACATTTCTAAATGAAAAGAATGGAGTAAGTCCTATCCAAGAAGTTTGAGAAATTAAATCCAAAAAACCAAAGAGCAATATAAAGAAACAAACAAAGCACAAGCAAAAGAAATCTCCAGTATCAGTTGTTGGATTATTTTGGAATTTTATTTATTTTTCTGCTGCTATTTTATTTTCCCTTTTACATGTAATTATAGCTCAAGCGGTATAATTTTTGTATTCTTGAATAATTTTTTGCTAGTATTAATATAGCTTTCTACATGTGTAGAGATCTACTCCCTTGGTTATTAGTTTTCATCCCTATCTACCATGAAAAATCTGTAGGTTCCAATTGTTTTCACTGTTTAGTACTAAAAAATTCTTCCTCTTCTTTTCTTCTGCCTATAGTTTTGAAACAAAATTCTTGATTTTTTAAGTCTTCCTTAGTTTGGGCCCAACAGTTTTTTAAAAAACCACCAATGATCTTGCTTTTCTAGCAATGATATATTTTAGTGTACATTTTTTTGTGTTCAGAAATCATGGTATTTTAATGCCATCTATTCTTTGGCTTTCCAGGAAATGTCTTTTACCCTCCCCCCCAACACATACCCCAGATATCTGTCTTTGTGATGAACATTATTGTGCTAAATATATTACATGGTGCAGATTACCTCAGTCCACTACTTCTGGGTCTTATAGCCGTAAATCAGAGCTTTTAAATATTTATAACATTCCCTTGAACACTTAAAGGAGAAAGCCAAAATAAAATTTTTCATTTGCTCTTCGAGTGAAAATGCTTTTGCTCGTTAAAAAAATACTAGTTTTTTTGTTTTTATTTTTTAAAGAAATTAAGTTAGACCAAATAACCCCTATTTAAATCTTTAGTATTAGATGAATATGCCTGAATGTTCCCCTTTTCCTTCATAACCATCAAAATAATGTCTAACAGGCAGATCCTTAATACAATCTCAGGATCTCTTTCTTTTATTTTTTTATTTTTCCTAGAATTCCCTTCAGCTTTGAATGTTAGACATCAACTCCTCTGTTTCCTCTAGACAAAAATTTGAGGCAATACCCACCCAAATATCCACCAAATAAAAGAAAGCAAACCCAATTCCATTTAGAGTTCATGTTTTCCTATATAAGACTAGTTGCAATGCACAGTTCAAATGCATAAATATAAAGTTGGTTTAATGTTTGGGAAGACCCCTGGCCCAAAACAAGGAGCAGGGACTATTTTCTAACATCAAGGGAGAGAATAATCCAGTCCTAGATTTAAAAGAAATAAAACACACAGGTACCCTAGTATTCCTAGAATTCCTCAAGATATCATAAACCAATTTGGTGTCCAGTTCCAAGATTTTTATGGCAAATCTGCTTTGCTATTATATGGTGGGAATTCCTTAGATTTCACTTTTTATACCTGCTTTACCATCAGTATCCACTAGGTGGAGATAAAATTATATATTTTTTTAGGTTTAGGGCAACCTGAACATTTATGATGCTCTATGAAAGGAATATTCATTTTCACAATTTGAACATGCACCTCCTAATTGTTGCTTCATAATACTCTTATGTCAATCTTATTTTTCCTGAATATTATTTTTATATCCGTCTACATTTCCTTTTTTGTTTTTGTGTTTTATTATAGATTCCAAAATACAGACTACCGATTGATTTCAATTTTATAATTTCTTTCTATCTATGGGAAAATACAGTTGAATAAATAGTCACAATTCCAGAATAGAGTTAAATGTAATCCCTAGCATTATGTACAGATGCTTTGAAACTAAGTACAGGTTGTTGGCAGGGATTTAATTGGAGGGGTGAGAAAAGAGGTATGAGATTTTCCTTTTTTCTGAGTCAGTTAAGAATGCTCCACTTAGCTCAATGACTGCTAGGATGCAAAGGGTATGAAAGCAAATGAAGTGGTTACCAGATCTGCACGATCCCCAAGTCATAAAGGTCTGTCTCTTCTCTCTCCGTTTTTCTTCTATTTGCTTTCTTCTCTTTTTTCTTCTCCTTTTTCTCTTGGTCTCTCCCTTTTTATGTATATCTATCCATATCCATCTAGATGTATAGATATAGAGAGATGTACATATACATATGCACAACCTAAATTTATATTAGCATTTGATATAGGGTAATTTATGTATTGCAACATATCTTAAAACATACACAGTTAAGATCTTTATTTTAAAAAGCAAGAAATAAAAGAAGTAGTTTTAAGAGGACTCTTTTGTTTCTGTCTTTCATGTGGATGCTTGTTTTATGGGAAACTATTCGTTGATTACATATTATTAGTAAGCGTTTTATTTCCTCCTTTCTTATTTTGTTAGAGAACAGAATGTTTCCTGTGAATCTTATTCAAGTGCTTTCCAGGAAACCAAGACTTTTAAATTCTTCAGGCAGAAGGATGCTCTTTTCTAGTTAAGAACAAACTAGGCTTAAAACAAAGGATTTATAACTGCCTTAAATCTAGGGATGGCAAGATTTGAAGAGCAAGTTTAATGTGAGGCTCTGAGTTACCAAGCACAGTAACTAACACTTGGGGAGCGGGATCTCTTACTCCCTTTCCAAGAAATAGAATCCTAAAGTTCAAGGATCTCTCTGACAATACCACTTCTCATCTCTTGTGACAGACGCATACAAAGGTTCATTTGTAAATGAAGGCACCTATACCAAAGTCCCCTACAAGCAAACACACAAAACCAAAAAACTTAGTTGCTTTGCTTGGGTAAATTGTTTAAGCCCATTAAGTACATTTGATCATATGTAAATGAACTCAATGTCTTTGAGGTTTGAGGAAATAGTTTTCTCTCATTCTCTGTGGTTATCTGTGCGGATGGTCCTTTCATTCTGTATTATCCTACTCTCGGTAACTTTAGCCGGCCATATGTCAAGCAGCCCATTATTTTTAAAATAAAATAGAAGTTTGTATATGGAAAGTAAATAAATCATGCTCAGTGAAACACAACCTTAACCAATTTGAGTCTTCGACCAATCCATGTTGTTAAAATCAGTGATATAATTGCCCTTAGAGTCTAAAAGCTTTTTAAGCCTAAAGCATTTAAGGCGAGTTAGTTTCTCAAAATTTCAAATTGCTTCCAGTTGGTAGCATTAGTGCAATAATAATGGTTGATGGTTTTAGACTTTTCATTTAATTCTTAATTGGAAGAGAGACAAATGTTACTGATTTTGAAAATGTTGCATTCTATAACCAAATAAAATAAATCTTCAGAAAGACAAATAGAGTCAATTTTCACACTTGGATAAAGAAACGAACAAACAAAAAACCTCACTTGGATTATACCTGTTTCAGAGTAAGCACATGGGCTCCATAATGAGCATTTCTTCATTTTCCCCCTCTGTTTTTTGGCGGTCTTTTTAAGACATGCAAATAGTCAAAGAAAAAAAAAAACAAAGAAAATCACTGGATAATGCATTCTGTTTACACTTTGATGCTTAGAAATATCTTTTATGCACTAATGTTATGTACTAATGCTGTTTTGGGCCTGAATCCACTATTGTCATTGATAATGGTCCCCAAACTGCAATCGACATCAATATTCATCTTCCTCAGAAATGATAAATTCAAAAGAGTGATTCTTTAATTTACCTTAAAGGGATAAAAATCATCATGAATCTTCAAGTAATTTTTCCCAATGTTTTCTTCTGCATTGCGGACCTCCCATCTCACACAGACACACACTCTCTCTCTTCATTCTTTTTCTGTTATATTTGAAAACATAGGAGTAACCAGAAAGGTTCAATACTGAATTTCATTTCTGTGAACCTGGACAAATTCTTACTATTGTAAGTTATGCTTTGTATTATTCAACAAATGAAGAGCTAGGTAGTTTACATTCACAATCTCAGGTTATAAACTGGATTGTGGGAACCAAAATGACGACATTACTAATGTGACTTTGATCAAAGAAACTATTTCTCACAATTTCAACTGCAAATTTAAAATGATATATACTTGATTTCAATATCCATTGAGTTAATCCATGCAAAATCCTTAGAAAAAAGTCTGGAGCTCAAATATAAAAATGTTACCAATGACAATATGATGGTGACAATGATGACAATGATGGTGGCAACTATATGGAATCTGGAAATGTTTAACACATCTTAGCATTAGTCGGCTTATTTTCAAATTTTCCTGCATTGACACTTTTATTTTTTATTTATTTTTATTTTTTATTTTTTAGAGATTTTATTTATTTATTTGACAGAGAGAGAGATCACAAGTAGGCAGAAAGGCAGGCAGAGAGGGAGGGGGAAGCAGGCTCCCCGCTGAGCAGAGAGCCCGATGTGGGGCTTGATCCCAGGACCCTGAGATCATGACCTGAGCCGAAGGCAGAGGCTTTAACCCACTCAACCACCCAGGCACTTTTATATTATCATTTATTCCTTTCTCTAATTTTTTGTTTGTTTGTTTCCCAGAAGTATTGAAAGCTTGTAGATAAAAGACATTGTGACTTTACCAAAATTTTAAACTTTATGCATAAAATAGAAATGAAGTTGTGGAAATCGATCATTATCATCAAAAATCCCCATCAGGCTTATTCACCACATGTGATACCTGAAAAACACTGTGCAATGCAAATGAAAATTATCTCTATTCATAATTGAGAAGGAAATAATGATACTGTTATAACAGCTATATTTGAATAGACTTTGAATTTACAACTTCTCTTCCTTATTTTGTTTTATTTGAACCCCAAAATTACTGTGTAAAGTAGGCATCATTAGCTCCAAATAAAAAAAAAAATTAGGCAACAGAGGCTCAGAGACTTAAATAACTTGCCAAGACTCACTTAGCACGAAATAGTGGAACTGTATCTGGGAGGCAGGTTTTCTATCTGCAGAGCTCCCACTCCTAAATAGATCATTAGGACTTAAATGGACCTTTACATTTTCTAGGCTAAATCGTTATTTATTCAATGAGAAGATGGAGGACAGAGAGGAAAAGGACTGGGACAATGTGAGAAAGGAATAAAATTAGAACGAGATCCCTTCATTATAATTTATAATTCATTGGTCTTTTTTCTATATTATAATATCCTATAAACCACATTTTTCAGTTTTTTCCCTACAAAATTTGAGAATGTCTGAACTTTTTTTGAAACCTTCCTAATACTTAAAATATTGCACAATTGACCTAATCCTTTGAGTCACAGATACAAAAGTGGTCTCCATGGGCTGTCTGTGAAGGGCAGAGTTTTACCTCATAAGAACCCACATTCTGTTATTTGTACAGTGGGGCTAGCAAAGGAGGTTGGCAGTGCCTTATGATAGCAGTTCTCTCAACAGTAGAATTCTCATAGAACTGATCAGAAACCCTGTAGTTTGTTTTATATGAGACCCAGAGTTTTCCCCCAAACCCCAGTAGCATCTAGACTCTAAAATAATGCGGCACCTGGGTGGCTCGGTTGGTTAGGCATCTGCCTTCAGCTCAGGTCATGATCCCGGAGTCCTGGGATTGAGCCCCATGTAAGGCTCCTTGCTTGGCAGGGAGTCTGCTTCTCCCTCTGCTCCTCACCCAGCTCGTGTTCTCTCTGTCTCTCTCCCTCTCTCTCAAATAAATAAATAAAATCTTAAAAAAAAAATGGAGGGGATGCAAAGAAGCCACCACTTCCTCAAGCCGTAATGAATCATAGAGACCCTACTTCATGAACAATGTATTTGTTCTCAAATACTACATGGAAATTCATATGTAGACCCCATATGTTGACCACAGTAGAATAACATTTTCCTAACGACATCTTCATTTGGATGTCAAATGTATATGGGTAACACTATCGAAGAAATTATGGCTTATCTGTTTTTTGGTAGTTGGAATACCCTAAGACTTTATCCATTTAACAAAGGCTTTGAAGATAAAAATGATCAAGTGGATACAAACTAAAAAGTCCAGAAGGATGCACATAGCCCTCTCCAACTGAATTAAATGTGAATCTCTGCAAAACTTAGATTTCTTTCATTTACTCATTCATTCATTTTCATTCATGTATTTAATAATGTGTCTATTCATTTAACAAACATTTATTGAGTCTATTAAGTACACAGGTCTGTGCCAAGTGCAACTAAGGAAGCAGCAAACAAAAAAGGTATAACCTGCCCTCTAAAAAACCAGATGGGAACTTAAGAGTTAATACAAATGACTACATTATAAAGTTGAGACTAGTAAGCGTCATGAAAGTTCATTGTAAACAAGATTTCATGGAGGTCTTAAGAAACAGGAGTGTGTTCTCAAGGAATGAAGAATTAGAGAATGGTTCACGAAGCAGGAGAATTCTGGTTAACTAAAAAGAAGATAACCTAAATCTGTGGAAATAGTGGTCAAGACAAATAAAGAAAAGGGCACAAAATGAGTATCAGTAGAAAGGCAGGCAAACAAGAGGGTCGTGAGGATTAGCGATTAGTGAGTCATTTGTTTTGACTAAAGCATAAAATAATTCAGTAATACATTGGAAGAAAAGATTTAAAATAACTTTTTTGTTTTCTGTTTTTATTTTTTTTAAATATTTTATTTATTTTTCAGAGAGAGAGATAGAGAAAACACAAGCAGGGGGAGTGACAAGCAAAGGGAGAAAAGGAGCCCGAGGCAGGGCTTGATTCCAGAACCCTGGGATCATGACCTGAGCCTAATATCGTTAATTGACTGAACCACCCAAGTGCACCTGTTTTCTGTTTTTAAATAAGACTTATTTATTTATTTTTTTTAGAGGAGAGAGATCACAAGTAGGCAGAGAGGCAGGCAGAGAGAGTGGGGGAAGCAGGGGCCCCCCTGAGCAGAGAGTCCGATGTGGGGCTTGATCCTAGAACCCTGAGATCATGACCTGAGCTGAAGGCAGAGGCTTTAACCCACTGAGCCACCCAGGTGCCCCTTAAATAAGAAATTTTAAGCCCAGAAATTTATCTGGCACATGTACTTGCCCATGTGAGCAATGACATCTATAGAGTATAGCCTTTGCAGTATTACTAAATATCAAAACTTTGACACACCTACATGCTCATCAACAGGTAAATAACTTATGGTACTCCTACAAAATGACAACTGAGCAGCTATTAAAATGAATAAGCAAACAAACAAATAAAAGAAACATTAAAAATAAGCCTAAGCCTTTTGATATGTACTGATATGCTACAGCTTTCAACATAATTAATATCAGATGACAAAAAAAACCAACTCACGGAACAAGGCGTATTGTATGTAATTTATTGGGTAAAAAACGATCAGAATGTAAAATATATGCTTAAATACATTTAGACTATCTCTGGAACTATACCCTGCTAAGAGTGATTGCCTCTCGGAAAAGGGACTGGGCAGTTGTTGGGAGAAAGAAGTATTTTTCACTGAGTGCTATTTAATACATTTCAAATGTTAGATACTTTCAAGTATTTATAATATATATCGTTTAAAGTTTATCTAGAGACAGATCATGGAAAGTTAAGTTTTCGAAAACACAATGGGAGGAAAAATAAAATACATACTAGTTGGAAGCTACAGTGTTGAATTTTTTTTCTTTAATAGTAAATGTCTTGGGTGTGCTTGAAGGCAGAAGTGAAGAGATGGATGGATGGAGAGGAAATGAAATAGAAGGTAAGTGAAAATTATAGGATTTAGGGCAGAAGTGGAAAGGCTGGTATCTCATAAGACAAATGTCCTTTCTATGTGGTGTCTAAACAGAGCCACTGAATCACATATTTTGGACAAAATCTGATGGGTCGTTCTTTTGTTTGCTTTTCTATCAATAGTGATGATTGGGGAGATCTGTTGGCAGAGGGTTTTACTTGGTACAAAGGTGAAAGCACAGTTGCTTTAAGATAATGGTTGGATAGTTGAGGTCTACAACTGAATGACTGCTTCCCTAACCACTACTTCGTCGTAGAACTGTTGGTTCATAGCCAACCAGGTGATGGAGGACATAATCAAAATGGGAGGAACTGGGATGGAAGCTTAGAAATGAACATGTTTGTCCTTACGAGCCAAGTGTTTTTCTCATCTGTCTATTACTTCATTGATGAATTTGGGGCAATGACATAATCTATCCATTTGCTGCAAGGATAAAATTAGCTAATATATGGACAGTATTTTGGAAAAAAGTGTAATATATATTCAAAGCCGAGGTAGGAAACAAAATACAGATAGAGAAGATTTTTCATAATTATTTTAGTCTCTGAAAGAAGTTGCGCTGGTGGCAAAGGTTGAAATTAGGATGTGGCTCATTCAGCTCACATATGATAAATGTTTTAATATTTAATATATCAGTGGGTACTTCACTGCATTCACTCTGAAGATGGACAAGTAAAAAATAAAATTTTTTTTTGTTGTAAAACAGAATCAATTTGGTCTTCATTTATGTGAATCTTAGCATAATGTTCCATACACATTTGGTGAATGAATAACTACTGATGATGAGAGGCATTCTGGAGGATTGCTGTGACCTGCACCCTCTCCTGTTCCAACTTTTGAAGGAATCTCAATGTAACTGAATAAGTATCCAAACACTGTTAACACTTGAAAGCTTAGTAGAGCAGCATGAAAGTCATTTTTAGTCACGGTTTCTGAAATTTGGGGGCTAGGGTATAAGACTCTTGGATTAAAGAACCATGGAATAAGTAAAGTGAAAACCTCTTTGAGGAAGTACTTAGCCTGGGATTATTCTCTTAATTTCAAATCTACAGTAGACTGCAGAAGCTGGCTCACTTCAGAGAAGGGTAGAAGATGGCATTTTGAAGGTAGAAATATTGAAGATAATGCATTGAAAGAGTATCACGGTTGAAACTATTTCTCTCCTTCTCTTGGTCTCACTCTCACTCTTGCTTATCTATCTAGCTATCCACCTATCGTCTACCACCTTCTATCTATCTGTGTATCTCTGCGCAAGTGTGTATGACATGTTAAATAAGAAAAATAAGTAGGGCGAAATAACTTTCCCTAATAAGATCAGTATTAAACTTTGAACAGTTGGTAAAGTGCAGAGTCACAACTAATTGAAATTAGTGTATCAGCTCTAATGAAATAAACTTAACCGTACATTTGGGAGTAGCAAATATTTCTTAAAAATATATAAACATTCAAAATAAATTAGATAAAATAAACTCAGTAGAACCTGAATCGTGATGAACATTACCTCGGTCATTTTGTTAAATATATCCGTATAACATAGGGGCCCCTGGGTGGCTGACTTAGTTGGTTAACCATCCCACACTTGATCTCAGCTCATGTCATGACCTCAGGGTCATGAGTTCAAGCCTTCCACTGAACAAAAGCAAGAACAAAAACATCACCATTACCCTAGGGAAATATTTCAGAAATTTCATTCATTTAGTCAAACACTATCTTTATAATTTTGCCATGTCAGTTGGCCCTGTCAAAAGTATTACTGACTTCTTTATAATATTTCATATCAATTTTAATTTCAATTAGAATTTTTAGAAGTAGTTTCCTCCTATACAAGGATTTCTTTGATATTTCAAGTTCAATATTATGTTACTTCTAATGCAGATACAATAAATGAATAACTAATAAACAATATTCGCTTGTTTATATTCTAAAGTTGTGTTGAACACTATAATTTAACCATAGTTATTAACTCAGGCAGAGTGAGAAGAGGTAAGTAATTACAAAAACCCATTATTTTAGTGGTGGTTATTCTATTTATATAAATATAAACATTATATATGTAAAGTAAATAGTAGAGATGTAAAGAAGTTGCACCAGAATTATTCTTTTTCTAGAGGAAATATCTTGCAGTGACTTTGGGAGAGATGGTAAAACTCTGAGGGTCTAGCCAACAAATAATTTGGTTCTCAAAGAGAAGGCATAAAGAGAAGAGAAAGTAAGAAAGATTGGGGCATGAGAGATCGTATGCTTCAGGGAATGACTTTAGGTAAAGCCAGGGTAACATCTGCTATATAGTGTAAAAAATGTTCTATAGACAGAGGTTATGGTAGCCAGGGAATATTTTGACAATGGGTTGTGCAATGCTCCATGGGAGAAAAATGGCTCTCTTTCTTGTTACAGTACAAACTATTTCTCACTTCCCACCTCTGCCAGTTTTCAGTAAAGTCACTGCACTTATTGCTAATTTGTGTGAGTAGGAATCATGGAAGTATGGTCCCAGAGACATAGGTGATTATGCAAATTTGTGTTTTTCCCTAGAAATTTCAGGATATTTGTAAAGGACTTCGGATTCTCCCTGGGTGGAATTCAGGGATCTGAGATGATTTCAGGGTCAAGGTCAATTATATTGTAGTTGGTGCTCCCATTACGTAGAGTGCACATTCGTTTCTAGCTAATTCATTTTTGGTTTTGGTCGTTTTTATAATGTTCTCAGAAAATAAGTCTTCAAGATTTTTAAGAAAAGACAATGGAATCAATTGGAACTCATAACAATTTTGCCGTCATAAGCTTAGACTTCAGAGTAGGTTGATAAAAAAGTTAGCATCTCTGAGGAAGTTGTTAATATGTGGGTGTGTCACAACTACATCATGGCCGCCTCCTACTCACCCAAAGGAAGTGCAGCTGTTTGAGGTTAAATTCTCCTAGAAGCCGAATTTAGACAGAGCTACAAGTGCAAATAGTTTGTTGGGAATATGAAACAATTGGTGTTTACCAAAAGAAAAGTAAAAAAGTGAGTTTATTTCCTCAAGGAAATTCAGAAATGCACTTATCTCAGAATCATCCCACCCGATGGCAAGTGAGCTGGGAGATTTATACCCAACTCTCAAGAGTCCTCTCTTCCTTCCTTCCTGCCTCCTTCCCTTTTCCTTCCTCTCTCCTTATCTTCCTTCCTCCCTCCCTCCTTCCTTCCTTCCTTCCTTCCTTCCTTCCTTCCTTCCTTCCTTCCTTCCTTCCTTCCTTCCTTCTTTTCTTCTTTCTTCTTTCTCTTAAAGAAAGAAAACCTGCTCCATGCAGTACCTCATTTGGATGTATCTGGAGTCTTGGAAGCTTGACTATCCTACATTCTCCTGCAAATGGACCTTGAGAGTTTGTTTGGAGGTGTTAGCGGGGGAACACACCTACTCCTATACCCTTGATGGAAGATCAGTCCCCTGGTCCTCCTGTATCAGTGGTGAGGGAGGAAGATGACTTGGGCCTGGCCAGCCAGATCAGCCACATCAACCCTGAAGAACGATGGGATGACAGATGTCACAGCCAGATTGCCTTCACATCCTCAAGAGTCATTTCTTAAAGAATAATGGGGGTGGTAGATAATTGATTTCACCAGTATGTCCAACCTGATTCCTATGGGCCAAGTGGCCAGATCAAAAGCCCACTCAGGCATACTTAGCCCATAGATCCCAGGTTGGCAGAATTTGGCAGGAGTATCCTCAAAGTTTAAGGTCCACAGGTTGTGTGCAAAGACACTGATAACATCTGTCACAGTGAATAGATAGGCACAGTCACTTCTCTCAATCTGCCAGAGGGCTAGGAAGGAAAGAAACCAGCACACTTCTTTCCTAAGGCTACCTGCTCTATTGCTGTACTGCAAAGTTGCTGTGGCATTATGATAGCACACACAGGCATACTAGTAATAGTTTGGTCTGGTTTTTATATTTGCTGTAATGATGATCATAATGATGTCCTGTCACACGCTAATTGTCTACAAACTACAGAATCTGTTTTAAATTCTTATATAAGGCGACTTATTTAATTTTTATAATATAGAGTTCTTATACTAAGTTTTAGGTGAGAAGACTATGCTCAGTATGGAAATTATCCAAGACACACAGCAGCAAAACCTGAATGCGATGATAAATGGCAAGGCCATTGTGCTTTCCACTTTTAAAAGGCCCTATCTTTTATAAGATTGAGATGTATGTCCCTGTGTAGGTTAAGGAGAGAAGAAGCTTTGGTCATCCAAGGATATGATATGGATAGAACAGGACATAAAATGAGAAATGATAAAGCAATTGTCTTAGTCTGTTTGGGCTGTTATGAAAACATATCATAGACTGGGTGGCTTAACAAGAGACATTTATTCCCTTATAGTCCTAGAGTCTGGAAGTCCAGGGATACCAGGAGGACAGGGTCATGGTGAGATCTTTCTTGGATTGCAGATAGCTACCTTCTTGCTGTATGCTCTTCTGGCCTTTCCTGGGTATGTATGCATGGAGAGAGGGAGCTCTGATATCTCTTCCACTTCTTGAGGGCACTAATCTCATCATGAGGGAGGGGTACCACTCTCAAGATCTCGTTTAAAACCTAGTTAGTCTCCAAAGGTGTCACCTCTAAATTCTATCACATTGAGGGTTGTGACTTAAACATAGGAATTTCAATTCAACATATGTTCAGCAATATAAGGAGAAATTTTCAAAAACTATGCAGGATCTTACTAGGTATTAATTATATGGAAGAGGATTGCCTAGGGAAGTCAAAGGAATTGGAGAAATGTAAGTTTAAGCAATATGATTTTTGGTTAATATATATTTTTAAAAATTGTGTTTGTTTTCCTGCAGGACATTTCAGATTTTTTTAAATTGTTAAATTATATTGAGAATAGCCAAGAAGAAGAGAGATCATGTGTTTCCCCCAAAATGATTTGATGTGGACTCCTACTTTTCATGGAATATATTTTGGGTAGGGAGAGTGGATTCTGAGATGTTTCATATTAGTTATCTTTCCCCACATATAAATACTGTTCAGGTTTATTCATTAATAAATTTTCCGTTTTAAATTTCCTAAATTAAGTGCTGTTAGATTAAGCACTAGAAGAATTTGGGCTTTCTTTTTTAGAAATACTGTAAGGTGAACAAAGCAAAAGATGATTATAAATGTCAAAGATGGGTTCGTATGCGGATCTATTTAGTGATTAAGGCCACAAACTGCCCACTATCATTTTCACACTTGCAATTATTCATAATTTCAGACTTGTCTCAGCCAGATCAACTAAATTTCCCTTGAAAAATGGAGAGGGAAGCCAGCCGCATTCAGTCACAGTCCAGAAGGAATTCCCTGATTTCAAGGACTCCTATGACGCGATTTCTTTTTGGTTCCATACCTTTTGTATTTTTTGGCCAATCACCTTCTATGTCCCTTATTTTTTTATTCAAATTAATAGAGTCATACAGTGAATTCATTTTTAGTTTCTTCAAAATTCTCTTCAGTAGTCCAGAAGTCTTCCGAATCACAATAAAATATTTTTAAGGTCTCTATTCTTTCTCTTTCTCTTAAGTGACACTCTGAAGTTTCACATAATTTCTAGTCCGCATCTCATAAAATACTGGCAAAATTTATCAATTCAAATTAAATAGATGTAGCACGGTGTAATCTTTCTCTATTAAATATGTCACTTTTTGCAATTGTTTCTTAATATCCCTCACAGCTTCCATCTAAGATTAGCACTTTCTTTGCTGCCAGAGTTTCACTAACCTACTGAATTATTCACTGAAGCATAACCTTCAGATATCAGGTTAGAAAGACCTTGATTATGGCAGGAAGTGAACTGTATAAACCATTTTTCTTTAAAAGAAATTTTCTCAGTATAGCAAAGTCTGAAATGAGATAAGTATTAAATGTGTGTAAAAATTAAGTTCATAATTGATAGGAATTTAGCCAACTGTGACATTCCTGCATTTTGTTTATTATAATGTATAATACCATCTTAAGGACTGCAAAGCAGCATAAAAACATGTGCATTGCCATAGTGCTTATTTAACCTAAGAGGACAGAATTGAATGAGGAAAATTGTTGTATGTTAGATCACATAATGTTTTACACAGTATCTGCATATGAAGAATAATTTGTAAAAAATTGTATTTCCTCTTTATGTTCTATTCACTTTTCCTTCCTTCACTGTAGCTTTGTTTTAGTGTCCTATACCACTAGAGTTCATGGCGAAGTCAGCAATTCACCATGGGCCTCCCTGCAGCAAATTCTATTAGTAGCGTCCATTGCTTTATCTCAATTCAGTGCTGAAAGGTTATTAGAATACTGACCAAGGAGACAACACTCTTGGAACACCTTTGCTAGTGTTGAAATCAGAAAACTCACCACTCACAAATCAACCACTTCATGACCAATCCGCTGGGTACCCAATAGCTAAAGTGCAACCCTGATACACAGCAACATGTTTCTACTCAATGAGAAGAAAATGCATAGAGACAAACACTCGTCTACATTCATCTACATTTATTCCATCAGCCATTGGGAGAGATTTTTTTTGTCTACAATATATTTATCTCAGACAGCATTCAAATAACTTTCCAAATACTCAGGTGGAGCATATATATTTTAAATATCAGTCTACTTATTAACGTTAGGCTTCTCCTACCATTACCAGTGTTGTAAAAGTCAACACAACTTAAGAATGTCAATAGTGAGACATGATGCATTATTAAAGAGTGTGCTTTGATCAGATTTTCTACATAGATTTGCTGTTCAGATGGAGGCAATAAACTAAGAAACATTTTTCACCATGAATCAATGTAAGAGGTATAGACAACATTAACAATTTTCTTTCAATGTTGCCCACCCTATCCCCAACAAAACTACCGATCGCATTCTCTTCTAAAATTTTAATCTGGTTGAATGATTATTTGAAAGGCTTTTTATAAGCACTTAGGGAAGTGCCAAATAAGCATCCAAAATGACAAGTTGCTCAGAACAAACAGGGCACCGAAGGAGAAAGACCCAAGGTTTGTGCTGGTAAAAGAGAAAATGTGAAAACATTTTTTCTTTAAGAAATGAAGAAAATCTTATTAGAATAAACATCACAATAATTTGCCATTTTATTCAGATGAGAAATTCAATTATTGTACATTCATACCAATAAAATATTTTTAATGGAGAGGAAGCTATCAGAACTGGGAGGTTTTATAAGCGGTTGCACATGGTTAATTAGAATACAAATGTATTTTTTTCTTCTTTTTCTCTATTCTATGAATTTTTATCCTAGAAGTACTTGAATTGTTGGATAAATTCAGTAAAAAAACCCACAAAAACCAGAAGAGTGTCCCTGTTTTATTGCGTATATGCCATACCTTGCCAATTGATATAGCTTATTTTCTCTGCATTTGGTGCTTCCATCTTTTCTGGGTGGAGTAAGAATTTAGAAAATAATGACATCAACATAAGCATGTGAGAGACATCGTGTGAATTAAGAAGCTATAGTTTGATTACCTGGTAATAAGTGGAGTGATAGGTTATTTTAAGAAAATGAAAGAAAACCCAACAAACCTTCTTCCATTTGTTTAAAAAATGGGGGATAGAATTAAATAACAAAGAATTTTCCTAGTGATAGTTCTCAGTGGAGTGAGGCTGTCTACAGTTGCTTTCACATTTACAATGATTAAGCCCCTCAGGAAGTGGAGATTTAAGTAGGACCCTGTCTAACCCTCAAGAAATTTAGTCTTAGAGAGGTGTTCTCCATCTAGTCCAAAAGGGTGTGCTCAATGTAGCACAGGGATGGCAAACAGGAGTTATTCTTCTTACGTTCACATCACTTATACTTCAAGTGTTCCCTTTTCTTGCTGATCTCAAATGTGACTCAAGAATCTTTCTCAAAGAAAGTATAGATTAGCATTTGGTTTGAAACTGCATTACTGTCTCTAATTTAATGGACTGTCCTTATTCTATAATATTTCTACCGTGTATGAGATTATGTATTCAGGATTTACACGGATGGAAAACAAAGTGTACATAATAGGTATATCAGGAAATGCCTCAGTAGACTGCCTTGAAGACGAAGAATTTAATCATACTAATTTATTTGAAAGTCAGGAATTTATGCCAGTGTGAATCAGAATTCAGGGGAGGATCTGGGATTTGTTTTCCCACAGGTCTCCTGCAGGTTAACATAGGACATGATTTGTTTGATGCTCCTGATGATAGCTACGTTGAGCTCCAGAATCACTCCGTACATAACAGTCATCTCATCTCATTGAAATTTTTTATATAGTGCCTGCTTCCATAGAAGACTACATGTTGTCTGTGGGCATAGAACACATCTATCTTGCACACTGCTTTATATCCAGCATATCATAAGGGAACCCCTGGTATAGCATAAGTGCTCAATAGATGTTTAATAAATAAATTGATTAATTGGGTGACTATATAAAGATGTTTGATATTTGAAAGTTCAGGCAAAATTAAACAAAAATCTAGGGGTGCCTGTCTGGCTTAGTCAGTAGAGTACACAACTCTTGATCTCAAGGTCATGAGTTTAAGCCCTATGTTGGGCCTAGAGCTAACTAAAAAAAAAATTCTACATATAAATATAAGACAAGGTAACTGGATATACCATATTCATCAAGCCAAAACCAGTTATGATCTTGGCTTCTCAGGTGTTCCACTGGTGATGGATATAAACTTTGGTATGCTCAAAGCCACCTAACTGGCTTAATTCATGTTGGAAAAACAGAAAGGAATGGAGAACTCCAGGGGTGAGACATAGAACTGGGAAATAAAACTTAAAAAAGAAACATGATAAATCTCATGGAAGGTTAAGTAAGTAAATTAGGCATGTGTTGGGATGTGGGAAACTTTGGAGAAGGGACAATGAGTAGCAGGATCCTAAGTTTCACACGAATCTGAAGACTACTAGATCCCTGAAAATGAGGCTTTATCTAAGGTGAAGATACATTTGCCCTTATAGTATTTCACTTGCCCCCTTTCTCTTTGTTTTTATTCCTCCTCAAATTGCTAATGGCAACTACATACTACGCTGCAATCCAATGTTAAGCAACACTTAATCTGTGGCACTAAGATCACTCATAACCAATCAAGCCAATCCATGCCCATTCTGTGTGTCTACTTTTGCTAAGCATATTTATAAAAGACTGAATAGTTATTTACAAGAAATTACCAAAATGAACTGAGTGAATTATTTTGCTCCTTCTCAACAATTCTTTCTTATTAAGATCCCTCATGAGATTGCTAATTAAGACTGTGATACAAGCATTTTATTTAGCATTTTCTCTGGTTTATCAGGATACAGTATTTACAGTGCTAGAGAAAGGCTGATGGTTGGTATTCTGGAATTCAACAGTGGTTTTTCAAGAGTGGAACATCATTATTTCACTGTGACGTCTTTTGCCTCTGTCCCTGATGTCCTTTTCTTTACCAATAACAACTCTACCTGTGCTACCTGGTAAGCAATGGTGGTAATTTCCCTGTGAAAATAGGCCACAAAGATGGCAAATGGAACTTCCACTGCTGGCCATTTCAAAGCACTTGCTTCAAAACACAGACAGAAAATTTGAGTGATGTCCCCAAGCCATATAACAAACTAGGTCAGATCATTCTTGGAACAATTACTCATTTCTGTGGCCCCCTTATCACTTCCTTGACTAGCCAAGTGAATATTTCACTAGTGGGCTATTCATGGAAACCCAATCAAGATTTGTGGCAGGGTGATAATTTATTTCAAATTTATGATTGTATGCCCCGTAGCTGTTAAAGGGAGTCGTTTACCCTTACTTTCCCTATGTAGAGCCATAGGATAGAGTTCTCTGAGTTAGGTAACTATTTTATAACCAAGTCTGGGCTGCAGATAGAGTGAGCAACCACCTAAACAGCATGATTTATAGATTTTTCAAAAGTGTTCTCATACTGGTTTTATTTCTCCCAATGGCTTACCATCATACCTGAAATTTTCACTAGAATCACTCCTTTGGATCCCCTCAAGACAAAGCTTTTAGTAATTTTGAGTAGTTTGCTTTGAGGGGGAGTAAGAGATTGAGGAATTAAGACTCTGAATTACCAGATACCTGAATATTCCAAGATTCTATCCTTAGCTGACTCTTCTCCAAGTTTTCTCCCTAAGTGATCTTAACCAAATCCAGTCAAGTGAAGTTTGCATAAAAATATTCCCAAATTTTATCTCACTCTAATTTTTCCATGGTGCTTTGCATTTTACATTTGATTTCCTATTAAACAACTCCACTTGGATGTGTAATTGGTATTATAAATCCCATCTGGAAACAAGTGCTTCTCCCAGCTTTCTTCTTAGCAAATGGTATCATCATGGATCTGGATCCTGGGAGCTCTTACTGATTTCTTTATTTCTTCACTTTGCACCTCTAATTTAATACTGATCTAGTCAGTTCTGCATTAAAAATGTATCCCTTATCTGCACCATGCCCAGAATGAACTTATGAAAATGTAAACATGATTAATTTATTTTCCTACTTAAATTTCTCTGATACTCACAGAATTTTTTAAAAAATTGCAGATTCTTACTACATACTCTTGCCTTATATACTATATACTTTCTCTAGGACATAAACAATTACTATATACTTTCTCCAGTTTCACTATATTTTGATGGTTTAATCATGTCGCATTTCTTTCCTTTCCTTAATGCACTAAGATCATTTATACCCAAAGACCTCTCTGAAATATTTGGACTAGCTGCTTTGTTACATTCATGCCTAACTCTAAGACAAAGAGGCTTTCCCTAACTATTCAGTTGAATAGTCCCCCACCCAGGTCTCTCACATAATATTGGCATTGTCTTTAATAAAACATTAATTTTTGAATTACCTCACTAATTTATTTGTTTACCTAATTTTTATCTTACTCTTTTTCTGAGAACAGGGATCTTTCTTATTTACTATTCCCAGGGCATATCTGAAACAATGTTTAAAATACTCTAGAAATACTATACATATTGTTTAAAGGAACATCGAATAGAAGGAAGTAAAATCCTAGTCTCCTAAAACATACCCAGTGTGTATTCTGTCCATTTAACTTGTATGTTAGAAATGAATACCAATGTACATATTAGTTTAAAATGCAACTTCATGTGTATCAACTATATTAAATGAAAAATTGAAATAAGTAAATAAATAAATAAATAAATATTAAGGAAAAATATCTCTGTGGTAATGTGGAGAAAATAAAATCTGCCACATCATACCATTGTACTACATTGTATTTTACCCCCACTAGAGTGATAGTTCTATGAGAGCGGTGACTTCTTTTCCTCCCTGTGTGTATTTGTTGAGTAAATACATAACAGTATCCCCCCCCAATAAAATAAAATAAATGTAGCTTAATGTATAAATTAGATTAGGAACAAATTGACCTCAGGACCACAATATTCTAACATACAACTTTTAATAATTTTCATGGGAAGACAGATACCGATCCTTGGAGACGCTCTTTCATTGGGTGAGCCATTGGTTCCTACATATTGTAACGTGACCCTCTCCCCAGGGAGGTGGACATGGCACACTGGGTCTTAACTGTTATTAAGAGTCTAGAAGTGGAACACATCACTGCTCATAAATTAGTATTGGTTGGAACTACATCCATCCCGTAATAGAATTGCAAGGGAGAGTCTATAATTTCCAATTTTGGGGAGTGTGTGGCATATACTGTCAACAGTGCTGCCTATAACACAACATCAGTGGCAAGTTAGGCAAGACACAGGAGTAAGATGTGGAAGGGATGTAGGAGAAAAGAGATCAAGTACTTAAAATTTTAAGAAAATTTTAGAGAGAGGGAAGGGAGGCATAAACAACTGAACTTCAATATGGCAGCGGTGTTCTCTGGGCTCTCTGCACGGCTTCTGCGAGGCTGGTATTCATCTCTGCCCTGGTGGATCTCTTTTCCCATTTGGTTTGCAGCTGTAGCTAACATTATTTCCTGCGCCTAGTGTTATTTGAAAGTTTGCCTCTTAAGCTCATGTTCTTCTTGATCCTTTTGCTCTAAAGCATCTTCCCACCCTCAGATGGCTCCACCCCAGGCTTGCCTTTGTGTTCCACTTCACAGCTAATCATCTTAGATTAATACCAGGGGCACTTTTGCCTAATGGAGTTTCATCCAGAAAGAGAGAGAGAGAGAATCAGGGAGAAAGCTCCTGCTAAGTGAATATGTCTACTCATTTTCTCCTGTGTTTTACATGCTCTCTGGTATAAAAGAAATCACAGAAGCCAATGGATTAAATATAAATGTGAAGCAAGGAAATATGCGATAAAAGAAAGGCGGATAAAAACGTACTTGAGCCCAATGGGCGGACCATGTGGTGAGCTGATATATACTTTAATTCTGGCATCCCTGTGGCTAGCCAGGTTGACAACATTTCAAAGATGACAATTATTTGGAATAAATCCAAGATTATACTTTAAATAAAAATGTCCATAAATCATAGCTCTTCCACTATGAATAGGACAAGCACATAAGCAATTACTTACAGGAGCAGTATTATCTTGCAATTCAAGCTGTTTCTTAAGTTGATTTGACTAAAAGCTTATTTTTTTCCCCAAAGTGAAAAATGAAAACATTCAACTTGTCTTGCTTTATCTTGTATATGAAGTACAATTAGATGAATCATTTATTCTCTCAAAAGTTACATGAATGAAAAATGGGAATTCAGGAAAAAGGAAAAAAAAAAGAGAGAGAGAGATTGAACTTGGGCCAGCTGCTGCAAAAGGAAGCTGGATGGCTAGGAGAGAATCGGGAATCAGTCCCCCCAGTGAGAATATCAGGTGCTGCAAGGGCATTGTGGACTTGGGAAAAAGAATCTCTCTGTATGTTGGCTTCCAAAACAATGGAACCCATAAGATAATTATTTTTTTTCCTGCTCTTTTTGTAGTGCCTAAGAGTGAGCAACTCTGACTTCTGGTCTTGGATCTGCCAGATTCCAGTTTCGTGTACTTTGGTGAGTTTATAACCTCATAAGTGTTAGTTGCATCATTTGTACAATGGAGATTTTAAACCTCACGGGCTGGGTTTAAATACGGTGATGCATGTCGAGTTCTTAGCACATTTCAGGCACATAACACATGCTGATGTGAGGTTTTGGTGCTGGTAAGGATACCATAAAGAATTTTATATATAACTATATTTATGTATCTATCTCTAACATTGAGACTATTAACTTATGAATGCTGAATAAGCTTATAAAAGATTATAATCTCATCACTATTTTCCTATCACGGCTTATATAACACCAGGTGGTATGTGAAAGCTTTACTCCTTCAATTTCTTAGTGTAGACAAATGTTTCATTGCTACCTATAACTCTCAGTGATATGTCAACTGCTTTTTAAAGCCTAGGATAAAAATGGTCCAGGGTATGCTACCCATTCATTTGGCAGGGAAAATGGCTCTTACCTACATACTAAGGAATAAGGTTTTTTTTAAAGATTATTTATGTGAAAGAGAGAGAACAAGTGTGTGCACACATGAACCGGGTGAGGGGGTAGGGTATGGGGTTGGGGAGGGGGAACGGCAGAGGGAGAGAGAGAATCTAGAGCAGACTCCCCACTGAGCTCGGAGCCCAAGCTCAGGTATCTGAGATCATGACCTGAGCTGAAACCAAGAGTCTGTCACTCACCCAGCTGAGCCACCCAGCACCTCTGGGATAAGGTTTTCTTGATGCAAAGGAAAGTTGCAAATTCAGCGAGTAAATATTACGTTGCTTAGCAGTGAATAAAATTCAGGGAGATGCAGAGAAGAAATTACAGAAGACAAATTCATATTAATTCCAAATTAGATTTCTTAAACATGTTGAAAAATGCTAAAATGTAATGAGAATGGATATGTCCTGCAGACTACTTTGGACAAAACTGCCTTTTCAAATGGGAAGTAAAGATAATGATCCTTAACATAATGGCAGTGAATATCCATATGGACAAATTTTGGTAAGGGGCATTGGAACTTGAAAAAAATACTCTAGTATTATCTGAAAGAATTAATAATATCACAGCAGTGATTTTTACTCTTATTTTATTATAACCTACAGTTTGAAGCACATTTAGGTTGTGAATTGATCCACATTCACACACACACACACACACACACACACACACACACAAGCAATGTAAGTTTCATAAAATGGTATCAACTCCAAATACATATAATGAAGTCTGATATTATCAATATCACCACATAAATGTTGGTGACTTTCAATGAATTAATTCCCAGAACCTTACACAAATTATGACCTACTTACTTTAAAATATACTGTTTTATAAAATATTCAATTAAATTGTTAAAAAAAAGAGTTATAAAGGAAACTTTACTTCATATACACTCACATGTATAGGAAAGTATAGGCATAGGAGTGAAATAATTGGATGTCCTGAGTTATACCTGTGTTTATATAACAATTTCACATAAATAAAGATAAAGTTCCAATTAGGGATAAGATCATATACTATACATAAAAAATTTTTGGTGTAGGTCTTAGTCATCTGGAAAAATGATGTTTAGGTTCCCTATTTCACAACTTATATCTAAATTATTTGTCAATGCATTAAAAACATAGGTATAAAAACAATATTAACAATATTATAAAAATTATGTAATATTGTTATATTAACAAGTTATAAAAAGAAATTTTTTTTTATTAGTCTCAGGTGTATAGTTTAGTGATTTAGCACTTGCATGAGTACCCAATGCTCAGTGCTCATCACAGCAAGTGCCCTCCTTAGTCCCCATCCTCACACCTCCCCTCTGACAACCATCAGTATATAATTAAAAGTCTGTTTTTTGGTGGAACATAAAGCTGTTTTATGTAATTTGAGGTTGTGGAGGCCGAAGCAAGACAACAGTCAGAAATCATTTTAAGAATTTACAGAATCAATTACCTATCACATACAATTAAAACCCAAATGACCACCTTAGAATAATTTAAAACATGTATAATATACAAACTATCTCTAATATATAGATGACTTTCTTAATATTTAAAATAAATACCGCCAAAATAAAAAAAATGTATAAAAAGCATAAATAAATAATTCATAAAGAGTAAATTTAAATTATCTAGAGGGAAATGAAAAAATATCTAGCTGATTATTAAAGAAATTCAGGACAAAATAATAAGTAACTTTTGTACTTACAAATTGGTGAAGAAGTGCTTTTAGAGTTATAATGCCTACTGACATTTATCAATTGTTTTCTAATGCCAAACACTGTTTTAGACATTCAGCATCCTATTTACTCTTTCTAGCAAACCCTTCCAATAAGAAGATACCATAACTACCATCTCTATAGAGCAAGAGGCTGAAACTGATTAAGTAACTTGCCTCATACAACTAGCAAGTAGTGGAGTCAGGTTTTGATGCCAGGAAATCTTACATTAGAGCCCACATGGTTACCCAGGGGCATGAAAAAAAATATTGTTGGAGGAAATGCAAGATGGTCCTATATTTCTAGGGAGCAATTTTACAAAATATCCCCCCAATACTAAAAATGTACATACTGTTTGGAATATCATTTGTATCTCTACAAATTTAGCCAAGATAGAGCTACAAACCTATGCAAACCATTAGTCACATAATTGGTTTTTTTTTTTTTATAATAGCAGAAAAAACTTTTTTTGGAATAACAGAAAATTAACAGAAAAAGTGATTAAATATTTACTACTTGAGTACATTATTTGCGGGATATACATGTGACAGAATATCTTTTGGCAATTGAAAAACTGCTTTTGAAGAATACTTATTGACAAACAGAGAAGGTATAAAAAACAAGTTCTAAAGCAATATGTATAACATGAATTTTGCCAGGAAAAGGAAATCAGAGTAATAATTCTTGGCTTCCTCCCTGCAATTTTTTCTTGAACTGGCTGTGTCCAATGACCATGATCATATTTCTTAACAAGATGACTGACTCTACACAATTGTCTATCCTTTTAGGTTCCAGAGACAATACTCTCATTCCCATTCCTTTGTACATAGGATTGGTAACGGCTTACCTGTGACAAGGTCTGGGTTATTTTCCTAATCTTTGTGATTCCTCTATATTCCAAACATTTGTAACTTCCCTCCTTTTAAAAATAAACCTCCTCAAATATCCATTAGGGTTCATTGTGTATTCAATCTGAAGATGATCTAGATAAAAGAGGTTAAGTAAACACTGTATAGTCCTCACTTATGATCCAAAATATAAGTGTAAATTCTTAAAATATTTTTAAAATATTTAGTTATTAATTAGTTCTGTTCACTGAAAAGGCCTAAAGACAATGACTGATCCAGTAGGAATGAGCATTCCCAGCATACCGATTGTGCTGATGGAGTAATGCATAATACCAAGACGGGGCAGGGGGGAAGCAAAAGATAACTCTAGAGCATCTCGATATACCAGAAAGCATGACAGTCATCAAAGATGACTGAGACAAATGAGAGAATTTGAGTTTCCAAAAGGGTAAACATTGAGACCCTGTACTGATTGAATCAGAAGCTCTAGGGATGAGATCTAAGCTCTAGAACCTACGGAGCAGCCAGGTGGGCCCCCTGCACTGACCATGTGTGCCTCACTTCCTAGCCTCAGTACGGTCCCAGTATCCACCCCAGCCAGCCTCCGTGGCACACTTACTCTGCAAATGTAAGGTCACACTTTCAGGAGGACAGGCCTCATTGGAAAGGGTAGGCCATTTGGGTTGGCTACCATTTTATGTCTAGACCAGAAGAGGAGGAACTTAGGAGGAATGCAAAGTAGAATGTATGGAGATAAACCCATAATTGCACTTTGAGTAACTGAAGCATCTTATCTCCATTCACCATTATAGTTTCATTACATTCCATGAAAAGTGTCTTGGCCTCACATGTTTTTGCAAAAGTGTCTTTAAGTAATAGTTCTGAAAGGTATTTCCGGGGTCCCTGTGAATATTTGAAAATAACTGCAATCACTAGTCATAATTTACTGTTGATTGATTCTTAATAAAATGAGGGTAGTTGAAGGCTCTGGAAAAAATAAAAAAATAAAAGGGTAAACACTGAAATTAATATAAGCTTGTTAACTATGTTTAAACAAACACTTAAAAAAATACTTAAAAAACATAATTGATTACCTGATGAAGATAACAGGGAACCAATTCACTACTTTGAAACCTGATTAAATCAGAGCAAAGATATCAACATCATCCTGCCTTTACATATGAATTAAATCATCGAATAAAAAACTAGTAGGTGAGGGGTGCCTGGGTAGCTCAGTGGGTTAAGCTTGAGACTCTTGTTGGTTTCTGCTCAGGTCATGATCTGGGGTTTGAGATCTAGTCCCTGTCAATCTCTGAGCTCAGCAGGGCATCTGCTTGGAATGATTTCTGCTTCCCCACCCCCCCAATAAATTAAAAAAATCCAGTAGGTGAGGGGAGTTGTCTGGAAATATTTCTTAGTTTTGGATAGTTGAAAAGACCCCTAAGGCTCAATGAACATGTTCATTTAAGGTTATCATCTAAAGTCAAAAATGGAAATAGAGTGCAGGTAGGCATTGGAGATGAAGAGACATGCAGGTGCAAGCTCTCCATGATTCTTATTCATGGACAGATACACTTCACCTTTTGATTCACCACCAAGATCTGAGCAATGAATTTTGGCTCAGAAGAGCTCAAGGCAGAAGCTTCCGGAGGTCTTTTATACCCTTCTGGTTACATAACCACTCAGGCTATCTTACTAGCTCTGCCAGTTGAAAACTCTCAGTAAATAAACTGGCCTTAGGGTTAGGGCAAGTCACCAGGGGAGTTTAGGGTTTTAAACAAAGCATCATAAATTCCACTGCACTTATCTTGGTCAAGAGTCAACGTCAGACATCCAGGCATCCCTGGAAATACCGAGACAGCTTTCCAAGATAAGCTGTAGATTGATTCCGTCCTACAGAGCTTCCCTGGGAAATTACTCCACCTAGTAAGTGAAAACAAAATAAATGAATTAGAATACCACTATTTTGCAATCCTTAATGAATGAGTGGATCTAAGTATTTTGCATTTCAGCTGCAAACATTACAAAAAGAAAAGATACTTTGTGTCTCTTGTTGAAAGAACACACCATCAAAAGAATCAGTCCGAGATTGATGGAGTCTCTGCATACAGTTGCCAATTTTCAAGAAATCTAAAGGACAAAGGACAATGTTAAATTGCACCTTGAGAACTCATTCAGCAAATCTAGACTCCAAACTCAGGGCACGTGTTTGTAGGTTCTTGAAGATACCATCAGTTGTGTATTTTTCTCCTAAAAATTGTATAGAAAAGAAGGGGTGAACAGGGGAATATTAAGATTTTTTTAAAACGTAAAAGATATCAAATTAAAATTTTGGTAAGACCATTATAGTGACAAGGACTGCACATGTATTCAAGTGATGAAATCATAAAGAAATGCAGACAGAGTGGCTCCCATTGGGATGAAGTGTGTGGTGGAGCTTCTGGGCTGGCAAAGCTCTATGTTGACCTGAGTGGGATCACATGAGTGTTTGCTTTATAATATTTCACTCAGCAGTACTATTTGTGTGTGTGTGTGTGTGGTTTTCCTGATCTGTGTCTTATTTTACAATACGAACTTAAAAATGAAGAAAGAGCGGTCAAGGTCGTGAGTGCTGAGATAAGGAGTCTGAATTTAACTTGATAATGTACAACTATTTATTGATGATCTTTAGTATAATAAACAGATTTTGGAGAAATATAGGCATAAGCCTGACTCCCTAAGGGTAATTTGAGAATAGATGAGTAATTAGAAATGCCATATTTAGAGCCATCTGGCATTAATTACTTTGGCTATTCTTGAGAATTCTCGATCAGATATGAATAAAAAATTGTTTCTTCATATGTCACAGACATATTGGTGTAATAACCACAGTGTATCTGTGACAGCTTCAGAAAAAGAGCAAGCTGGCTCAGGAGGAAGAGAGGACCAGGCATGCTGTGGTTTAGTGACAGTCTCCCCTTTGTCTTGTACTTGGATATTGCAGCGATGGGTAGTACAGAATGTGATCTTTGCCCAATAATATATTTAATTTTTAAACAGTTTGCTGATCTTCTTTCTGTTTATTGCTATTTCAGTAAATGGATGATGAGTCTCAAATGGGAGGTTTGATGTCCTTAAAATGATTGCATTAACAGGCAAGCAAAATTACTACAGCTTTTTTTTTTTTTTAAGATTTTATTCATTCACTTGACGGAGAGAGAGAGATCACAAGCAGGCAGAGAGGCAGGCAGAGAGAGAAGGGGAAGCAGGCTCCCTGCTGAGCAGAGAGCCTTATATGGGGCCTGATCCAGGACCCTGGGACCATGACCTGAGCCGAAGGCAGAGGCCTCCTCAACCCACTGAGCCACCCAGGTGTCCCAAAATTACTACAACTTTTAATGAATTTATTGAGAAAGAATTGAAACTGAAACACCAAGGTGTAAAACATTCTAATACTAGTTATCATAAGACTTCCCTGTGATTTTATTTTATTTTTTTAAGATTTATTTTGGAGAGAGAGAGAGAGAGAGAGAAGAGAGAGAGGAAGCAGACTCCCCACTGAGAGCTCAAGGCAGGGCCAACTTGGGGTGGCCGACAGAGGGCCTGATCCCAGGACCCTGAGATCACACAGGACCTGAGCCAAAATCAAGAGTCAGCTGCTTAACCAACTGAGTCACCCAGGTGTCCTACTTCCCCATGATTTCAAGTGGAAGGAGTAAGATGGGGGTAAGGAACGGTGGGGGAAGGAAGAAGCTATTACTATGGTGATAAATATAGATTTTCTTTAAGCACTGGGTGAAGAGTGGATCCTTGAAATAATATCATGATATATAAATGCATTTAGTTTTTTTTTTTAGCTAGGATAGCAAGTAAAATGTGGTCTGATAGTAACATGTATGCATGTGAGGATATTGTGGCAAAAACATAAGGGGAAGGAGGGACAAAATAGTAGATTTTTTTTTTTTATAAAGAAGAGACAGCAGCTCAAACTATCCAATCCTGAGCTTCAGATGATGGCAAACTTTCCTATTTAAAATGACTTGATAGATAATCTAACCATTGGTATTCTTACAAGAAGTGCTTTGTACATTTAATAACTATCATTCTGTATTTTTGATATTAAAAAAACTCACATTGTTTCTTTTTCTTGAAATGATGCCTGATTTCTAAGGTAGTAAAAAAAGCAAATAAAAGGGTGCCTGGGTGGCTCAGTGGGTTAAAGCCTCTGCCTTCATCTCAGGTCATGATCTCAGGGTCCTGGGATTGAGCCCCACATCTGGCTCTCTGCTCAGCGGGGAGCCTGCTTCCCCCTCTCTCCCTGCCTGCCTCTCTGCCTACTTGTGATCTCTCTCTCTCTCTGTCAAATAAATAAATAAAATCTTTAAAAAAAAAAAAAGCAAATAAAGTGCAAGTTGACAAGGTTTATACATTTCCATTAAATCATGGGAGAACTCCCCACCCATACACACATGTACACACACACACACACACACACACACACACACACACTCACAGTTCCATGGGAATAGCAAAGCTGGAGTTACTTGAATTATTACATTTGGTAACATCTCAGGCTGAAGTAATACATGGTCAGATCCAGCACAGATGAAAATGAAAAAAAAAAAAAAAAGCAGCTAAATACCAGCCTAGATATGCTTGTGATATGCTAAAAATGAATTTCAAGTACTAAAAGCAACACATAAGAGGAAACTATCAAAAAACTGCCAAGTTTGAGATTTAGAAATGTCACTCAATGATGCTGTTTCCAAACAAAAAGCTTTTATTCTTATGGCGGGTTTTCACAGCTTAACAGATAAGCTTGCGTGAGGTGTTTGCACATTGCCTTTTGGAGAGAGGTATTTTTTTTAAAACAAGACAGCGCGCATAAGGAAATAAGAAGTTAATGGGTTAAAAATTGTGTAAATGTTACTCCAGCGAAATTATAGCTTGTTGTTCAGATGAATACTCTCTACTTCTCGTATAGCTTTAAATTATGGACAAATGCTTGCAATTGTGAACTCCCTACATTGTGGCGGCGTGTTCCCAGGCTTCATCAACCAGGGCTGTCCAATGGGATTACTGTAAGCCTTCACGGCAGTCTGCCAGGCACTGATGAGAAACTCATACCCCTGGATGTTAGATTGCTCTCTTCATTCCCTCCCTGTGATGGCCGTGATTGTGTCATGGTGTTAGGTTAGGAATTAGCTTTTTGTGGCCCAAATTTTGCCATCCAGAACACACTAAAAAAAAAAAAAAAAAAAAAAAAAAAATCCAGAGAATAGTAATTTCTTCTGTCAAATAGGGAATACAAGACTACCAGTATACAGATGTCTACAAAACTTAGGTCGGGAAATGTTGTGTGGTCCCGGTTGGCAAACTGGTGTTGGGCGTGCTTTACTGTTAGCCCAGGTCTCTGCTCAGACACCAGTGGTTTTCATTTTATAAAACTAAGGTTCACTGAGGAAAGTATGGGTGAGTCTGTGAAAATGTTAAAATTTAAAAAAAAATCCTGATTTTGAGCATTAAATGAAAAAAAAAATCTGAATCTCAAGAGGCCCCAATGCAAATTTTTAGCATCATTTCAATTCTTGTATCTAGAAGCAATGACAATATAATATGTGCTCTCTTGTCATAGTTTCTTTCTGGTACGTGTCTGCGTAAACTGTGAAAACTGAAAGATAAAGGAGTTCTGAAAACTAAAGTGGTAATTACCGTTAATCTTACTTGTATTTACCCTTTAAGTCATTATTACAAAATGACCAAAGTAGTGCCTTTAGACCAATCAGTGTCTTATGTCATTAATGATTCTGTTAAATATCCTTGCATTAATATTTTCTATCATATATTGGCTTATACTAAACAATTATTAATAACTACTGACTTTTTAGTTTTTTTAAATTTTATGTGAAACTGCCTTGTGGTTAGGACTGTTATATAATTTAATTCTACCCTTTATGCTAGGGATTCATAACAGCCGAAAGAAAGAGAGAGAGAGACAGAGACAGAGAAAGAACGAAAAGAAGGAAAGCAAGTGATTTAAATTTTACTAAGAAAAGATGATACAGTTTCCTTATCTTCTGGTTCTTCTTAGGCTATCCAGAGACATGCTAATTTTTCCTGTCATTAACAATGAGCAAGCTAGAAGGATTCTGACATGTGAGGTGCACAGATTTTGTTAGGAGCCTTGATATTTATCCACCCAAGCTTATCCATCATCTTTAATCATGCAAAAGGCAGAATTACTTAATCATTTCATTTTATTGAAAAGAAAAAGAAAGATTTACATTAAAATGATGACATGCAAGGAAAAAAATAAATTGAAAATGATTATGAGGAGAAGGTAATGCAGAGACTAAAGCTCCATTGGTTTTGTGATGCTCATTTAAAGCAATGATCTAGTCAAGCTAAGACATAAAAGCAACGGTGATGTGAGCAGTTGGGGTACAGCCATTATCTTTACATTCCTCGTCTGCATCCTTAGGAAATTACGTGGGGAAGCGAAGACAAATAATTCAACATTAGACCTAATTACCTATCCTTCTTCTTTCTTATACCAGATTGAATTATACCCTAGTGATAATCTTATATAAAGAAACATGACCCCAACATTCAAATTCAACACCTTGAAGATCTTTATACAAAATACTTGTTTTAATTCCAACAGCAAAAAATAAGCCAAACCATTCAGACTGCAAGAATTATCAGGTTCTGTCTATGCGCAGTAGTGTGTATTTATTTTTCTCAAGCAAGCATGTTTTTTGTTTGTTTGTTTGTTTGTTTCTGGTACATATTATCAATGTTCTTTACTTTTATGGACAATGATACATGTTTTATCTAAGCAGTGTCTCTTACGTACTGCTTTAGACAAAGCTGGGTGAGGATATTTTAAAATGGTTGGCACATTTCTGTTTCCCTAGTCTAGTCCTTCTATTTTATGTAATTTCTGTTTCTCCAGTTGAAATATAATAGTTATTCCAAAGATGAGGAATTTTAAAAATTCTGGGAAGACATTAACTGACGATTTTTAAGTATTTTTTAATATTGTAGGAAACAAAGATTTTTGAAACAATAGTTAGATCTGTCCCCCAATTTTTTTTGACCTCAAAATATATGTTGTCTTGTAAGGCTAAGATATTTCTGAAAACAATCTATACTTGAAGGGAGTTGTGTTTACAATAATTAATTACATCAAATAAGAAGAGCAATAATACACAGGGGAGTTGAAATTGAGAAAAAAAAACGTTTTTGATCCTTCTAAGGCCACATAGTAATTGTATTTATTCTTTTAACCTTGAGTAGATAGGTGTTTGACATCTACTATGTACCAAGAACTGTGCTAGCTATTCTGAGCAAAATTCCTGATCTGCAAGATGTTTTATTATATTTTTACACATAGCATAAATTATTTGGAATCTAGGGAAAAAAAGATATGTTTCCTACTTTCCTACATATGCAATTGGTCATACTTTCACTAAACTTGAATGTCTTCTAAACATATTCATAGCTACACAGTCAGTGATACTAAACTAATTCAATATTTCAGCATACTCAGACTATACATGACATTCATAAAGCTTATTTTGAATTGAAATAGTACAATTTGAGATGATCCAAGAATATCACCATTCTTCATATAAACATATATAATCAACAAAACAGCTCGATGTAGTTGAATATAAAATTAAAAGACACAATTGAAAGATTGAAATAATTTTTACCTCTAAGTTACAAAGATTATATACAAACTCCAGTTATCGTAATTTTGAAAACCATATAATCTGTATATTAAGTTTTAGAAATACATGATTTATGATATCTTCCCTAAGGACCAAGAAGCATATATTAAAAATTCAACTGTTCTTTTGCTCATCTAAGGTATCTTTACATTCCAGACTCTACAAATACCACTTCATTCCACAATTCATTTGGGGAGATTAAGAGAAAATTCTGCTTTTTAAAAAATTTAACTTCACTGATGACTTTACTGCTGGAAAATTCAATAATTTTTTTTTTACATTCTTAGTCTTATTTTTATAAGATTTTCTAAATCTTATAATTTATTATAACTGCAAACTGAGGCTTATGCAGTTTGTTTAACATACAATAAAGAATTAACAGAAAATATCACAATATATCTAAATGAGTGAAGTCTTTCAGAATTAATTAAGCAAATAAACTTTTATTTTTATACATATTAAAAATTTAGTTTTATGCAAAAAGATATTCATATACATGTTTTTGAAATTAAGTGACCGATATTAATTGTATGAACATGTATGTGTAGTAAATTTTGAAGTCTATTATTACAAAATAAAAACAGTGAAATAAAATGTGCAAACTATTACAATTTACATATTTTTACATAAATTGAAATTAATACTATGAACAATTTTTTGAAAAGAAAGTCACAATTTTTATCACAGCAGAGGAAATTTTCGTTCCTTTTTTCAGTGATCTATTTTAAATATATTGTATATTTTGTCACAGATGAAATCAAAGACCTATTATTTATGTTTGACATTTATATAAAATTTAATTAAAAATACAAATTTCTGCCATGCTTTTTTATGAAGCTGGTTTTCAAAGACAGAAAACAAATTAAGCCTAAATTATTTTATTTTTATATTGGTTATTGACCCATTGTGTATTTAAACCTTCAAATAAATCTCTCTTTCTACATGTGCTTCTCTTGAAAGCATTCAGATATTTAAATTACTTGAAATCATCCACTACTTTGAAGTGAAAATGAAAACTTAGGATAGCAGACAGAAACAGAAAAAATAAGAATTGTGACATCAAACGCTAAGGGCACGGTAACAAATAGGGTTACTTTAACTTTACGGCAATAGGTGGCGCTGTTACCTAAATACTCTGATTTGAATTGAACAGTGGGTTCAAATGGGTTGTCGCTGTATGTAATTCCATATATGTAAACAAATGAGAGCACAAATGTAAACTTTAAAAATTCTGGGAATTATTTTGTGATCATTATTACTTAATTACTATTTTTATTTATACAGCCAGCCGTATGTCAAGTAGAAATGCAGATGAAAATTTATGACAGTAAATATGATTCAATAGGAACACTTTTCGTATGATTCGTGAAAATGTTGGCTATTTAATGCAAATAAAAATAAACCACTTAATATTTTTCCTGCAAAATTTTATTTTATAAATCCCTAAGTCTGCGGGAATTAACACTGGAAATTGTCAGGTATTCTCAAAACCAGACAGGAACTCAGAATGCTTAAGTTGATTAATAAAACTCATTCTACCCTGCCACGTCTTTTCTGGCATTGTTTTGTGTGGTGGTATAAATAAGAAAGGTCTTATGTAATGTATATGCTGCTAAATAGTAGTTCCTGACAATATGCAACCCATTAGGCTGATAGTACAGAAGTGGAATTAGAGAAGAGAGAAGGAATAAAACAGGCTGTATATGTGTTCACAGTGTTTATATGTAAGTGAGAATGGCAGTAAAGACTGAGCCCTTCTGAGACACAAAGCACTTCTGTAAAAGCTGGATATGTTGACCCTATGGTAGACATATTGCAAGGTGATTCCTTCCTCTGGGCGGACACAGCCTGTTACCAGGACAAGGCTGGCTAAGTTGGTTGAAGGCTTGATTCAGCCCCCGTGCCTCCTGCCATCCTGGCGATGCAGCCCAGTGCAAGCCACAGTCTACACCAGGCCTTGCAAACTGATTGTTATGCTAACTAACCAACTAAAGGCTGATCCTTCTCCCAGAATTCTTAGAAACAATGGCCAAGCATATGATTTGATGACTCTGCTGTCTTGGGCTTAGGCAATTCTACTCTCTTAAGAGAGATCCACAGCACTGTTGCAGACGGCGACACAGGATTCAAACCCCCTTCAGAGAGGAAGGACTTGCTTCCTTCCCTGCTGCCGACGGTGCAGGAACTAGGCCTCAGCTGCTGCCCCCCAATGCAGATTTCTTCTGCTGGACGGAAGCTTGTGGCTCAAGGCCACATTTCCTTTCTGGGGAGACTTATGCCAATGAAAACCAACCTCAATCTGGAGGGAGAATTGGGAGAATCAACCTCAATTTGGGGCAACTCTTTAACGTTCACTCCATCTCCAGAACTTTCCCTAGAATGGAGTGAGCAACATCTTGGCTTCTCCCTTTGCCCAGTGCTGCTTGCTCACTTTCCCTTGCACGGGGGCAGATCGCTTGGGCGCTCACCGATAACCCTCCTGTACACGGACCACCATCTTGAAGCCTACTTCCTGAGGAATCCAAGCTGTGCCCTGCATGAAGATAGGACGCCTATTGAACTAGAGGCCAGGGGCCCTTATAATATAAGGTTCCCTCCATTGTGCTTTACCATGAGAAACATTGATAACCATGGTAAGATATTTCATGTCATGTTTTTGATCTTAAAAAAGGCCTTAAAGAATGAATAACTGATTAAAAAAAAAAAAAAAGCTTTCATTGCAGTACCTAACACTGCTTGAAACTAGAATAAATGAATGCTCAATAAATGTTTGAATTGAATGCTATAGTGACTGGATACAATTGAAAAGTATGATTCTGTCCATGTTGATTGAGCATAATTTATGTGTCAGTCCCTAGGGAGGAACACAGAGTTAACTAAGACATAGCCTCTGTTCTCAAGACGCTATGGGATGAGCAGCATTTCCGGCATGTTCACAACCCACATTAATGTATGCCTTGTTTTTTAGGAAGAATCAGATACTAATTGCATGGAACAAACACATTTCCAAGCATAGTTTTATGTGTTCTTCACGTGATATAAACCAAGTCATTTTGGATAATTTGGATTTTGTAAAATAAGATTTCTTTTTAAAATACTGAATTGTAAAAAAAAAATAAATAAAATAAAATACTGAATTGTACTCATTCTTCATCAGGTCAAATACATTTCAATTGAATGCCATAATTAAAATTTATTTGCAAAAAAAAAAGATGGCCAGCAAGTATTATGATAGATAATTTTAATGAAGACCATAGCAATTAATACATTTTTTTTTTTTTTAGAGCTACAGAGGATCTTCTTTATTTATAAATTCTGCAGTAGTAAAAATAGGGCATGTGGGTAAACTACTACCTCCGTCTTCATCCAGGTCATCTTTCTCCCTCTGGCCAGATGAACATAGAATCTAAAAATGAGTCTTAGCACAGGACTTCAGGGAGTTATCATTAACTATTTAAAATAGACATTGGCCCCTATTTGCTACCCAAATGTAGTCAAATTATATCACTTTATAGTACAAGGCACTAAATTGAGGTTTAGGAAAATGAAAACATTGCCTAGTTATCTTTATCTTGGGTTGTGGTGCCCTGATTTTCTAGTCTAGTTCCTTTTTTATAACATTCTCTGGGCAAATACCTATGCTGCGGAGCTATTAAACTACTCTGTATTACCAAAATTCTTTTTTAATGAAAATGGGAACCAGTTTATAGATTGATTTTTGTACCAGGCTCCTAATGTGTATTGTTCAAGCCAAATTGTTTGGCTTCGGAATCATTGTGTTCCATATTATGCTGATTAATCATGTGGACTCTACCATAAGATTCAAGGTAGCATTTATCTAATTTCTTATATTAGTAAGCCAATTATCAAAGGCCAGTAGCCAATTTCAAGCTTTCATCACATGTTGTCATTAGCACCGTTAAAATTTCTAATGACTTGTTAAATCCAAGAAGCAGATGAAGGAAAACTTGAGTGTCACTGTTTTATAATCAAGAAGGTCTTACCTCTTCTTATTATAAAACGTATTTACCATTGTGGATAGGGAAAACAATCTATAATATTGGGCATACTGCTAACACCTTGCCACATTTTGCAGTTGAATATGCCAATTACTATCATGACTATAATCAGTTCATGAAGTCCATTTCATAGAGGCATGATACTTGGCAAAGCAAAGCAAAGCAAAAGAAACAAACAAACCCATCCCATTTTTTCCCAACCACTACAAGTGGAAATTTTAATAACCTATAAATTAAAGGAATGGGGTGCAATAAAATACAAAAAAGATAATTCAGAATATGGCCAAAGGAGAAGACAAGAGCAGCAACCATAACAATACCTTAAGGGACAGACTTTAGAAAATAGTAATAGCTCTCCATGATTGATGTTTTCAAGTGCTAGGCACACTTTTAAGCGTTTTTGGGTATTTTTACATGCTTAACATGCTTTATGATTGTTTTTACTTACGGTTGAAAGATGAAGTAGTTGAGGCATAGAGAAGTCAAATGACTTAGTGATGAACCCAGTACTGGGAGAGGTGTGATTCATATATGCAGACAGTCTGATTTCCAGAATTAGGATTTTGTGTTATTTATTTATTTTCTAAGACCTATTTATTTATTTAAGAAAGAGAGAGAGAGAGAGAGAGAAAGTGAGTGGGGTAAGGGGCAGAAGGAGAGGGAGAGAGAATCCTCAAGCAGACTCCCTGCTGAACACGGAGCCCAATGTAGGGCTCAATCCAAGACCCTGAGATCGTGAGCTGAGCCAAAATCAAGAACTGACACTTAACCAACTGGGCCACCCAGGTGCCCCTGGGCTTCTGTGTTATTATACTATAGTTGCCTCTTGGCAATTTGTAATCAGTATTAATGATGAATACATAAAAATCATTTACATGAGGCAATTTAACATTTTATTTTAAAAGGTAACAATGTCACCTAAAACAAACCTACAAAGACAACAAGTTTGCGAAGTCATAGAATTGAAGGCAGCAGCTGCAGGGTTCTGTGATTGGATTCCAGAAGCGCACTTGTCTTGAAATAACATGCCGAATGCTTCATATATTGTGCAAGTGGGCTTGTTTGTGGAGAGTGAGTTCATAGAATTCATAACAATCTCAAAGAGTTCAAATTCGTGACATGGAAACTTTTACAATGACTTCCTTAGTACATCATTTAGCTTTACTCACTTAGAAACATCTTTATATATATAGATATATATGTATCTATCTATATATCTATGCATCTATATATAGTTATACTTGAGTAAAGTTATATATATAGATAGATATCTACATATATATACATCCATATGTATATTAGCTAAGTCTGCATATAAAGGCAAATGAGTATTCATGACTATATACAACCACACACACAGATTCCTAGTAAATGTTTTGTCACATGCTTTTAACGGGAGACAGCACTGTGTTATATTTTGAGTAGCCCTTTACCCTTCTATTTGTCCCAAATACTTTTATCACAAGGGAAGACAGCCTTATCTCAAAAGGTTATGTCAGTGCAAATAATTTCTCAAAAATGTTTTCATTTGGTTTTCTTTAAAGACTTTGTATTTAAAGGAACTGGAAAATTGTGATCACCTGTTGACTTGGGCAAAACTATTGAAGCAAAGGCTGGGAGGCATTTGTTTTCATGCGTAGTGTGTTTATACTTACTGTATACATACGTAATAAGGACAATCTTTGAAAAATTTGGTTCTAAATGTCAGGAACCGAAAGGAACTCTATCATGTGTGTTATTAATATGTTTCACTATCTAAAAGAATATTCCATCATGTAGTAGGAATGTCACATTACCATAATTTTCTTATATCAAATGCATGCATTTAGCAGGTACATTATGATAGCATCTGCCCTGAAAGAAGAAAATCCGTTTTGTCCTGAGCTTCATGATGTGCTGATGCTGAACTGTCCAATCTACTTTAAAAATATATCAATATTTTAAAAGTAATTTTTGTTCCTTTAGTAATTCAATACATTTAAATAAACTGGCTTTGTGTCCACAGAATACAGAGTATAATACAGTTTGTAATTATCATGTTAATAGGATCGAGGTGGACATAATGTTAAGCAGACAAAGTTGTATCTTTTTGTTTTTACTACTGTTAAATTGTGCACTTTGTCTGAATTTAAAAATAATTATTTTTATCTTCATTTTTCTGTTCAGTATTAGAAGAGTCCTTTATGGTTCTTATGTTTATAAGTCAAATATAATTTATTATAGGGATTTTTCTGTGTTTAAATATAGTTTAAAAAAGAATATTTTTTACAAAGGAAATAAAACTGGGAAAATTTTACTTAGCTTATTATAATATTCTTAACTTAAATTTTAAAATTTAGAGAGTTGTTAAATATATGAATATAAATTATAGGTGAAAAACATAAAATTGATAATGTTCAACTACTTGGGGTCTTCACACTTTCTTTTTTATTTTTTTAAAGATTTTATTTATTTATTTGACAGAGAGAGATCACAAGTAGGCAGAGAGAGAGGAGGAAGCAGGCTCCCCGATGAGCAGAGAGCCTGATGTGGGGCTCGATCCCAGGACCCTGAGATCATGACCTGAGCCAAAGGCAGAGGCTTTAACCCACTGAGCCACCCAGGCACCCCATGGGTCTTCACATTTTCACATGGTTCAACTTAATGTATCAAGGGATAAAAATGCCACTGCTATCTCATGTTATATTTATAAAAATATAGCTTTTCTTTGGAAATCAATGTATTTATTTCAATTATATATTTAACAATCACGGTTACAATATTAGTTCATCTGCCTCACATAGGAAGTCTTATGTTGTCTGTTTAAATTTTGTAAATAATCATGTTTTCATTAGAAGCCCCAAATTCTACAGTTAGAATGCACATTACACTAAATTTGCAAAATTGTAGATGTTATAGTGATCATCTGTTATCTTCTTAGGTAGCGCCTGTGTTCTCGCAGAGATTAGGATTTTATCAGACCTATCCAGGAGTTTGTTTGGTGCGTTGCTTCCTGATTGTCAAATAACACGTATTTAGCATTGCTCTGCATGGGCTGTGCCTACCCTGTTCATCTCTACATTTCCTCTCCCTCAGTGTTTCCCACTTGTCATCTTGTTGTTTCAAATAGCATGTCCATGCTGTCTGTCCACACCATATACCTTTAGATGCTACTTCTCTCTTAAACTCTGAGCCTACATTTCTATATTTCATGCATACATATCACTGAACATCAATCTTTATTTAAGACTGAATTCATGTTTACCTCTAACATGCCTCTCCAAAAGTGGCATCTAAAGAGCACTAACATCATCTTCTCGACTCAGAAAGGTTAGGATCACCTTTGACTCCTCCTTTTTCCTCTTCTTTCCTAGTTGATAAATTAAATCACTGTTTATTTTTTCTTTCAAATAACTCAAATTTCTCTTCCCACTACTACTCTGGTGATTCCGGAAGCTATCATTACACACAAGGACCAACTGCAAAAGCCTTTCAACTTGCCTCCCTGCTAGTTTTCTGCTCTCCGTGCCATCCTTGTTATTATCACTAAATACATGAGCAGATTACTATCCATTTCCAAAATATTTCATAGCTCCTAATTGTCTATCAGATGAAGGCGAGATGACTTGCATTGTTTTGTTTTGTTTTTTTTGTGTTTTTTTTTGTTTTGTTTTGTTTTGTTTTGTTGTTTTTTTTTGGACTTGCATTGTTGTTTGTAGTCATGAATAATTTAATCATGCATTCCTTCACGCATATGGTGTCCAGCCCCACCTCAGCCTCTTTTTTAAACAAATTATTCTCTTTAGTAAAAGTTTTACTTCTGATGGTACCTCTGCTCATCTGTCTTATGACTTACACTTGTAATATTACCTGTACTAGAATGTTGTCTTCCCCGCTTACTCATCAGCTGTGCACATCTAAACTGTCCTCACAGTTATTCTCTAATTCATTTGAGGAGATTATGTTGCACAGCCTTTTGGTCATCTTTTTTGGATGACAGATGATACATTTATGTTCTTTACTTCTTATGTTTTCTTTTCCCAACCTCACTATGATCTTCTTAAAGCGAAATTAGGTCCTGACCTTTTTTTCATAACACCTTAGTACTTGCCATAACTCCAAATACTCAAAGCGTGTCCCCCAAACACTTTTCAACTCTCTATACTATAAAATATTAAACAATTGCCCCATTTTGGGCAATTTTACGCTCCACAGGCTTACTTTTTCCCCTTTCCTGGGATACTACAGCACTGTGTTCATAAATGTTTATGGTGTCATTGATGCCCTGATGTCTGAGAAAGTTGTGCTTCCTTCAACTAATATCATCTCCAGACCATTTTAGTTATTTTTATTTTCTTAGCTTTTAACCCTGAGTGGTCAGTATTTAGTTTCCTTTTTAATACTATTCACCCACTTCTAAAATCTAACAGTAGAATAACTTAAAAATCCTTTGTTCAAGGGGCACCTGGGTGGCTCCGTCAGTTAAGCATCTGGCTCTTGGTTTCAGCTTGGTTCAAGACCTTAAGACCTCAAGCCCCACCTCCAGCAAGCCCCGCCTCTAGCAAGCCCTGCCTCCAGCAAGCCCCGCCTCCAGCAAGCCCCCCAACCCCCCTCATGGGGCTCTGGGCTCAGTGTGGTCTGCTTGCCAGTCTGCTCCTCCCCCTGTACACGTCTCTCTCAAATATATAAATAAAACCCTTTTTTTAAAAAATCCTTTTTCAGGAATCCAATCATTTTGCAGATATCCTTATGAAAGAAAACGGGGGGGGGGGCGGTCAGAGGAGGGAAGGGGATTGCACAGATCTATAAAACTACTGAGTGACAGAGTTAGCATTTGAACGGCAGTCATCTGTTTCATGATCCACTGAAGTTCCCATTCATTGTGAGGTGATATTGTCCTGGTCATTCTCTGTCAGTCCTCCAGGAACCCCTAGATGCCATCTTCATCCTTCCTGTCGTTGGTCCCTAGGATGTGACACCCATTTTGGACCATCCAGTCTCCCCTGTTTTCTGAGGTTTGGTTGTTTTCAGCTAATGGGAAGTGTCAGTAGGAAACGAAAGCATAGGAGAGGTGATGGGGAGAAGTTTGAGTATTTTGGATATGCTCCCTCCCACTCTGGGCAGCAGTGACTGTGTCCTTCTGTGACCCCAAGGCTTCAGTGCCTCTTGAGAAGTCCCTCTGGGCCCCCAATTCCCACTGAGCTCCAGTCACTCTGCTCCCACTGCCTTTTCAGAACTAGACTGGCTTCCACAGTTCTTCTTTGTTCCCTGAAACTCAATTACACCTCCGTTAATAGATCCTTCTTTAAAAAGTCTTCAAATAGCTGAGTTATATTCTCTTTCCTACCAGGAAATAGAAATGAATGATAGACAAAATTAACAACTAAAAAATGGGAAGACTTTTTGATTCAGGTTTAAAATCCAAATTCAAATGTTTAACTAAGTTTTTTATTGGTTCTTACACCTTGGGCAGCATTTTTTTCTTGTTTTTTTTTTTCTGCCTGAAGTTAAATGAAAACTAAATTAAAATGCAAGGATTTCCCAATCTTGTTAAGATGAAGAATGAAAGAAAAGAAATTTTTGTCAAAGAATTCTTCTCAAATTTAAAAAAATATGTATTTGGAATTTTTATCATTTCTTTTGAGCAATGAAGTGCTTCTGGTAAAGAGTAGCTTTTTCCTTTTCCCTTTAAACGGTAGTGAGGTTGTTGAAGGATTTCTGTGTGATGGTGCAATGTTTAAATTAAATATAGATTTGGGAGTCTGAGCCTGCTGAGACGAGTGTGCTGAAAACATGAACGGACCAATCACAACAAACTGGAATGAATGATGGTCATGGAATTGGTTGGCACTTGTTTATTTTGTAGACAAACAATTTGACTTTTTCTCAGCCTGAATTGAAGCAAATGGCTTTAGTGTTGTCAAGATTAGATGATTTAGTCAGAGTTTACATTTCAAGCAAGTCAATTCTTAGGTTGCATTAAAATTACAGTAAACAGGACACTAAAAAATAAATTTTGTCATTGCTACTTGCTCTTCCTCTAGAATTTTGTAGCACAACAAACAAGCTCTATTTTTCATCTATTTTCACTGTTGTCATCTCCAAGTCCAAAACAAAGGCTGTCAATCCATGCGATTACTTCCAGTCTTTAAAGATGTCTGTCAAAACTTTATGGTTTGCTGAGACTATGTGTTTAGAGATTCTAGTCTTATATACCTCAAAGGCACACTGAATTTTGTCCTATCTACACAGCTGTAAATTTTTGGCAGAAAAATCTAGTCGTCCATTGTGTCTCAAAAGTCTTTTAAATTTAAGGTATTTCCATCCCCCTTCCTGCCCCCCGGCCATAGCCCTTCTTTGTCAAACATAGATTGATACCTCATAGAGCCAAACTTACATCTAACACTTCATTAAATTTAAATAAAATATGAAAACATATGGTCACATCTATGATTGCCTTATTTTACAATAGAGAATTTGAGAAGTAGACTCCTCCAAAACAAAATTATGATACAACACATGAATTTAGTAAGGGAAGTACAAATAAAATGCCTCGAGAATTCAGAAGAAATGGATTATTAACATTATTTTGTATACTAATAAAGTCATTCTCTTTGTAAGGATATGAAATAAACTATTTAGCTAGACCGAAAATTCTTTGTGATAGAAGCCAGATGCATGTATCTCTTCACGGACAAAGCTCTACTTCTTGCCCACAGTAAGAGTTCAACTGCTGTTACTGAGTATTGAAATGTTAGTGATAATCTGGTGTGAGGGAATTCAAAACGGCATGGCACTCTTTTATCAAATGTTCTAAGAAGGTTACTGTTCCTGAGAAGGGGACCAAATTTAAAGTACAGGTCATCAGAATAAGAAAAAAAAGCATGAGCATTCAAGATGAAACACTGCTTCTCACCTCCAATGCCCCCAAACAATAGGTAATCCCGGAATACCTAAACTATGGTGATCTCTCAATTTCCTGGCAATTGCTATCTTCTGTCACCAATTCCCAAGACCTACAACAATAGGAAATAGTCACACACAAGTGCTGGACTTCTTGTATGTACCTCAGCTAAATTCTAAGAGTACTGAGTATCCACCTCACCTTCAATAACTTTGTCTTACACTACTTTTGGTACATATCTGATGACCGGAACTCTACTTTGCTCTTCTTGAAACAACTCTAACCCTGAAATCAAATTCCATAGATCCCTCTTTCTCACCTTCTAGCTTGTACTCCAACCACACTAGTTTTTAGATCATTTTGGGAAGCTTCAGTCCACTGATTGCCATAGAGGTTAAGATTTATTGAATGTTTTGCATGTACTGAACCCTATGGATACCATTTACTCATGGCTTTCCCCTCACGCTAACCTGGAAGATTCCCAATTCTGAATCAATCCAAGTATCTGTCTTTTCCACATCTGCATGCAGCCTGTTTAATACTGTTGGGGAAATAACACAGTAGTGTAAGTTGTTGCCACTTGTATTCAAGAGGAACTCAGCGGGGAAAATTCAACTCTTACCCTCATTTATGTGGTTTTCTTCTCTCCACGGAAACTTTTTCAAATATCTTCTTTGTCAAAGTAAGTATTCTTCCTTCCATTTTCAGAAATAAAAATGAATTTCTTTCAACTTTTTGGATGAAACAGAAGCTGTCAGATAGGACCTCCCTCAACTTGTCATCATAAAAATCTACAACAATGCAGGTCTCTGCACCATTCTTTCTCACTTCCCTCCTGCTACAGTGGAAAGAGGATTCATTCTCCTATCCAGAGATACTTCATCCAGCTGCACCTGTGGCCATGGTTGGTCATCATTCATCTATCATTCCCACCCTTGCATGATTCTGCCCGTTCTTATTTTACTTCCCACTCAAGTGCCCTGCAGCCTCTCCTACACCCTCATTATACACATTTAAATTGTCTTTCTGGATCTGTTCTTATCCACTCAAACACCTTGCAGTTAATTGTCTGCTTCTTACTCCTCCTTCGAAGGCATATTTCTGAAATAGTTTTATACATTCCCTATTCACTTTTTTCTCCCATGACATCAGTCTTTTATCTATTATACCACCAACTTCTTCAAGATCACCATTGGCCTTCCTATCTCCAAATTCAATAGGTAATTAGTACTATCTTGCCTCTAAATCACATTTTCATAATAGATTAATTACTCATCATTGGCCTTACTCTCTCTAAATTCAATAGGTAATTATTATTGTCTCACCTCTAAATCACATTTTCATAATAGATTAATTACTCAAGTAATATATGTAAAAAGTAATGCAATTGTCCAAGGCTGATTTCCTGCAGATTAGCTTACAAAAAAGAATATGACCTTTTTCCAAAACTCCATAAAAATAGGTCACATCTCAGTGCTTACGGCAACCAAACTTACCCAACCTCAAGATTTGGACCTGAGGCTTTTAATCATGCTAGGGAAGGAGCTGTTGCTTCCTTAAGCAAGAATGATGATATGGTGAATTCTGCAACTAGTTTGCTATATAATTTAGCTGCAACAGCAAGGCTTGGACCCCAACCCTTTTTAGAACAAGGAGAGACCAGTTACTACTGTCTCAAATTTCAATCAGTTAGCTTTCAGGCTAGAGCAGGAATGAAGATTTTGGCAGGTCATATTTCTTTCTTTCTTTTTTTTTTTTTTTTAAAGATTTCATTTATTTATTTATTTGACAGAGAGAGAGGGAGAGAGAGAGAGAGATCACAAGCAGGCAGAGAGAGAGGGGGAAGCAGGCTCCCCGCTGAGCAGAGAGCCCGATGTGGGGCTCGATCCCAGGACCCTGAGATCATGACCTGAGCTGAAGGCAGAGGCTTTAACCCACTGAGCCACCCAGGTGCCCCGGCAGGTCATATTTCTATTATCTCCCCTGAGTGACCAGGTGAGAGGCTGAGGTTTCCCTAATCCTGCAACTAAGAAGTCACATGGCCTGAGTTATTAGGACTCCTCACCTGGAACCTAATGAACAGCCTTAATGGAGCTCTATGTGCTGCATAAGAATAAATGGGAATTGGGGACCTGCTTACTGGCTATTCATCTGGTCTTGGCAGTTTTCTCCATTGAATACTACTGTAGTAGGTAGGGAGAATGTATGCCTTGGCAATTTGTCTTTATTCGCAGGATAATTTGTATACATTTTTCTTTTAAAATTTATATAATACATTATAAATTCTTTTTCCATCTTCCCAGATATCACTCATTGCCTCCAAAATAACCATGATTAGCTTATTGATTAATTAATATATATTTTTCCTAAGGAGGTAGAATATATAAACATAACATAGTAAATATATAGGAACAGGGAGATAGAGGTTGAAAGAGAAATACATAAGAATATTTGTTGAAAAGTACATGTAGTCATTTACATTTATTATTCTGCACATTGCCCTTTTCATCATAATTTGGAGATGTTTCTTTGCCAGTATTTTTAGCTCTGCCTCATTCTTTTTAACAGAAGCTTATTATCTGTAATATAGACAAATCATAATTAGATTGGCTCTTCCCCATGTTGATGGACATTTCATTGAGTTCCAGTTTTTCATTATTATAAACAAAGCTGTAGTGGACACTCTTATAAATTGTTCTTTATGAGTATTTCTGATTATTCTGCTGAAGTATATGATTGTAAGTAATAATAATATTTCTTAAGAATGTTGTTTTTTGGGGGCGCCTGGGTGGCTCAGTGGGTTAAAGCCTCTGCCTTTGGCTCAGATCATGATCTCAGGGTCCTGGGATCAAGCCCCGCACTGGGCTCTCTGCTCAGCAGGAAGCCTGCTTTCCCTTCTCTCTCTGCCTGCCTCTCTGCCTACATGTGATCTCTCTCTCTCTGTCAAATAAATAAATAAAATCTTAAAAAAAAAAAAGAATGTTATTTTTTGACGATCAGCCTGGTGTGAATGTGGAATAATACCACGGAGAGGTATTAAAGTGAAAGAGATTAATTATATTCACAAGTCCTAGAAGAGAGAGGCACAACTTGCCATTCACGAGGCCATGGAGGAGGCACTCCGGGAAGTGGGCTGAACCAAGCAGGTGGGGAGCAGGGAGAGACAGTGCAGATACATGGGCAAGTGCCTTTGTTAAGAGTCAGGTCAGAGGACATAGCAAAGGCTTGGGGGGATTTCATTTGCATATTTGGATTTCATTTGCATATTTGGATATTTGGATAAAAACTAAACATATGTTTAGTTTTTGGTAATCTAATGGAAAACAAAACAAAACAAAACACAAATCTGTTACCTAAGTAATGAACTTGTTAATTAATGAAGTGATTTACAGGCTTTTAAAGTATTTATTGACCATTACATTCTTTTTAATACAGTTTCTATCTTTTCTTGTTGTTTTTACTCATCTATAGAAATTCATTGCAAATTCTGGAGAGTAATAATTTTTCCAATATATAATACATTTATTTTTCATAAACTTTCAATGTTATCCTTTACTGTATGGTCGTTTAAAATGTCATAAAATAAAATTCATTAATATTCTTTTTGTTGATTTCTGTCTTTTATGTATTACTTAAGAAGGCTTTTTGTACTCCTCAGATTGTGTAAGCAATTTCTCCTATTATTTTGTTAATTTAAATATTAATTTTATTCCTGAAATATATTCATGCCTGGAAGAGTTGGGCTAAATTCTTCAATCATAGTTAGTAAATATCAACTTCTATTTGTATTTGGAACATTTATTTCTTTACACATTTTGATGAATTCTTTGGCTTAAAAATTTTTCTTTTTTTTATCATAATTGATTCTTTCTCCCTATTTTTAAGGCTCTTACACTCTGAAACTCTTATTAGAAAATAGTAGTCCTCCTGGATAGCGAGTTCATGCTCTTTTTTTTCCTCCCCAAATACTTTCCATAACTGCTTCTTTTTATTTTTCTGTGTTCTGAAGATTTTCTTAACTTAACTTATAATTTATTGATTTTATTCCTGACATCATTTTCTCATTAAACCCATATATCTGTTTTTAACAATTTTACAATTTAACAATCTTATTTTTAATTATAAAAGACTGTGTCTTGTCTTTTACTGAATCATTTGATAAAGCAACTCATCATTATTATTTTATAAAGTGTCTTGCATTTCTCTGATGACATGGATTCAAATTCATCCGTTTTATGTATAATCTCTTTCTTGTGACATCAAGTATTTTGTGTGTTTATTCAATAGTTATCTTATGGGAGGCGTATTTCCCTCAATTATCTGGAGATAGCTGTGTGTCATTCATAGCCTTGGGAGTTGAATACACTTAACAGGCATGGGTCCTTGTAGTGGTGCAATTTATTTTCCAAAGGTCACTGCCAAAATGTAGGTCCTGATTCTGAGAACAGTACATATGGTTGTATGTGCATTATCGGTGGACTTTATTTTAGAATGTATAGATTTGCAGGTAGACCCTGCAGAAAATTTTAGTATATTTCTCTTGTTGGAGGTACATACTTCTCTTCCATCTTTGGGGAGTGGTGGCAAATCAGTGTTAATGCAAGCTCTGTTTGGTTTCTTTTTCCCAAACTTTCACTCTCTTTCAGTAGTCAGCATTTGTCCTTAGCACAAAGAAAACTGATTTTTTAAAAGTCATGTGATTACTTTATTCTCTGTTGAACTGGTACTCTTGGGTGACACTCAATATGTATCTCCACACCACTATCGGTGGCTGCGTATTAAGAATGCAATTTCTTTCATTAACTAGTACCACTGATTGTATTTGTTTTCTACTGATGTGTAACAAATTGCCAAAAATATAGTGATTTAAAGGAAAAACTCCCTTACTTTCTCACAATTCTATAGGTCAGAAGTCTAGGAATGGCATAGCTGAGTTCTTTGCTCA
>CM053606.1:114263310-114376167 GCA_028646535.1 Procyon lotor
CTGATTTCTCTAAGATACTGATTTTAATACTTGTGATTAAACACTGAGAATTGGGATTGATGGATCTTATAGTAGGTAGCTCTACTTTTAATTTTTGAGGAAGCTCCATGCTATTTTCCATAGTGGCTGTACCAACATGTATTCCCACCAACAGCATATAAGACTTTTCTCCACATGCTCACTAATACTTATCTTTTTTATTTTTTAAAATACCCTAAAAGATGTGAGATATCATGTTCAGGTGATTATAATAAGTATTTCTCTAATAATTAGTGATTTGAGCATCTGTTAATATATCTGGTGGCCATTTGTATGTCTTCTTTGGAAAAATATCTACTCAAATTTTTTGCCTCAGTTTTTAAGTTGGGTTATTTGTTTCTTTTGCTGTTGAATTGTAGTAGATTCTTACATATTTTGGCCATTAATCATTTATCAGGTCATTAATCATTTGTCTCTTATTTTGTATGTTGCCTTTTCACTCTCTTTGTTATTTCACTTGCTGTGCACCAACTTTTTAGTTTGATGTATTCCCACTTGTTTACTTTTTATTTTGTTGCCTATGTTTTTCATGTCAAATCCAAGAAATCATTGCCAAAAACCATGTTGAGAAGTTTTTTTCTTGCGTTTTATCCAAATATATTACAGTTTCAAGGCTTAACATTTAAATCTTTAATCCAATTCCAGTTAATTTTTGTGTATGCTGTAATATATGAATTCAGGTTCATTCTTTTGCACATGGATATGCAGTTTTCCCAACATCATTTGTTGAAGAGACTATCCTTTCTCCACTTTCGGTCCTTGGCACCTTACTGAAGATCAGTTGACCATATATACTTGGATTTATTTTTGTACTCTGTTCTGTTCCATTGGTTTATATGTCTGTCTTTATGCCAGGGTCAAACTGTTGTCATTACTGTAGCTTTGTAATATATTTTGAAGTGTGATGCTCTCAGCTTTGTTCTTTTTCAAAATTGCTTTAGCTATTTGGGGCCTTTTGTGATTCCATAAGAATTTTAGTGTTTGTTGTTGCTGTTGCTCTATTTCTGTAGAGAAAAGTGTTGGAGAAGATGTGGGGAAAAGGGAGCCCCTTATGGGGAATCTCTTGTAAACTATAAGTTTTTTTCCTCCTTCCACTTTGAAGATCCTCTCTTTGTCCTTCATTTTTCATAGTTTTATTCTATGTGTCTTTGAGAAGATCTCTTTAGGTTGATTTTGTTTTGTAACCTTTGAGCTTCATGAACTCAGATATCCAAATCTGTCATCAGATTTGAGAAGGTTATCAGCCATTCTTTCTTCAAATGAGCATTCTGGCCCCCCGTCTCTCTCTTCTCCCTCTGGGAGGCCATTAAGTCTTGTAAGGCAGGTCTAGTGTGATGATTTCCTTCAGCTTCTGTTTTTTGTTTCTCTCTCCTTTATTTCTAAAAGTCAACTTTTCCAGGTATAATATTCTTTGTTAGCAATTTTACTTTCAGTGCTTTGAATATATCATCCAACTCTCTTGGGCTGCAAATTTTCTACTGAGAAATCTACTTTTATAATCTTATGGGTGCTCCTTTGTACTTGGTTCACTTTTTGTTTACTGATTTCAATATTATTTCTTTGTCTTTGATTTATGATACTTTGGTCAGTGTCAATCTCTTTTGATTTATCTTAATGGTATTCTTGAAGTTTAACAAATCTGAGATGCTTTCAGCCATTCTTTCTTTTTTATTGAATATAATTGGCATATAACATTTTGTTAGTTTCAGCTGTATAACACAGTGATTCAATATTTTTATGTATTGTGAAACGATCACCACCATAAGTCTAGTTAATATCCATTACTACACATATTTACAATTTTTTTCTTTGGAGTGAGAAGTTTTAAGATCTACTCTCAGTAACTTTCAAATATACAATACAGTATTGTTAACTATAGTCACCATGATGTACTTTATTTCCCTGTTACATTTATTTTATAATTGAAAGTTTGTACCTTTTGACCACCTTCACCAGTTTCACCAACCCCTCACCCCTACCTCTGACAACCACTAATCTATTCTCTGTATCTGTGAGTTCACTTGTGTTGTTTTGTGTTGCTTTTAGTGAGATCATATGGTATTAATCTTTTTCTGTTTGACTTATTTCATGTAGCGTAATGCCCTCAAATTCCCTCCATGTTGTCACAAATAATATTTCATTCTTTTTTATGGATAAATAAAATTCCGTTGTATATTGTATACCACAATGTATTTATCCACTTATCCATTGACGGACACCTAGGTTGTTTCCATGCCTTTGCTATTGTACCTAATGCCACAATGAACATGGAAGTGATGATATCTTTTTGAATTAACATTTTTCTTTCCCTTGGATAAATACCCAGAAGTGGAACTGCTAGATCACATGGCATTTCTGCTTTTTTTTTAAGTAATAAAAACTAATTGAGAATTCCTGGGACAGTGGTTATTGCCTCCCAATCTGGAGGGAGGAACCAACACTTTAGGAAATCACTCAGAAATCACACTGTCCCAGCACCTCTGGCCAACACAGTTAGGAACAAAATCATTCCCCTCCAAATTGGTCAGGATTTGTTCATCCAGGAAGGTTTGGGAGGACAGATGCTGAAGGGACCCTCACATGGTACTGGGAATAGGATGGAGGTGTGCCAGACTTCAAGCTGGTTCCTCAAAAACCAGGGGAGAACCAGATCCATATTCTTTGGGGATCAGTTTCCTGGTCACCAGGTTCATTTCTTACCCCTGATGAGGCTGTCACTGCCCTGGGTAAAACTTGCATCCTGTTCAGGCTCAGGACAAGGTTGTCAGCAGTGGGACAGATTTGGTTCTGTGATGTGGCAATTGTCTTGGAGATATTCTAGATGCCTGGATCTTGTACAATTTGATATAGCTAGGGTTCTTGCTCAGGGGTTCTCCAAGGGAGCAGGCTAGAGTTATGGATTCATACAAGGCACTCTCTCAACCCCTGGCCTCATCCTTACTACTTTAGCCCTTCTCTGGGCTATCAGATCCAACGTTGCACTCAGATAGATTATGCCTAGTTTCACTTTGGTCCCCATGGCAATTCTATTTTTAATTTTTTAAGGAAACTCTATATTGTTTTCCATAGTGATTGCATTAATTTACATTCCCACCAATAGTGCACAAGTGTTTTGTTTTCTTACATCCCTGCTAACACTTGCTATTTCTTGTATTTTTTGATAATAGCCATTTTTAACAGGTGTGAAGTAGTATCACATGATGGTTTTGATTTGCATTTCCCTCATAATTAATGTCATTGAGCACATTTCCGTGTTGACCATCTGTGTGTCTTCTTTGAAAAATATCTATCCAGATCTCCATTTTAAAATCAGATTTTCTTTTTTTTGCTATTAATTATAGAGTACTTTATGAAATTTGGATATTAGCCCCTCATTAGAGATACAATTTGAAAATATTTTCTTCCATTCAGTAGCTTGCCATTTAATTTGGTTTCTTTTGCAGTGCAGAAGCTTTTTAGTTTGATGTCATTCCATTTATTTATTTTTGCTTTTGTTGCCTTGGCTTTTCAAATCCAAAAAATCATTGCCAAGAGTAATTTCAAGGAACTCACTGCCTATGTTTTCTTTGAGTTGTTTTATGGTTTAAAGTCTTACATTCAAGTTTTTAATCCATTTTGAGTTACTTTTTGTGGATGGTGTAAGATAATATCCAGTTTTATTCTTTTGCATATGGCTGTCTAGTTTTCCTTAAACTTATTAGAGTGACAGTTTGTTTCCTACTGTATATTTGTGGCTCATTTGTCATAAGTTAATTGACCATATCTGCATGAGGTTATCTCTGGGTTCTCTATTTTGGTCCATTGACCTACGTGTCTGTTTTTAGCTAGTACCATATTATTTTGATTATTATAACTTTTTAATATAATTAAAAATCAGGAAATGTGATGCCTCCAGCTGTGTTCTTTCTCAAGATTGCTTTGGTTATTTGGGGTATTTTGTGGTTGCATATAAATTATAACATTTTCTATTTCCATGGAAAATGCCATTAGAATTTTAATGGGGATAGCACTGTATCTTTGAATTGATCCAGATAGCATGGACATTTTAACAATATTATTTCTTCTAATCCCTGAACATAGAATAAGTTTCTATTCACATTTTCTTAGTTCTTTCATCAATATCTTATAGTTTTCAGCATATAGATCTTTCACTTCCTTGGTTCAATTTATTCTGAGGTATTTTATTATCTTTGATGTAATTGTAAATGGTGAGTTTTTTTTTAATTTTTCTTTCTGATATTTTGTTGTTACTGAATAGAAATGCAACTGATATTTGTACTGATTTTGCATCCTGAAACTTCACTGAATTCATTTATTAGCCCTAAGATATTTTGTGGAGTGTTTAAGGTTTTCTAGATCGTGTCACTTGCAAACAGATATAATTTTACTTACTTTCAGTTTGGGTGATTTTCATTTCTTTTTCTTGCCTAATTGCTGTAGCTAGTACTTCCAATACTCTCTTTGAATAGAAGTGAAGAAAGTAGGTATCAATGTTTTATTCCTCCTGATCTTATAGGACACTGTTGTGTATGATTGAAAGGTTGAGTCAGGATTTGAAGCCCAGCCAATCTGATTTTCTCTATATATGATACCAAATTTTATCGTATAGATATTTAAATATGAATCATTTAATTTTATCCAATATGCCTCAGATGTGTATTGGATACCTTTTGATACATACTATTCTAGGTCCAGGGAATGCAGTAGCAAAAAAGGCAGATAAGACCCTTTTCTTTTCCCCATGAATTTTACATTATACAAGGAGAAGGCACTAAATAAACAACTAAATAAATAAACATAATGATTTCAGAGCTTTAAATGTAATTAAAATAATAAAAGAATAATACAGAATTGATAAGTATTTAGGTTAGGTGAATTATTTTAGACTATTTGATCAGATAGGTAAGTTCTCTTTGAAGAGGTGATATCTGAGCAGAGAGGTCAATGAACCAATCACCAACGGTAATATAAAAATTAGAGAAAACACTGAAAGTCATTAAAGGTAACCAGTGACATATACTCATTGAAAATGTAAGTGTTTCAGAAAAAAAGAAGACTAATGTAGTGAAGCTACACTATGGGGCATGTGAATCTTGAGGATGTGTTGGATTTGAAGACAAAGAAGGCAAAGTTTTTGGGATAGTATTTCAAAAGATAGATGTAGGAATGAGTATGACTTGTTGGTGGATATCATATCAAGACTATTAAAAAAAAACTAAATAAAAGAATTGCCATTGTAGATTTGTCTATCCCCAAAACTGTTATTTTGTGTTTGTTTTGCTGAAAGTAAAGTTTAACAAAGATATATAATACTTTTTTTCTTTTTTTTTTTTTCCACTAGAAAGTTCTAGTCCTTTCTTATGTATGAAGTTATCAAGGAATGGTGGAAAGTAGAGATGGATAAATAGATAATAAGGAACTGGAGCCAGTTTAAGGGGTGACTTCAAAGCCAGTAAATAAGGCTTTCTTGGACATTTATTACTATGTAGGAATAGAAAGGTAGTACTGTATTCTTTATACTGCCACTTAACAGTTAGTGGAGGAAAAGAATGAATGGTTGAAAGAGGCAGGAGGCTAACTCCCAAAAACCTTTATAAAATGTATTAATTATTGCTAAATATGACATTAATGACTAAAAAAATGGCATTACTAACAGTGTAGCAGTATAATGCGATGTAAAGGGCATAGGCCTAGCATTTCAGTAAATCTATGTCAGCCATTAGTTACATGTGTGACCATCAATAGGTCACTTTACATCACTTAGCTTCAGTTATTTAATTTTTAAATTAACCTCTTAAGGTCATTTTGAATTTAAAAATTCTATGATTTTATGATACATGCTTTGTAACAGGATTTAGTCATAATCCGTGTTAAACTTTCCTCAAAGAAAGAGAATCTGAGAGTGAAAACATCTGCATTTCATAATATTAAGAGTTGCATTTTCTTTTTCTTTTTTTTTTTTAAGGGTTGCATTTTCTGAGTCTTCTTAAATTATCTATACTCTAATGGGTTTGTCCATTAGTAGTTATTGTGAATAGTATATAGGAGGGTTTGCTCTATTTCTCCTAGTAATTCTATGACTTAATTTCCTCTTCCTCTCCATTTTTAATATAGCTAACATTACACTTTTGTATATGCTTTATATGGATTTCAAGACTTTATTAAACAACATGAAATATTTATTTGTGATTTTGCCATCATGGGAATAATACCAGACATCATGCTTAGAGTGGCTTGTGTTTTATGAATGAATAAGATGAATCATGGATAAATGATTAAATCTTTTAAAGAAAAAACAATTCAATTGTAGAATTGCAGAACTTCCTATGGGTGTCATGTTGGAACTTTGCCATTGCCATATTGTTAATTTATTTTTTTTAAAGATTTTATTTATTTGACAGAGAGAAACACAGCGAGAGAGGGAACACAAGCAGAAGGAGTGGTAGCAGGAGAAGCAGGCTTCCTGCGGAGCAGAGAGCCTGATGCGGGGCTCGATCCCAGGACCCTAGGATCATGACCTGAGCCGGAGGCAGACACTCAACGACTGAGCCACCCAGGTGCCCTGACCATATTGTTAATTTTTTTCTCTGTTCTCTCTTCATACTAATTTTAAACAGGGATATTCTGCAAGCCGCAAAATCTTTGCATATCTACATAGCAATTATAAGGGAAAAAAGCAAAGTGTTAGTAAATTCAGTAAGAGTTCTAAACCCATAGAAGTTTACATACCATATACATATTATATTTTTACTTTTTGGAGAGTAGCAAACTTTTCACAAGAAGTTTGTGTGTGCATTACCATAGTTCTATTAAGATAGATTTTTGTTTATTAAGATAATATATAATTTCCTGGAACCACAATTTGTATCATTATCCCAAGAGATAATAATTTGTGTATTTAACATATCATGCAAATTATCAATACACTGAAGTAATTGACATCGACACATTCATGTAATTGACACCAGGACAAGTACAGGGTCAGGAGATAATATTCTATTAAATCAAATATTCTATATCTTTGAACATAAAATTTAGAAAACTTTCTTTTCAAGCAAGCTCCCATCCTCAGCCTAAAAACAATTGTTATGCTTGAAATTATTTCAGTCTTATACATATATGCCTAGGTAACTTCACCTCTATAGGGGATATTTAGCATCTACTGAATTCAAGAAATATGATTTCAAACTCTCCATGCTCTAGTGCACATGCACACATCCCCTAAGTTGTAAATAGCTGTTATCACTTGTTAGGATAACTTAATTAAACTTGCTTATTAAAAACCTTTAATTCGTTAGTGATAAAATCTTGATTAGTACATTTTCCTGCTAGGTGACCTTCTAATTTAATAGAAAATGAATTTTTAAATGGGGAAAAATGCCTGTGGCAGAGATTTTGTGCTAGTGAATAGAGTTTGCAATACACATAGGGATATATTTGAGCCTAATTAGTAAGGGTGCAAATGAATTTTTATTTCATACACCAGAAGTGTCATTGATGAACCACGGTGAGGAATTTGAAATACATTCAGATTGGCAGTGTGGGACTGAAATCTGTGGGAAAATCACAAGCTAATTCATTGATTGCCCCTTGGAAATTACTGCTGTTAATTGTTAGGTAATTAACATGGAGCTACAATTATATTGGCCTAAGGGGGTGATTAATGTTTCAACATGTCACATTAGCAGTGGCTGGATTTTCAAAGCTTTTCTTTTCACATGGTTTAGGAGACAGATGGTATATTGTGTATGGATTTTTCTTTTTTTTTTTTTACTAAAGTTTAAGCTGAGAGCAAGTGTGTGAATTTTCTGTTCTTGAACCTCCTTTTATAGATATGAATTTTAAACACAAGAATTTGATAACTTTTACGAAATAATGTAATATCTGCTAATAATACTCCTCTATCTAAAGTTTATATTGTTAAACAGGAAAGTTATTTTAATTTTATGTATTGGTGTAAAATCAAAACTGTCAAATTTGAGGAGTTGGCATTTTTCTTTATGACAAGTCTTAAATTATTTGGTGATGGTAAGAAGAAAAAGAATTGTACAATATCATATTTATAACAATCAATATAATTTAAGCAGAAACCAAATAAACCATGCTGAACAAATGCATTTAGTAACAGTAATATAGGGTACATTAATATTTCTATCCTTCAGCATTTCATTACTTCTGTCATCTTTTTTTTCCCCTTAAAGTTATATATTCCAAATCCCATTTTAGCTACGTTCACTGTGGCATGGATTTTTTAGAACCAACCTTTAAAACCATGTTGATCCCTAAACAAGGCTAAAAATGAATGGACAGAATGGGTCAAATCAATTGCTTATTTAGGGAGGGCCCATGGAGAAATCAACATTACTTATTACAAAGTTAACTTGAGCTAGTACATTATATGTAAAGGATTTGCCTATACCAATACTTTTTATCTTAGTATCAGTTTGTTAGACTACCACCACATTTTGGGTGCAGCTATCTTAGGATGAAAATAATGATAGAAAATCATATCCAAACTATAGTTACTTCTATAATTGAGAAAATCATTTTTGATCATGCAAAATTAATTTTATTTGAAGATTAATCAACGGATTTCTAGAGCAGTGTTTTGCAGTCCATCTGTTCTTATTTGCAACCCGTTTGGGCTGAAATGATTTAAAAAGTTTTCGAAATATTTTATTTTTTAATGCAAGTCATTGTGGTACCTTACCTCCTTTAAAAAGATATATTCAATACTAAAACCTAAGTGAATTCCAAAAAATTTGTAAGGTCTCCAAAGGTGGCTTTTAAAAAAATCCAATTAAGGCATATCATCTAAAAAGGTAGAATGGATTTCTAGCAGTTCAAAGAACAGCTCCTTTTATAATTTTTTTTTTCTGTGAAAATTTGAGATGTCATCTTTCTTGGTAGCCCCATACTGTGGTCTTTATTGTGACTGCAGTCTCTAGCTTTTATATTGATTTGTACTACTTCAACAAATGACAGAAATCTTTATTATCTACAGCCAAGCCATCTATTAACTTTTAATGTCCATTAAAACCAAAAAATTGTGAAAGAAAGCCAGTACTTCTAATTTAGCCTTTAGAAATAGAGAATTACTGAAATCTTGATTTTAGATAACCGTGTATTCAGATCTTTCTGCATTTCTTTTACATTCAAAATCAATTGCAATTGTTCAAATGCCTATTTTACTGCCAAGTTGACATTTCACCTCAGCTCTTCTTTTCTTTGCTTATTATAATTTTACTTAAAAAATGCTTGCCATGCTGGAAATAGCAGAATATGCAGTAGGGCTAAATTAGGTGCACGCATTTTTATTGGATGGAAACTTTCATCAAATGTCTCCTTTCATCCTGTTCTAATAATGGGTGTAAGGTGAAGCAAGGAATTCTGACTTTGATTAGAAATTGTAAGCAATAAGTTAAAATTTGCATTTGAAAGTTCCCAAAGGAAAGTGAAGGATATAGCCACTTAACTTGGACAGTAGGGGTCACTCTAATTCTTTTAAGATAAAGCCATAGGAAGATTATTAGCCATAGTTAAGACTGCTCTTAAAGCTACTTTAGGGGAGCAAAGAAAGTGTTTCCCAACTAAAAACATCAGTGAATGCAGCTACAAATTTGATTACACACACACACACACACACACACACACACACACACACACACACACACATACACACCCCTACCTGTATATACAGTTGAATAGAATCTACAATAAACACTATGGTTATACCGGTTATTTAGTCTTTGTTGATATTTTAGGGCTACTGTCATTGTAATTCCGAGTTGTGGTGGTTTGCCATATATCAAGGACTTCAAAAATCCATGACTAGCCCACTTCATGAATGTTATTTGCACATTGCTACGTGGTTCTTCTATTTTACCCTAATTGCAGCAATCTTCATGCTTCTTCTTCTTTATAAATCACAAGTAAATTGTCATCAGAAAATTATTTAAATTAATATTAGACTTTAAAAAATGAAACTTTTATTGTGAATATCAATGTTGCTTTGCCATTCTCTGTGATCAGCTCAGTCTAAAATGTAAAAGAAAGGGACCGGCTACCAAGAATGGCATGACACATCATTTTATCATGTTGTACACCTGAAAATAATATGATGTATATGTCAGTTATATCTCAAAAAATGTTTTTGGCACCTGAGTGGCTCAGTGGGTTAAAGCCTCTGCCTTCAGCTCAGGTCATGATCTCAGGGTCTTGGGATTGAGCCCCGCATCGGGCTCTCTACTCGGCGGGGAGCCTGCTTCCCCCTCTCTCTCTGCCTACTTGTGATTGCTCTCTCTCTGTCAAATAAATAAATAAAAAAAAATTTTTTTTTTTTTTGGTTAATGTCATGACACGGTAAAATTAGTCATTCTTAGGTCTATTATTTTGTGGCCCAAGCTTTGAGGATCTCAGCATCTGGTGGGGGAGACAGATATGAAAATAACCATTTCTGTATTAATAGTAAGGGCCATTTTTGAAATGAGAACACAGTTCTGGGGAAGAGAAGAGGAAGATGAACATATTGATGAGTTAGTGGCAATTTTCCAGCCTAAAGAGGGTAGGATCTTTCACAAAGTGTGACATGCAAGGCACTAAAAATGAAAGGCCACAGAGGAAATTAAGGGTATGAGTAGAACAAGGGAGATTGGAGCTCACAGTTCATGATTGTGGTTGTTATATTTGGTAGGAGGGGTTATGACAAGAGACAGAAATGAAGCAGCTCATCAAGGATTTGGTACAAATTATTTAGTAATACTTTACTCCATGAGAAGTGAGGATCTAATGTGATAGTATGATGCTAGTATGTTGCTGATACGATAATATGTTGCTCTTTAAAAAAATAAGTCGTGGAGGCACCTGGGTGGCTCAGTGGGTTAAAACCTTTGCCTTTGGCTCAGGTCCTGATCTCAGGGTCCTGTGATCGAGCCCCACATTGGGCTCTCTGCTCAGTGGGGAGCCTGCTACCCCTCTCTCTCTGCCTACCTCTCTGTCTACTTGTGATATCTCTCTCTGTCAAATAAATAAATAATATCTTAAAAAAATTAAAAAAACAAAAAATAAGTCACAAAATTAGCAGTTTAGCTGTCCATTATCCTAAAATTATTTTTAAAAAAACAAGGTTAGGTAATGTTTCCTTACTTATAAATTCAGCACAAATTTATTAAGTGCCTCCTATGTGCTAGATTTTTAAGTCCTAAATTTACAGGAATCAATGCAGAGGAGAAGATGGTTCTCATATAGCTTCCTGCTGGAGGAAGGAAGATTACAGAGAAGTAGGAAGAGAATAATTAAGTTAATGTTAAGGCAGAGGGCTATGGGGAATCAGAGGAGTGGGGGAAAGAGTGGCTGGACAGAGGAGACTTGCACAGCTCAAAGAGACAAGGTCTCTAGAGAAGGGGGCAGATAAGTTGTTTCCTGTGTGATGAAATGAAACCAGCTAAGTGAGGATTAAGAGGCTGGCTTTTCAAGAAGAGAGCATGGCAAGGACAAAAGCCTGAAAGCATTTTGAAAATCACAAGAATGGTTTTTCTTCCCTATGTGGAGGCAGATAACACAGTGGAGCCATTAAGAGTATAGAATCTGGTGTTGATCTAATCTGAATTCAAATTTGGGTCAGCCCCTCATGGGACCTTAGGCAGATTATTTACGTATTCTGATCCTGAACTTTCTCTTCTCAAACATGTAATGATATCACTATATTAGAAAATTTTTGTCAACAGTGGAAGATATAACAGTGATAGAACTTAGCAGAGGGCCCCACACATGGTAAGCAGTTAATAAATAGTTTACCTTACCTTAACCTTTTCTGATTCATCACTTCCTCTGCAGTAGAGATATGTGCAGTTTACTAACCCAGCATGTTTATGTTTGTTAATCCTCAAATAACATGTGCATTCATCTTTGCAATGGACTCTTTTTCTCACATTATTAATTCAAAATTAGATTGCTATAGAATAAAAGCGCATTAGTAGAAGAGAACGTGTTGTTTGTTCTCCACTATTCTCGACTCTTTAATCATTCTTGATATCTTTCTTAATTGGTGAGGGAAAAATCCCAAACTACTTCACATCTGTGTCAGGAAAGATCATGTTTGGGAATAAATAATATTGTAGATTTGTCAAAAAATTTTTTAAGTTAAGAAACTGCCAAAATAGACTATTTCTATAGGCCTGCCATTTTTGAGTGAGTTTTTTTAAAAGACTTGGTTGGCTCCTATTGTTATTGCTCTACTTCTGATTTATTTGTAGACATTGCTTCTAAATAAGACTTTTCTTATCCCATAACTAAAACACTTCCTTTGGCTTCAGCATTTCCAACAATCCTGTTCTTAACTTTTCTTCCCTTCTTTTGTTGACAATATATCTCTTACTATTGAGCCTCATTGCTGATTCCCTAAACCTCTTCTTCAAAATAAATCCTCTGACCTTCTTTTTCTAAAGTCTAATGACCAAAACAGACTCCTCACCAGCTCTCCAAGTAATCTTATCTTTTCTGTCACTGCCTGTATAAATTTACTCCTGCCACAGGCAAACTGACTTCAGTCATGTTTTGTGAATACTTACCACAAAACCTCCCTTGTACAATGGTGTCCAATTTACTCTTCTTTTCTGTTTTCTCCATAACTTCCTCTTGTGTTTCTCTACAATAGACTACGCAGTATATTTCTGGAATGTTCCAAAGGCTGTATAGATAAACATTCTTATTTTATGGCCCAAGTCTACATTTCACACATCTTTCCACACATATGAAAAAGATAAGCTGTTTTGGCAGAAAGGAACCTTACAAATAATGTAATTCCATCTTTATTGTATATAAGAAAACTGAAATAAGAGGAGTTTAGCTTATATCTAATATCTAGCTCTTCATAACTCTTATTCTATTTTCTTTGCAGTTTACAAAAGATCATTAAGTTAGGGTCTGAGGACGAGCTCCCACCAGCAGATATGCTTTCTTTGGCCCTCTTAAAGACTTCAATATATTTTCAATTGTTTGCAACGCTTTATATTTGGGTATTTCCTATAAAACTCTGAATTTCTGAACTCTGGTTCTCTTAGCAATCAGATGATTTCATAATACTGGATGTTCATGAGTAAACAACAGTATTTGGCTAAAGCTAAGTGGTAGCAGTCCTATTAGTGAAGTAATGCTCTCCAATTGGCCAGTTTCAATTATTCTCTAATATTTCATGCTCTTCTCCGTATTACTTATTTCTATTACTTCTCTCTCCTCCACTCCACATAAATTGGACTTATGTCATTCGTGTTCTGTACTCAAGTGTTTTTCATTTGAGCTGATTAAAACATGAAAAATTTGACCTAGGTCTCACATCTTTGGGGATCTAGGACTGCAAAGAAATGCCATTCATGCAGCTCATAGGTATACTGTTGCCTTGTGGGTGTACAAGGGTGCTTCAGTGGTTCAGTACAATTCCACAAACATGTTCTGAGAATTGTCTCTGTTAGGCACTGAACTAGGCACTCGGGTCTCACTGACAAAAGAAACCATCCTCAGAGGATTTTATTTGATTATAAAAACTGGACTGGAATATCTTTAAGGGTGAGTGCCATGTCTTACTTGCATCAAAACTGTAGAATAGGAGCGCCTGGGTGGCTCAGTCGTTAGGCGTCTGCCTTCGGCTCAGGTCATGATCCCAGGGTCCTGGGATCGAGCCCTGCATTGGGCTCCCTGCTCAGCGGGAAGCCTACTTCTCCCACTACCATTCCCTCTACTTGTGTTCCCTCTCTTGCTGTATTTCTCTCTGTCAAATAAATAAAATTTAAAAAAAAAACAAAACTGTAGAATAACCAACATAAGGTATATTTATTTATCATAAGAATAGGGTTTCTTTAGTGAAAAGTACTATATAAAGCAAATAGTATTAAAAATAATCAGCCAACAACAGCATAAATGGTGAAACTTTATTGGAGCATTTGACCATTGGTTGTTATCAATTCAGATCAGTATTCCTACTAGTCATATTAAACAGAGTCCTTTAATAAGTACTTCCTTTATTTATTTAAATCTTTGAAAACATTTCATAATAGAAACACAACCCTGATGTTGTTATGTGTTTGTATCTCTAGTGTTTGTTATTACGTGAGGATTCTTAGAATTTTAAACAATTTATATGCTATACAGCAAGCACATTGGTATCGCTCTGGTTAAACTAAACTATGATGGTAAACTATCAAACTAGCTCTTTTTTATTAACCAATCAGATGCCATCACTCACTATTAGTAGTGTATGTAAACCAAATAATTTTCTCAATAATGATGACAGATTTTTGCAGATCGATTTACATTTTGCGGCTTACTTACCCTTTTGACTAATGGAGGTGTGTGTTAGGCATCTATTCATGTTACAGGTAGAACCCAGTTCATTGGGAAAAGCAAAGCCATTGTTCAACTCAGGATTTTGCCTCCAATTACCACCACAATCTAATCAACTGAGGTCACCAACATCCAGCATAATTAAGATATCAAAATTCTTTCCATCACCAAACTTGCCCTGAATGATTTCACTGAATGAAAAAGAATATATTAAAGTCATCTATAATATTTATTCTCATTTCCTCTCTACAGGAACAGCATGGGGTGGCAGAGTACAGGAAATATAATGCTTTCTATATACCTTTTCCAAGCTCAGTGAAATCATTCATACAAATAATAATACAGTGAATTCTGGTAAATTCAAGAGATGAGAAGACTACAAAAGGTCAAGGTCTTTTTAATCCTGTTGTTGAGTGCCAGGTGAGCCCAGTACCATACAAACCATATTGAAGGACTGGGTCCTTGTCCCAGGGGCTCACAGATTAAATTAAACAAGCAAGGACAGTTGTATTAGCTAAGCAGGTAATTAGCTCCAAAATGGGGTTTTTTCTAAATGTTTAAATAAATTTGCTTTTTTTTTTTTTTTTTTGGCATTCTATGCTTTCTTATACTTCTGTCTTTTCAGAATAAAAAGAGGTTAGGCCTTGCCTTTGACAAGGATCATAGAAAATTTGATTCTGTGAAAAGCCTTTTTTTTTAAACGAATGTAAAAATGGACTGGATGTATGGAGGAAGATGGATTGCTACAAGCAGGGCTAGAAAAAATAGAAAGTGAAGCCAAGTTAGGATGGAGAGATGAAACATATAATGAATGAGTCTGCATAGATAAAAAGAATGTTGAGAACCTAAGTGCGGAGAGCTGATTTAGCGACACATATAAGTCTGGTTTTCTTCAAAATGAAAATGATGATGTGCCAAACTGAATTTCTATCTGTCTGAGGGTTGTCCAGTTCTGCCTATTATGCCCTTTTAACAAACAACAATGGCAACCTTCTGAAAAACATTTAATAAAATATATTTCTTGGATATTTTGTTTACCCCAATCTTTTCTGAAATCTTATTCGTATGAAAAACAGCTTGCCCAATTAATTAGGTGGCTTTTATTATTATTCATTATAACTTGTAAAAGTTTTATATTTAGTAAGAAAATGAAGAGGCTGTTTGCCTAAATTGAAGAGAAATCTTCCACTTGAATTATACTTTCAAATTATGATTTTATTTTAAGTTAGTGACTGTAAAACACATAAGCATTTTTTTCTATAATATGTGACATCTGGCTTGCTAAAAATATTAGATTTGTAATTTCTTTCACATTTAAAATTTTTTTGCCTTAATTATTTTAGTTTTTGAAAGAAACATTCCTGAATTCCACTTCCCAAATTATGACAAATCAGAATATGTAACATGGATTAAACTAAGTGTGTGCTAGAAGAGTAAAGAATTCACTGAGACAAGACTAATCATCACTTAGATTACCAGTATAAAATGATTAATAAATGATGGATTATGGGACAGGTTCTGTTGATTCTGTTTTTGGGTAGCCAAATGCTTTAGCCTTATAAATGAAAAAAAAAATTTCCTAAGCATCTTATGGGAGAAAGTAATCATTCCAATTACAAACTTAAGAATTTCAAATAGCAGGGGTGCCTGGGTAGCTTATGAGTTAAAGCCTCTGCCTTTGGCTCAGGTCATGATCTCAGGGTCCTGGGATGGAGCCCTGCATCAGGCTCTCTGCTTAGCAAGGAGCTTGCTTCCCCCTCTCTCTGCCTGCCTCTGCCTACCTGTGGTCTGTCTGTCTCTCTCTCTGTGTTAAATAAGTAAATAAAATCTTAAAAAAAAAAAAGAATTTCAAATTGCATACTTCATCAAGTTGAGCTTATTTTAGCTTACTGAGTAGATTTGGTATAACAGAATAAAATAATTACTTAATGTTTCAAGTAAATGGAAAACAGTCTTATGCTTATCATTTGTTTTCTGTGCAATTGTAGATAACTTTGAGGAAAATTGTTGAGAACATATCTCCAGAAAATACTGGTCAGAAATATTCATAGTATGTTCAAGAGTAAGCATTTATACAGATATTTTTTCCTAGTAATTTCTTTTGCCAAGAAAAATTTTTTGTAGTTTTACTTTTTGGAAATCTGATTTTGAAAAACAAACGTGGAAGAGATAGTAGGGAAGAACTGTAAGGAAGATTTTTTCCTCAGGAAGTTCTCTGAATTGAAGCTGTACATTTGGTTCAATAGAGTTTTTCAACAAATTGTATGTGTGTATGTGTGTGTATTTGAACTTAATACCTCCCGATTATTTTATATGCTAAATCTTTATTAATTTCTAAAGGATAATTGAGAGTAAAAATTCCAGAGTTGGATAATTTGTGTTCAACTCCTGGTTTAGCACCTAGATAGTAACTCTAAACAAATTCTTAAGTTTTCCAAGACACAATCTTTTTATTTGTAAAACGATGGTAGTAACAGCACTTACTTCGTTATTGTTCTTACCATAGCAACCAAGAAAGGGATGTAAAACTTTGAGCACTTGAGATATTTATGCAACTCAGCTCATATAGATTGCTATTATTATTCAGAGTTTTTTTCATTTGTTAATTCATTGCAACTTTTAGTCATTTTCGACTGTCTCAGACCCTGAAAAGAGTGCAGAAACTGTCCTAGTTCATGAATTGTCTTTTTTTTTTTCTGTGAAACAAGACAAGGGACGTTAACACTACTATGAGACTAAAAAATATTTCTGAACCAATGTTCCCTAGATGTCCTTCCTCAGTTTCTACAAATAGTTCACTAAACTACAAGCTTCAAAGTATCTTTTGATAGAGATTTGAAAAATGTAGCTGCTTGGATTATTTTAAAAATTAATCTTAGTTTCACTGGTCTTTTTACGGTTCTTGTGAGAGTACTGAGTTTTTCTAGTAGTCTGTTATGCTATACAATGCTATGAAACATTATTGAGATTTTCATGATTATTAAAAGAAATTAAGAAATCATTTTCTTTCAGGTCTAGACTTTGAATTAAGTGACACTTTGTTATCCTTATTTTTTTTCCTTTTTTTCCTTTGTTATCCTTATTTATTTTTCATCCTTCACCTTTCAAAAAGTCATCCTTATTTTTCAAAGACTTATGATTTGAACCTTACTTATGTGGTAATACTAATATTACCCTAGCAATAGCCTGCTACCACAAGATAATTACTAGAATACCAAATGTAAAATCCAACTCTCTGGGAGGAGGTAGCCGGCCCCAGAATTAAAACATTAATGTCACAAATTGCAGTGGGGACTGAATAATGAAGAGGAGCTTTTACTGTTTTTAATGTTGAATCTATGAAATTAAATGAAAGTAAACACATTCAAATTAAGAGCGACTGACTCCAAGCTCTGTAGTTGTGTGTGAGGTGAAATGAATTGCAGATTAATCTTGTTAATTTATTTCCTTTTAACATTTTAAAATTTATGTCATAGTGTTCTCTAATATATCCTCTTGGGTTATTAGGGCCTCAGATACTTTTATACTCAAATAGTTTCTTTACCTGAAAGAGAAACAGCACTTCAAACTTTTGTTTTAAGTGAGTCTCTAGAGGAGAGATTGAGGGCCAATTCTTACCTGTATTCTTGTGACAATTTTCTTCTGGCTGACAACTTCATAAAGGAATGATGGTAGATTAGGGGAGATAGGTTGCAAGAGACTTTCTGATTTGATACTGCTATATTTTACACAAAATTTATGACACAAAACTTTTTAATAGATATGGCTTTGAACCTGTCTTCTGCAATCAGTAGCAGACATACATCACTGCCTTGCAACTTGTGAGAAGTTAATAACTAATAATTCATGGTTGTTTTTTTAAACTCCTATATAAGCAAGGGAAAGAAAGACAGAAAGGGATGTGAAATGAACAACAAAATAATACAGGATATGGATGAGTCAGCATATTCTTATAGTTCAAATCTGGAAGATGACCCTTTGGGGAAGCCCATACCCTTCGAAAGAAACCTGAATCTCATGATGACATTGAAGTTTTCTTTGGCAGTAGTAACTGTTCTCCAGCTATGCTAGGGAAGTGTCAATTATAACGGGCCCGGCACATAGGAGGAAATTTATTAATATGTTTATTGGATAGAAAGCATTGCTGAATAAATTACTAGTGGGAAATTATCATTTATTCATTTAAAATATTTATGAAATTCAAATGCTGTTCTAGGCACTAAAATATAAAGAATAATAATCAACAAATATCCTTGATGATTTAAGTTACTTGGTTTTAGTTGGTATTAAATAAGTTCAGTGCTTACTTTTTTATAGTATGCTGGGCTCTAGCAACTTCAGCAAAGTTACGTGATTGAAAAATTTGCAACCGTTTTATCATCTTGCGCAAATTTACGGATTGAAGAAATGGTATGGTATAATCTGAAGCCAGGATGGTCTGTTACCAAGCCCATGCTCTTCACAATTATGCTAAACTATCGCCTACATAGATAGTCCTGTACCAATTACTTCCTGTACATTGTCTAATTTTCTTCTCCCCAAAATATTTGGAGGTGATTAGAGTAGTATTAACTCTAATTTACAGATGAAGATAAAGAAGATAAGGAATGACTGAAGAGACCAGACAAGCCTTTATCCTACCCTTACCTTTGCTACCCGGCTCCAACTGTTTCCAGTTTAAGAACAAGTTAGCTGTTCCCTCCACCATCCTTCCCAGCACCCGTGGGAAATAGTGCTTTAATCCTGAAGGTGGTGTCTGATAGGGACCTAGAACATCCACAATATCATTTATCACCTAAGCACCCTCCGAGTTCAGCTCAGCCTTCATTTCCTTATGGAATTATTCTCTGGTCCCCATACCTAGGTCAAATTGTCTCGTATGCTCTCCGGGCACGATGTACTTTCATTTTGTAGCATTTCTCAGAGTTGCAGTTTAGTTTACTTGGGAGTTAATATGATTGTCTGTCTTCTACAGGTCTCATTCTCCATAAGGGCCTGGGCTATAATTGTTTTGACCCGACATTCGAGCCCAGAGGCAACTGCACTAGCATTACATAGTAAAGGGACTATGAGTAGCGAAAAGAACAAGCAAGAGCTCAACTGAGCACAAACCAAACAAATCAGGGTTTCTTTTACACAGGACTGCTGGTCATAACACAGTGGGCAACTTTTTCCTACTTTTCTGACTTGACCAAGATAGAAGAGGCCAGAATGAGATACTGGAAATAAGAAGCATAGGATCACTAAATTGTACATCTGAAACTAATATCACACAGTATGTTAATGGACTATGATTTAAATAGAAACTAAACAAGAAGGGGGAAGACTTGGTGGCTCAGTCGGTTGAGCGTCTGCCTTTGGCTCAGGTAATGATCGCAGGGTCCTGGGATCAAGTCCCACATCCGGCTCCTTGCTCAGCGGGGAGCCATCTTCTCCCTCTTCCTGCTGGTCTCCCTGAACGTGCGTTTTCTCTCTCTCTCTCTTTCACTGTCTTACAAGTAAATAAAATCTTAAAAAAAAAAAAAAGGGGTGATACAGCCAGAGTCCTTTATTTTACCACTTTTGGGACTGATTCAGGAACTAGGTCCTAGTTCTGGACCTAGTTAGGCAAAGAAGTAGGACTTGCCATTTGCATTGGCTTTCTCTCTGGTTATAGCATCAGCCTAGGGCAGCAGGTAGAAACTCACGTTGACAGTGGCTCTCCATGGGCTAATCATAAGCTCTTGGCAGCTTCGGGCAGCTTCTGGGAGCAACAGTTTGCTCTAAATCCCAGAAAACTTTATAGAGGTTCTTCTTGCCGTCTTTTTTAGGGCTTACAATAAGTGGATTGTGGCTTTCCCCAAGTTTCCTAGGTAACTGTAGTTTATAACACAAGGTTATTGTCAACACCAAAACTTAAGGATAATCCCTCTAGTGGCAACTCCAGACCGTACTTTTTTTCTTTTTTGAGAACATATTTGTGAACTTCTGGAGTTGTATTACTATGTAATATTTATACTATTGCATTTGTGCAATAATGTAGAGTCCCATAGCCAGCTACTTATTTGATTCATTTTCTTTCATCTTCAGGCAGAGCGCCGTTCTGTTAATATTCCACTAGTTAAGACTGAGTTACCGTATTATCCAAGGGTGTTATTGCAAGAGTTTACATTATTGTTGTTGTTTTAGTTTAGAAAACATCTTTTCCTTTTTATACATCAGAGCAAAGAAAATTATTTGTGAAATATTGAATGATTTGAATTTCCTAGAGAAACATTGCCAGAAAACTTTTAGAAATAGTCAGGCTATGGCATAATTTATTATTACTAGAAAATGACATGGAGTAAAAACAACATATTGTCTATTACAAAGTGCTTCTAAAAGCTTATATGTTTATAAAAACCATATTTTCTGAAATAATCTCCTTTCTTTTAGCAAACGTATCGCCAAACAAAAAAAAGTTAATAAAATTCCGCTGATGAATTGCAACTGGTTCGGCAAACGCTGGAGACTTGGATGCCAACTGCAGCAGCTTGGACCATGATTCTCAATCCGAAACCTAAGCTTCAGCTTTTGGAGGGGCTGAGAACGGTCACACGAGAGGTGTGGATGACTCTCTGGCCTTCCCGCTCATATGGGGAAGTTCACGCTCCTCCATCAGCATGCTTCCTAGACCTTCAGAGCCTTAGAAGACCACTGAGTGAGAACAGAAGAGAAATACACAGAAAAGGTGGCAGGAGCTCCATGTTTTCTTCTCAGAACCAGCAGAGAATGAAGGTCTGCAAGGGTTTACATTGCGAAAGAACTCTTCATCTCAGTCTCTGCAGCCATCAACCTACTCCTGGTAAAAGTGAAATAAATGTCTTGCAAGGGATGGACTCTGAGCATCTATATTTTGATGGAGCAAATCTAAGCTGTCTGGATCAGAGAACCCCGAGAAACGTCTTCAATTACAGGAATTATATTACATGTTATATGATCAGTAATCAATCACAGTGTCATTGGGTCTAACCCAATGGGTCGAATCACACCTAACACTTCATTTTTATAATAAATATTTTGCAATACCCCTTACTATTTTGCAATGAAATTCATTTATATTTTCAGCTACCAATATATGTATATATATGCACATATAAATATATAAGTATAATATAAACAATATATTTAAATAAAAATAATCTAATATCTCAACTATAAAGGAGAAATATAGAATAAAACAATGTTTGATAAAATAATATATTTTTAATTTGCAAAAGCCTAATCATGACTATGATGAAAGACATAAGCAGAAATTCATGAATATGACAATTATAGACAAGATCTATTTGGGCATGTTTACTGATGACTCAGATCCCATGGGCAACATTACCTTTAAGGAGCTGTTATTCAAAATGGTGATTAACTCTTGGTAAAATCTCAAGTAAGACACATGCAATTTTCCTTTGATTTACATGGTAAATATATTTCTGGAAATTTCAATGTATATTAAAAACTTGCTCCAAATATTTTCTGTTTATGTGTAAATCGGGCCTGATTTTTAAGATAAAGTTAATCTAAAGTGATTATCCAGATAGATATGTATGTATCTACTGGTGGAACATTTAAAAGTTGTGTGGCACTACTTATTAGCTTCATTGGAGGGCATTGGACATCTCAGACTCATACCACCTAAATGGTACAGCATGTCTCATCATTGTTACAATCCAAAATGTAACCATAGATTTCTAAACCACAGATTGAGAATAATGGTTGAGAACCACCATTTCTGATCCTCTGAGATGCTTATTGTTCTAATGCATGCACTCAAATTGTCTTCTGAAGACCCAGAGCTTTGTTAGTTGCAAAAGATCCTTGGACCCATAAGTCTGAAAAAATACCTTTACATATACAAATGTGTGTGCTGCACAATATGAAAATTTTGGATAATTTTTGAATGTATATAGTAGATCCTGTCATAATTTATAAACTAACAAATGTAAAATGATTTTGATATATGTGGCAAATTTTTTGATTATGTATTTTGTTAGCTCAGAAATAATAAAAAAAATCTATAATTTGGGAGACCAAGAATATTTCTTTACGTAGAAAGAGGTGTTAAAAACAAAAGATGTAGTTTTGAAGTGCAAGCAATAATTTTGGAGGAAAAGTTGATTTATTGTCAACAATATAATAAAGATAATAATATCAAGGTGAGGGCCAGAATAAAAGGCAAGGAATCATGCTATAATGGCCAAGTTTGTAGCTGATAAATAGAGGCCATGCAGCAGCTGACAAGTTAGTTAGGAGGTAGATCAGCAACCAAAGTGCCCTAAAGGCTGTCAGAAATGCTATTGATTAGCCGATGATCGATTTTATCAATGTTAGTAGGGTGGAGAGGGCAAAAGGTCTTCTCTTTTTTAATGTCTCCTTGCCCTCACAACTTATGGATACACTTGAGCTTTTTGTAAACTACTTTAAAAACGCACCAGTTTTACTAACATCAGTACATTTGCTATCAAATATATAAAGCTATTTAGTTGGCTTTGCATCCAAAATGTGACAAGTTGACTAACAGATGCTTTACTTCCTAACTGGTTTTGCTTACTATTAAGCACTTTGTAGCGCTTTCTGTATTTAGCTTATTTCAGTTACAAATTATCCTGTCCTGAAAGTGTTATCATGCCCATTTACAAATAAGAAACCAAATAAGAAATAAGACTCAAGGAACTCGTGTCTTCCTTGAGGTCATGCTAAATTATGCCAACAATTACATTGATTTTAAGGTGAGATCAGAGTGCTCGATTCTGGGCAGCCTCAAACAGTGAATGAGAAGTTCTGAGGTGTCTCATCTGTAAGAGAAATATTAAATTAAAGCCTGTCTGACAAGCTGATCAAGTCTGCGAGTAATTCAATTGCTAAGACTTTTGTTTTGAAGTTCTTCTGTTTCTCTCTTCTACTTTTCAGGTATGCCTCCAAAGAAGAAAAAAATGCACAAAAGATGAACTACGTGCATATTTCACAACAGACATTTTTTAGTGATGATTTTAGATCTAGGCTTTGCAATGAGAGCTAAAATAAATAATAATAATAAAACAATAGAAGTTGTCAAAGTTGGTGTCAATTAAATCACGTCAAACTCAATAAATGGAGAATTCTACATCAGTGAATGGTCATTTTTGAAGGTGATGGTCATTTCTATAAATTGGCAGCAGTTGAGTCAGCATGAAAATAAAGTGAGGAGGGTTTGCCAGGTTTACTTTATTGACATGCTGAATGTTGAATTCTGCTTAAAGTAATTTTTTAGACCTTATTTCTATAGAAAACAGTTGATCCAATTTCTAGTCTTCTCAGCTTTCTAAATTGACAAATAGAAGCACGTCTCCAGCCAGAATCATGCAGAAGAAATACGTATGCTCAGTGCTAGAGTCTTTTAAAGATTTTTGGATGTTTGACTCAGAAAACAAATAGTTATGAGAGGTTGGGTCAGAGCTAAGAGGGAAGTAATTTTTTATTTTTTTCCAGAATCTTATTCCAAAGCAATTACATTTGGACTTGAGTGTATGTGTCATGAGTAGTGAGTTTTGGATTACTTCCTAATAGTCCCGAGTTTATGTTATTTTTGTGAATATTAGGCTTAGTTTAATGCCTACTTTATATTCTTTTCATTTCAATTTTGGAGTATTTTTTGTGAATGATTTTGAACTTCGCCTTTCCCCCACAAGAACTTTGTCTTAATATCTCAACTAGCTCATATAAATAGAATGTTAACTTAATAACATTTTAAAGTTAAGTTTATTTTTATAATTTAAGGAATCATTAGTTTGGTTGGTACTGAGTAGAAATAGCCATTGGACAATTTCTGTCAGTGATATGAACAGCATAACAACGTACATTTCCCCACGTTTTATTTGGTCTTCACTTCCCATTCAGCATTTTAAAAACAGGTCTATTATTTATTCTTCTATTCTTCCTCATAACAGTCTCATTTTTATGAATGACATCACCCTATTTCCAGGCAAACTGCAACTCTTCTGTCTAATTTCTCTTTGCCTTTTATTTAATCACTTTCCGTGTCCCGCAGCTTTATACCTTTACAACTCCCTGGACGCTCTCCCTCCATTCCTGATGATACCACCTGAATTTAGACCCAAGGATAGCTTCACCAAGCTTTATACATCACCAAAAGTTAATTTTCCTATAACATGACTCCTGTTTGCTCAAAATACAATGTCTAAGAATATCTTATTGGATATACTCTAAAGGACTTAACCCAATACGTGATTCCCACTACAAATTATTGCGCAATAATTTCACACTTGTCACCTTTTCCCTTTAGTTTTCCTTTAAGTTCATTACTTTTTCCCGAAGTGGATTTCTAGCTGGGATGCCCATTAGAAATTGCTGAAGCCAAATACTGGATGCAAGGAGTTCCCAGGCAGTCCCACACTCTCCCGTGAAGTCAGACTCATCAATGCTAAGATCAGTTCCATCTCAGCATTTTATAAGATCCTCAGAGGCTGAGATTTTTTCACAAGATTTTCCAAGATCAAACCATGTAAAATTTTAACAAGAATCTTACTAGAATTTTTTTTTTTTTTTTTTTAGTTGACACAGATGATGTTTTGATTTCATGCCCATGAATGAATCACCTGGCTTTACCCTGCTTGGGATGGGGAAAGTATGATTTTTATCTGTATTCCCCATCAGGATATGGATAAATATGAAGCTCTGGCTGGGAAAATTTGATATAAGGCTTTGGCTTCTTCAAGCTGTTAGGCAGCATGAGGCAGGAATGGGGGTAGCATGCTCTGTACTCCATTGCTTGTCTCTGTGTGTGTTTTCATCATTCACACAGTGGTGGGTGTATGAATGACTGCCTCAGGACTTCTGTGAGTGCTTATATTCTGTTGAGGTGAAAAATCTTCCTGGAAGAGAAGAATTCTTCCTTCTCGTGGCAGAGTAAAATGGAATTAAAACTAATGTGTGTGTGTGTGTGTGTTTATACCAAAATTCTATCAGAGAAAGCTAATCAAGCTTTCTATGATTGACTAAATGTATATACATAGCTGTCAAAGTAGTATGTTTTCAAGAAGCATTTCAGACTGTGGGTATGAAAATAGGTGGATCTTGAAATGTTGGCTATTTTTTTTTAGCTCCTTAAATTCTATTAAGTTTTAAAAGGTACCCGATAAGGTTTTCTTATTTATTATTACTCTTTTCTGAAATCTAAGTTGGTTTTCAATTTTTTCTATAGTTTGCCAGAAATTAAATAGTTTAATAACTTAATCATTGCTCTAGCTTGATATTTATTTCATCCTTCTTTCTTGAGATATGCAAATATACATCTCTTTGCTAATATCTTTTCTCCATTCTCTAGTCTGAAAGCTGATGTAAAGAAGTCATTAAAATTGATAGCAATATCCACCACTTCAGTGAATAAATTATACTTCCATTGCATGGAGGTCCCATTATCTCCAGCTCTGACCCTTTCTTACTTCTCTACTTGAAAGGATCCTGATTTATCTGAAACTCTTGTGCAATCTCCCTTTCATTTTCTACCCTTAGTTTTCTTATCATATTTTTTACACTTTTAACTTCATTCAGTTACCTCAGTGCTTCTCTCCAGCTCATGTTTTATCCTGTACATTTTCTTCTTTCTTGGCTTTGATTAGTTTTTGGACTCTTTTTCTTTGCCATACTGACTTTTTATTCTAACGAAAACTGTATTTATTTCTAGGTGATATGCATGGCCCTTGAACATACTTTAATTCACTCTTTAGCATATTTCATTTACTCTTTCTCAAAGTCCTTTACCTTTTCCCCTTTCTTTTTCATTTGGTTAGCGTATATGTCTCTACTCAAAATTTACTTTTTTTTTCTATTAAAAATCATACTTTTGCCTTTTTTGTATTCTTGCGGTTGCTCTGTTGGCCTAACCCCAAATCCAACTTTATTACTCTGATTTCACTGTTATATACTTTTTTTAATCTGTAATAATATCTCCTATTACTTAAACTACTTTCGGAATTACAAAGAAAGCACACTTTCTTGGCCTTTGAAAAATGTGAGAAAGTATTGTAAGCAGAAAAGTGGTAAATGCAGGAAACACTGTGTTGGTAGAATCTTTGTTGAAACTTTCAGCTTTGAACTTCATACACAGAAAACCATTAAATGCTGGGATAATAGAACCAGTTTCATTGTATCCCCTTTGTTTGGCTATCTCTGTGCTTTATCAGTCCCCATAGAATATAGGACTGGAGGGGGTCTCCAGAGGTCATTTAATCTATTGCTCTGTGGCCTAAAGGTTCTAAGGCCTCATAAGCTCTACAAGATACCTTTTCACTTTAGTTCTTACCAGTTTAAATGGTATTTGGAATTCTTGGTAAATATTTGGGAAGGTCACAAATGTCACAAGGAAGAAAGAACTTGTATAGACAGAAATTATAGAAATGTCACCTACTATAAATTTTGAACATGAGGTTGTTAGAACAATCAAAGCATTTAGCGATTAAAAAGTATAGGTCTCTGTCTTACTGCAGAGTTTTGGTACAAACCAAGACAATAGATATCAGTGGTTTGGCCTCATGTTTCATAAGGATGGATATTCTCAGAACTAATAAAAATACAGACTTTTATGTCATAAGGGCAAAAATGAGTCGATTGTATTGAGAATAATGAGTCTATCTACATTCTATACTATACAGCACTGCCATCCATTTCAGAAGGGAAGACCTATTCTTTCCATCAGATTAGTATTCTAAGAAACAGGAATGATAGTGGAAGTTCTTTCACGAATGCAAATACAGGGTCATTATAGATTCAACTAATAATGATAATTTAAAAATGAGTCATTATGATACTAAGAGTACTTCTGACTCAGGCTCTGATTCATATTATTAAAATGCCATTGGTTTCCAAAACCAACTTTTCAACTGATATTTAGAGAGGTAGGGTGGGGGTGGATTGAATATCACCTAATTGTTTTTATGGATGAAATAGTTGCCAAATTCAGATCTCTACATATACAATAGTTTCAATTGTATTCAATTCAATTAGGAAGACTTAGTCATTCTTTTGTGATTCATTGACAAAAGTAACAACAACAACAACAAAATAAATTAACACTAGACCAAACAACAATGACCATCACTTTCAACCAAAATATCAAAATAAGTCTTGCATTACTTTATATACTTAGATAATTTAAACTCTATAGAATTTTTTAAAAAAGACTTTATCACTTCAAGAGTTATCAAGAATTTCGAGTGGTATTAAAATGATTTGGAATTAATGAATGCACATCAATATAAATGATGAACGGATAGCTTACTGTGATAGATGTGTTGTTCATTTGGTGCCAACCAAATTATTGAAATTCAAAGGAATACACATAAACATCCAGTAGTTGAGAATGACTAACAACAATGAACAAAAACTGGAGAAAACATTAATTCTTCACATGGAGATAATATTAAAACATTCTGATAATGTTTTAATGTTTAATGTTTAAAATGTAGGCATTCAATATATGTTTGATATCCATGTTAACATCCTTTTGGCTTTATGAAAGCTTCTGATACAGGTCTTGAAGATACTATTTTAACATGAGCATGTTTGTAACAAAATATTTCATTTATCAAAGGAGAATTTTGAATTAAAGAATAATTCAACCTAGGGTGGCTCAGTGGGTTAAAGCCTCTGCCTTCAGCCTAGATCATGATCTCAGGGTCCTGGGATCGAGCCCTGCATCAGGCTCACTGCTCAGCAGGGAGCCTACTTCCCCCACTCTCTCTGCCTGCCCCTCTGCCTACTTGTGATCTCTCTCCTCTCTGTGTCAAATAGATAAATAAAATATTAAAAAAAAATCCAACGTATGAAGAAAATAGGTGACAAATTGCAAGACAATTTGGAATAATATCTATGTTACACTAAATAAAAACCACCATGAACAAACCAAAAAAATATGCTTTCCAGCATTAATATTTATAGGTATTAAAGTTAACAATACAGAAGATTGTTATCTGCCATTGTAACCAACATATGCCAACTTAGGTGTCAAGCTTCGTGTTATAAACACATAGTTTTTGGATCACCCAAAATAATTCCATTCATTTTACTTTATTACCAGGAGTTAGATAAAGCCCTGTCACTTATTCATTTTACAACTGGGGGAATCTTCCTTAAATTCTTGGATTCGTTGTTTGTGTAGTCAGATAATGATGTTTACCTTGAAGGACTGTCATGAGAATCAACTGGAATAATGATTATATAAAAATTATGTAGAACAGTAGCTGGCATATATTAGATGAACAATAAATTATAGCTCTTCACCACATTGTCATTATCATTTATGCCCTAAACAACTGTCATGGTTTCCTTGCTAGGCAATGTTCTTGAATCTTCTCAATACCATTCTATGTGCAATATTTCCCAAACAACATGTCAGTTGCATCATGTCCCTGGTCCAAATTGTCTTCTCATTAAATTAAATTTTAATGGCTTACTCTGACCCTCATATTTCCCTATGTTGCTATACTGCTCCACTTTTCTAGACTAATATTTCCACATATTCCATATGCAGCAACCAAATTGCATTCTTATTCTAGCACATATTTGATCCTTTCTCACCTGAATGCTTTATTTACACTATCCACTCTAGTGTGCCAGGTGGCATCATGGAACATGTGGTGGCATTTGCCTTTTTTAATTCTCAAATCAATATCCTGCCCTTTCCCTCTTTGGCACTGCATCATAGGGAACTACATTTCCCAGATAGCCTGAGCAGCTCATTTCTGAGTCAAACTAACCAAGGAGAGGCACTGTAGGAAAACTGAAAGGTGAAAGGAAGGGAAAAACAAGAGTATTTCTCTCTCTCTTTTTTCTTCTTTCTGTCTCTATAGCAAATCCAGCATTTCCTTCATGTTCTCTGATTCAGCAAGTGAACCCCTTGCTCTATGATCTTAGATTCTTCTGGAGGCTTTGTATGTTAGGCTCTGGTTAAGCTATCTGTTTCCCTCCAAACTTCCCTCTAACCTGGAGGTAGCTTGCAGAGATTGGTGTTCTCAGAAATAGCTGCTTTGAGTTATTAGTTTTTACACCTGAGCAATTCCATCACCTGAATATCCATTTTGTTGTTTTAAGTTTTCTTAGGTTGAAGACTTTAGAATAGTTTCTTTTTGGATTTAAATACTGTCTTTGTGATGCTGGGGAAGCTAATTCTCTGAGCCTCAGTTTCTTCACTGACAACTTAATAGTGTTTTGTGGTGAGTAAATAAAAACATGTGTGAAAACACATAGGTATTATTAGTTAATACTTAGTTTTCAACCCTAATTTTTTAATGTTCTGAATGCTTTAAGCACACATGGGCTAAAATTAGTTAGTTATTTGAATGTCAGGGAATAAAGAAAAATCTCTAATAATGTTTATCCTTCAGAAGCATCTTATTATTTATACCATTTATGCTCTGAAATTATATCTTATTATTAATTAGAATCTTAAGGTGTTTTAGTAGTAAGCAATGTTAGATTTAATGGATCTTCAATAACAATTGTATAATAAATGTAATTTTCTAAGTAAATATATAAGGTCTTTTTCCAAGAAAATATTATGTGACTCAGGGGATGTGTGCCAGGTGAATATGGATGAACTGAGGGAAAACAATTCCGTAAGTCCCGAGGGAGACAAATAACAGGAGGAGTGAGGGATTTGTTGGATAAACATTAAGGTCAGGGGATTAGAATAAGGCATCAGAAGGAACTTTCCAATTACTGAGGATTTTCTGTTTCTGCCCTCAGTTTGAACAAAGAACTAAAGCAATCTGGGACAATTTCCCACCAATGGACCCCACCACGTTAGAGATCAGAGATATTCTCTCTTCTCCTATAGTGGGGCCCTACTATGTCTCATGATTATTTTGAGGACACCTCTTCAGACCGCAAACTATTTTCCTACAGTTTTTCCCAGAACCATGACTACTGGTCTAGTGTTGCTTGTGGCCAGTCATTTACATTTGGTCCTGGGAAGAGTACTTACCAGCATTTCAGGTTTAACAAATCTGTGAACTCTGACTGTATGAAGTACCCAATTCCAGTATGATGTCTACAAAAGAGAACAAAGGTTAAATCTCTTCCCCTCAAATAAATAAACTTCTGCTTTAAGAATCTGGAGTCTAGAGAACTTCATTTAAACATTTCACTTGGTGGGTTGGAAAGGATAAATATAAACTCTTTGTAAAACTAGGGCACTTGGACTCTACCATAAACCATTGCGTATATCTGCGACAAATTTTGGTTAGATATAAAAAGACCTCAACCTGTATTGGAGATCATTGGAGTAGGGATAACCCAATTTCCCCCAGGGCTTTTCCATCTGTGGATTAAATGTAGTGGTCAAAATAGGATGAGATTGGAAAGAAGCAAAAATTCTTTTAATTTGTTGTGACTTGTCAGCTATATACTTCAAGAGAAATTTTGTTTCCTGTAAGCCAAGGATTCACTGGCTCTATTACCACTAACTTTTAGGCACCTAACCCACAGAACATTGAGCAAAAATATATTAAGTATTTGACTGAAACAATACAAGTTATTTGGTGAGATGATCTGAAATAATGTCTACCAAACATAATCTTGCTCAATCTCATAATCTATCTCAATATAAGCATAGGCAATTTAAAGCATACTCATTGCTCCTTGAAAATACATAAGATTTGGGGGCCCCTGGGTGGCTCAGTCGTTAAACGTCTGCCTTCAGCTCATGTCATGATCCCAGGGTCCTGGGATTGAGCCCCACATTGGACTCCCTGCTCCGTGGGAAGCCTGCTTCTCCCTTTCCCACTCTCCCTGTTTGTGTTCCCTCTCTTGCTGTGTCTCTGTCAAATAAAGAAATGAAATCTTTAAAAAAAAAAAAGAAAATACATAAGATTTGGAGTTTTTCCCCTAACTAGCTAGCTGTCACCACTGTAGTGGAAGTTAACTCAGATTCTTAATATAGGATTGAACGAGTTTACTTTAAACCATAGAAATTGTTTTTCTTCAATAGCTTTACTCTATTTGTTGTGTTCCTAATGGGGATGATAAAAGATAAAGGTATCAGCCACCAGGATCAACATATAATGAACTATGTATACTATGACCCAGAATTAAATACATGTTAAAAGAGAGGTTTTATGAGAGGAGAGTAGAAGGGACAATTACTCTCATTAAAGTGTTGGGGAAGATGTAATGGAAATCACATTTAAGTCAGGGATTAAAACACAGACAGCGTTTTAGCTAGGTTGAGAAAACAATGCACGCAACATCACAGAGGCTGGAGCGTGGAGAGGATATTTGGAACACCACTTGGTATTGACGAGTTTGTAATTCCAGCTGGAATGAATTGAGAAATAAGCCTAGGAAGATTAATTTGGGATATAAATAATAGGATTTGGATATTGAGATTACAGGGTTTTATTATTTTGACAAAGGGATAACTTTTCAGACATGAGGCCATTCAACCTCTAGTTTAGAAAGGTAAAGCTTGGCAGGTATATTGGTGGGATATTCCTATATCTAGGAATAGACCAGACAAGAGATTCTGAGTGCTTGGACTAACTAAGCTCAGCGGCAGCGGAAATGGAAAGTATGAGTAAACAAGAAAAACATAATAGTTGCATCAAAAGACCTAGTAACCAAATGAGAGTAGTGAGGATCCCAATTGGACAGAGAAAAAAGCATTTCAAGACTTCAGAAATTCAAAACTGAAAAATGACTGTAATATGAATAAGCATGTAGAACACCATAGAGTGGGAATAGATTATCGAAGAGAGTAAGTAGTTTAAGATGTTGAATTGAAAATATATACGGGTACTTGAATATGTAAAGGTTTTGGGAGTCTGTAGCTCAGGGGAGAGGCTGGAATTGTGCCTGAGTCTTGCCAATACAGCAATTCGGAGGGTTTTGTCCTCAGGCCTTTTTTCTATCTGACACAAAAAGGATTCCCCTGCAGACCCACAGGAGTGAACTTTCAGCAAGTTTCTCCTGAGACTCAGACTGAAATTCTTAATTACCTGTTTGTTGCTCCCACCCAGACGTTAAAAAAAAAATGTCAAACCCAGCATGTCCAAAACTGATATCATATCCATTCTCTAGTCAAACTTGCTCTAACTCCTGCAGAAAAGGCCATACCAGTGAATGTCATTCCTATCAACTTGGGCATCTGCAACTTCAGTCACAGTAACATGAAAAGAAGCATATACACAAGCCTGTGAGTCACCCTAGACTCTCGTGCGTCCTGGTATCGCTAGTGTAGGCCCTCAGTCCTTCCTTTAGGCTTACTGAAACAAATTTCTACCAAAAGTCTTTGCCTCTAGACTGTCAAATCTATTTCCCATACAACTTACCTGATCTACCTGATCATACAATACGATCATCTCACACTCATCACATTGCAGTCTACTTAATGCATCTATTACACTCTCCAGGCATTAAATTCTATGGAAGAAATGTCATCTCTGCTGGTGTTTTTTGGGATTACTTTCTGCAGTAGTAATCCTTAAGCATTTTTGAATGAATGCAAATATTCCTACTTAGGAATAGTTAATATAAAATGGCAGTGGAGATCGTCCAGATTTAGAATAAAGAAAAAGATAGTCGAGGAAAAAACTTTGAGAGGAAAAAAGAGATAAAAGAAAATGAAACCGTAGAGGGTGTTAAAAAGGTATAATCATATGAAGACCAAAGGAAAATAATATTTAAGGGAAGAATGTTTTAAGAAGTAAGATCTATTTCCTTAGACTCTGCAAGCAAATTATCACTCTCTGACACTTTGCTTCTTCCTTTCACTTGTCAGACTGAAGTGTTCTCTTTCTTTTTCTCTAAAAGTTGCATCCATCCTACTGTTGTCCCCAGCTTCATCCCATGCCAACCTCTCTTCCCAGCCTGCATGATCTCTCTGGGAACTTACGTGCAATTTCAAGATATAAACCATTACTGATAGCACAGTGACTCCCAAGTCCACATTCCCAGCCCTCTTTGGTTCCTGTGCTCCAATCCTGTAATCCAACTTTTCGCAGCATTATATCCAAAGTGAAAACAGCCTTTCTCCCAAATGTGTTCCTCTCACTCCTCCCATATTGTATAGATTTTATTAAATGTAATCATTCTTTATATTTCACAAGCTTGAAATGTGCTTTATCCTCGACTCCTTTCTCTCTTACACTGTAGATTAGTCACCAAGGTTCGTCAGCTTGACCTCTTAAATGTCTTACATTTTCTCCCCTACCATCATACTTCTGTTTTCATTCAGTTCTTCAACATATGCCGGGTGGATTATTGAGGAGGCTTCAAACAGGTATGTTCTCCACAATCACTCTTAATCCAAAGTATCCTTCATATGATTGTCAGAAATAATTTTCTAAAGTATAATGTTGAACAAACTCATCTGTTTCAAAAACTCAACAAATTTTTTATAAAACAAATAGTTTTATAAAAAACTAACTCATCTGTTTCAATAAATAAAAACTTAACTCCCTACCGATCAGAGAAAATTTCCAAGCTCACTAATATCTTATACATGGACCCCTAAGACATGGCAGCAACTATATTTTAAGTATCATCTTCCCTAAATGTTTTTCCACATCACAAAAGCAAATAGAAAAACTCTTATTTTTTTTAAAAACTCTATGCCTCGTTACATTTCTATGCCTTTCTAGAATCTGTATCCTTATTGTGGAATTTTTTTCTCCTGTCCACTAATAGTTACTTTTTGGAGAATATCTGCTTATCCTTGATGAATTGTTTAAATGTCACCCCTTTAATGGAAATCTTTTCAGATTTAAAGTGTTAAATCCAACTTTTCAAGGATGAAAGCCTCTGGCCTGTAGTTACAAGCTATGCATTCTTACAAATTTATATCTGTGACAACCATTTCAATTGTGATCTTAATAAAAGTCTGTTCAAAAGAAAATTACCTCTAGTTACTTTTCCTGCCCTCTGAATTATCTCTTTGGTATAGTGTTCACCTTTGATTTTACTACTTTTTCAATGAGTGCTTGCTTTTGTTTCATTGCAAATATTATATGAAAACACAGAGCTTTGGAAAATGCAAATACATACATTTGTACCATAACGCATTGGTTAGAGCTAATTTGTATCAGATGCTCAGCCATTAGATAAGGAGGGATTTCTTGACTGGAAAGAAGACTATGAAATTGTTATCAAGAAATTAATCTCGTTTTTTTCTTTATTTTGCCTTGCTAAGAAAATAAAAGACGTGAGCTTTTCTTTATATCAGTGTTGTACTGATACACCCCTCTGACCCCCGCCACCTGAGCGCTACAAGGCATATTTAACAACAAGCGAATATTCAAGAAGCACACCATGCCGAAACGCACCCAATCTACAGATGAGAGTCCCTGCCTTAATGCCGTCTGAAACATGATGCTCCGAATTTTGGCCTGAGTAACCAGAAAGAAAGAAAGCTGTTTGATGCAGAGGGCACACCGAATGAAATCCTATCATGCTAAGCATCACAATTGTAAAGTCAGGATGAATAAGAAGAAATGGAAAGCTATTCATTGAAGCTGCCTCCACATGGGACAAATGATTCTTATGCTTCAAGTAGATTTAACTGTCCCCAAACAGCAATCTCAGTCTCATACAGGAAATGAAAATAAAAGCAAGCAAGCAGCCGGTCAGAAACAGTCACCACCTTCTGGGTACAGCCACTTGAGAACTGGTAGAATGTGTAGCCGTGTAGGATCCACGCAATTATAAAAACATCTGAACGGGGATACTTGAAAATGGTCTTTAACTCTGCTGGGATGTTGAAATGACTTTTTTGAACTTTTCTCATTTTTCTCGGGTTTCTTTTTCCTGACTCTCCAAGGTAAATTATGACTTAAATGTTTCGTGCGAGGCTTTCTGTGTTGGATTTGGGGGCTTATCATAATTTTATTTCGTGTATGTTGAGAGGTTTTAATAAATTGTGTCAACCAGAAAAACAGTGGGAATCATTGTTTCGTATGTGAGGTGACAGCCTGCAGGCTTAAGCTCTTATTACCTGAAATTCCACTGAATTCTAAATTTCAGCACACTTTTTAAATTTAGCTGTTCGTACTTTATATATGTTTGCTAATTACAGATTTTAATTCTTGATGCCCAAGCATTATATTGCAATTAAAGCCCTGTTATGAATGGGGAAGCCAATGGGTTGGAATCAGATTGAGCCTCTTTATTAATTATGTTTGTCTATTTGTCTGTGTGTCTTTATCCCATTCAAGTGGCTGTCACAAAATACTACAGATTGGCCTAACTTGTAAACAACAGGAATTTATTTCTCACGTTTTTAGAGGCTGGGAGTCCTAGATCGGAATGCTAGCAGGGTTTGGTGAGGACTCTTTTTTTGGGTCACAGACCACTCATTCCATCCTCACCTGGTAGAAAGGGCAAAGAAGCCCCTGGGCCTCTTTTACAAAAGGCATTGATTTTATTCACGAGGGATCTGCTCTTCAGATCCAATCAATCCCCAAAGTTTCCACCTCCAAATAACATCACTTGGGGCATTGGTATTTCAACATATGAATTTGGGGAGACCCAAATGTTTAGATCATAGCAGTGTGTGTGTGTGTGTGTGTGTGTGTGTGTAGTTTTGATTGGATCTGTCCAATCAACATAGACTTCAATATTAGTAAGATTATCAGGAAGTCAAGATTGTAATTAATAATGTGTATTGGTCTTGAAAGTCCCCTTTTATGAACTTTCAAAATGTTTGTATATTAGCACAAAATGTGGGCACACTCATCATAGGTTTGTTGTGAAAATCATAAGAAATTAGGTGTTCAGTCAGTTTGTAAATTCTAAGCTTATGCACAATGAAATACTTTGCTATTTAGATGGCTACATTGTTAAAGAATATTAAACTAAGGGTCCTGTAATTTAAATTCTAATTTCCATTCTAGTACTTGCTGGTTTTGTGAGCATAGGTGAATCAATTAACTTTTCTGAGCCCCTGTAAAAAGGAAACTGGTTTTTGTGGGTCATGATCATTTCAAAGAAACCTACTTGCTTCATTTGTCCTTTTAAAATTTTTAGCTAATAGTTATAATAATAAATAAAATACTTGTCACTGAACATAGAATTCAATATTAGTAAGATTATCAGGAAGTCAAGATTGTAATTAATAAAGTACATACATGATCCAGCTATGGACTATAGGATTATAAATATTTGATATTTTGATATAGAATTCACTTTTGCTACAACACTTTGTGCACAATTCTTGCAGTCTAAGATATTTTCACATATTAGAAATGGAAATGCTGGTTCAACTACAGCCCCTTAGATTTCCTACAGCTGAGGGCACAAACTTGAAATTAATGACAAAATTTAGAGTTGTGATTTGGGTCAGAGATGAGAAGAGTTGTAACTGGCAACAGTAATATTAGTAGAATAATGGTAGTTAATATCTAAATGAGCACATACTCTATTTTAGGCAGTCTTCCAGATGGTTTGCATGAATATATGGTGCCATCTTCATAATATCCCTTGGAAATAAGCACTAATATTATTTTAAATTTTACGGAAGGAGAAAATGAAGACTGGGAGGTTTAGTTCTCATAAGTAGCAGATAGAACTGAGATATGAGCCAAGGCAGGTGGGCTCCACGGAATCACTGTGCTGTTCTAGCTGCGAATCATGATCTAACCAGTTAAGCTAACCTGAAAATATGTATTAGTCTTATTAGTCTGTACCTAAAATGGCAATATTAATAATAACTTCCTCTCGCTGTTTTACAGGTGGATTTTCAAACATTCCAGGAATATTAGATGAGAACATTCAAGTTATTATATACATTTTTCTATGTGATAGTGTCTTGTCAGCTCAGGCTACTAAAATAAAATAGCATAAACTGGGTGGGTGGTTTATCAACAAAAGAAATTTATTTCTCACAATTCCGGAGGCTGAGAAATCAAAGATTGAGGCGCCAGTCAATTCTGTGTCTGTTGAGGTCCCTCCTCCTTGTTGCAGAGGTCTATCTCATTGCCTGTCCTCACATGGCAGGAAGAGCCAGCTAGCTGCCTGGCCTCCTATTAGAAGGGCACTGATACCATTCAAGAGGGATCCACCCTTGTGACCTAATTATCTCCCAAAGGCTCCACCTTCACATACGATCCCATTGGAGATTAGATTTCAACATACGAATTTAGGGGGCTAAAACATTCAATTCAAAACAGATGATCCAATGTAGACATGTGCTTTCAAATCTTATATTTCAAGCAATACACATGATCTATACAACCACAAATACATATGCAATTAGAATTAAAACAAAACAAAACAAATAAACACTATATATTGTTTTTAATAACAGGCTATTGTGTGCAACATTCTTGTAGGTAGTTTTTGTTAAGAACAAAAATGATCTTATAAGGAGAAAATGTCTCCTTTATATTTATTTCAAAAACTTTCCTCATGTAAAATTTACAGGCATTTTTTCAGCCAATCTAGACAAATTTTGGAACAGAAACTTTCTGTTGTGTATTTTGGTATGAAGTTCTCATGTTTTTGGACCTCTAGTTCAGCAGTAATATAGTCTATTGAGTTAGTGGGTGTATATGCAGAAATCAAGAATATGCTACGACTTGTCCTTTTACAACCAGTTTTTAATTAATTTGCTGATCTCCTACCAATTTTTTTCCAGTGACTTTTTCCAAGCTGTCTTCACTTTCTACAAGTACTTGACCCTCAGGAGATTTCTTTATCTCCCTATTGAGAAAATTGAAGTTATTTGACACCTGATCCCATTAATTTCTCACAACTCAAAATCTAAAACTGGCACGCCATTTACAATGTTTACTCTCAGTGGGCTGAGACCACCCACTCTACATTTTATTGAAGATGTCTTTAGCAACTTTTATTAGTGCTAGGTAAAATTTGGGCCCATTACCAAAACTCAGCCTGGGAAGTGATTATTTCCAGATTTTACATATGAAAGAATTGAGATTGAGAATACTCCTCAAATCATAAAGTTAATCAGGGGTGGAGCTAGAAGTAAAAGCCAAGTTTCATCTCAGTTTGAAGACTGTCCTCACTCCTTTTCTTCAGATTGCCAATTAACTCAGACTAGTTTCAGTTTTTTACTCTTTTTGCTAAGCCTATTTTTTCAATGGTTAGAGCACAGTTAGAACCTTTACAGACTAAAAAGAAAAGATACTTCTTGCAATCCATTTAATTCTTTAAGCTATTAACTTCTCTCTTTACTTTCTTTAACCATCAACATTTTTGAAAGAGTAATTTGGACCTTCTTTCTACCTACAAATAACATTTTTAATCTGGTTTTAGCTCAAACAATATATGAAACAAATCTCTTAAGAGTTATAAATGTGTTTATCATTACACAATGATGACACAGCTTTCAAATCCTTGACTTCTTATTAGCACTTTTGCATGCTTGATCTTGCACTTCTTGCTTGATTCCAACTCCTTTGGATTTTATGGCATTTCAGAATGCAAACTATTACCTCTGTGTCTGTCTTCTACATGATTCCTTGACTAATTCTCTTTATCATCCACCCAACCCCAATATGTAGGCATTCCCTGTGGTTCTGTCATCTGCTCAGGATCCCGTCTGTTATTTTCCCTTTGCCTGGCTAACTCTTCAGCATCAGAAAAATACAAATCAAAACCACAATGAAATACCATCTCACATTGGTCACAATGTCTAAAATTAACAAGTCAGAAAATGACAGATGTTGGTGAGGACCCAGAGAAAGGGGAACGCTCTCACCCTCTTGGTGGGAATGCAAGCTGGTATAACCACTCTGGAAAATAATATGGAGGTTTCTCAAAAAGTTGAAGGTAGAGCTACCCTGCAATCCAGCAATTGCACTAGTAGGATTTACCCTAAAGACACAAATGTAGTGATCTGACGGCCCCCACCGGGGCCCAATGTGGCCACCACTATGGTCAGTGATGATGTATCCATGATGTTCATCACGAGCAAAGAGGACTTGAACTGCCAGGAAGAGGAGGATCCGATGAACAAGCTCAAGGGCCAGAAGATCGTGTCCTGCCGCATCTGCAAGGGCAACCACTGTACCACCTGCTGCCCCTACAAGGACACGCTGGGGCCCATGCAGAAGGAGTTGGCTGAGCGGCTGGGCCTGTCCACCGGCAAGAAGGAGAAGATGCCCAGAGAGCTGGAGCCCGTGCAGGCTGCCCAGAACAAGACGGGGAAGTACGTGCCTCTGAGCCTGCGAGATGGGGCCAGCCGCCTTGGGGAGTTCATGCAGCCCAACCGCAGAGCTGACGACAATGACACTATCCGTGTCACCAACCTGTCAGAGGACACTCGTGAGACTGACCTCCAGGAGCTCTTCTGGCCCTTTGGCTCCATCTCTCACATCTACTTGGGAAAGGACAAGACCACTGGCCAGTCCAAGGGCTTTGCCTTCATGAGCTTCCACCACCGTGAGGATACCGCACAAGCCATTGCTGGGGTGTCCAGCTTTGGATATGACCACCTCATCCTCAACATCGAGTGGGCCAAGCCATCAACCAACTAAGCCAGTAGCCATCTTTGCTGCTGCTTCCCGGCCCCAGGACCCCATGGCCCTAGAAGATAGCTCCCGAGAGCAGGGGGCTCCTGGCAATAAAAAGGCTCCAGTTGTCAAAAAAAAAGGGGGGGCACCTGCACTCCAATGTTTATAGCAGCAATGTCCACAATAGCCAAACTATGGAGAGAGCCCAGATGTCCATCAACAGATGAATGGATAAAGAAGATGTGGTATATATATATATGCTATATATATATATATATATATGGTGTGGAATGGAATACTATGCAGCCCACAAAACTATGCAGCCCATTATGCAGTGGGGATGGAATACTATGCAGCTCACAAAAAAAATGAAATCTTGCCATTTGCAATGATGTGGATGGAACTAGAGGGTATTATGCTAAGCAAAATAAATCAGTTAGAGAAAGACAATTATCATATGATTTCATTCATATGTGGAATTTAAGAAATAAAACCGAGGATCATAGGGGAAGGAGGGAAAAATAAAACAAGATGAAATCAGAGAGGGAGACAAACCATATTGAGACTCTTCATCATAGGAAACAGACTGAGAGTTGCTGGAGGGGAGGGGCTTGGGGCAGGGATAATCAGGTGATGGACATTAAGGAGAGCACATGATGAAATGAATGAGCATGGGGTGTTATATAAGACTGATGAATCACTAAACTCTACTTCTGAAACTAATAGTACACTGTATATTAGCTAACTGAATTAAAATTAAAAAATCAGAGGAGGCTATGAACCATGAGAGAGCATGAGAGACTGTGGACTCTCAGGAGCAAACTGAGGGTTTTGGAGGGGAGGAGGTAGGGGTTGGGCCAGCCTGGTGGTGGGCATTGAGGATGACATGTATTGCATGGAGCCCTGGGTGTGGTGCATGGACAATTAATGTTGTAACACTGAAAAAAATAAATGTATTTGGGGAAAAAAAAAGAAAAAATTTAAATTTAAAAAAATTGAGATGTAAAATAAATAAATAAATTACTACAAAAAGTTCTAGGGAGAGTGTAACAGGAACTACTGAGTGTGTATGTAGAGAAACTTTTGCAAACCTATTGAGAAATGTAGCAACAAATAGGCATATACTTACTGGAATAATAGAACTATACATTGAAAAACTGCTAATTTTTCGAACAGAATATATAAGTAAAATATCACTGCAATAAAAATATATGTGCACATGCACACTTACACCTATATATGTGTTTGTGTTTATGTCTTTGTGTTATATGTGTATGGAAAATGATATAAATGAAAATAACCGGGGAAATTCTAAAAGAGAAGAGAGTTGAGGGGTTGAAGGAAATAGCTCTATCAAATATTTAAAATGTTTAAAATTTATTATAATTAAAACATTGTGGTGCTGATATATAACTAAAAAGACAGATCAATGAACAAAATAGAAAGTACAGAAATAGAACACCATGAATGAGCAACTTAATATATCTAATCCTCTTTAGAAAGCCTAATTCTTTATAAGAAAATAGAACATGCAGAAAAATGTTAAGATGAAAAGACTATTACCATTTTTTTCATGAGAAAATGTTGTAATTTGTTCCCTGCTTTATAAAATCACATTACTTTTTAATATATTACATATGGCAAGTTAATTATAGATTACATAAATAAACTAAATAGAAATTAAACTAAATAAAAATGAATTATTGTTTAATATTACAAATAAATTACATTTATTTAAATTAAATTATAGTTATTTCATGTGAAGAAGTGGGCAAAATTGCATGGAGGGTGTATTTTTTGCCCCTTTAGCAAAATCCGTTCATAAGGTGTATTTTCTTTAGCTATATAGGACAGAGGAAAAAATATGCTCAAGTTCTTTTCCTCACACAGTATTATTAATTTTTTTCATTTGACTTGCTGATTCAAACTATACAGATACGCAAAATAGCCAAAACAATTTTGCAAACAAAACAAAACAAGACAAAAATGATGAAAGACTCTTTTTACTAGGTATTGAGGTTTCCTGTAAAGGTATAGTAATAAGGACAGACATATTAATTGGTGGAACAGAAATTGAGTCATACTTATACATATGTCAAGTGATTTTTTTTTTTCAAGTGATTTTTGACAACTATGCCAGGGCAATTCAATGAGGAAAGACTAGGATTTTTTTGTTTTTTGGTTTTTTTAAGCTTAGTGGATAACTACATGTACAGAAATGATTCCCTAAACTTACCTCGCAAAAATTAATTCTGTATGAATCTCAAAGGACTTACATATAAATACAAAGAAAAAATAATGAAAAAAATTAGAAAATATTTTTTCCTAAATGATAAAAAACACATTTTAAAATTCAGCTATAGTTGTGCTTGAAAGAAATTTTATGGCTTCACCTCCATTACTAAAGAAGAAATGTGTAAGATCCACAACTTAAGTTTCCACATTAAGAAGTCAGGAAAAGAAGAGCAGATTAAACCAAAGATTTTCAGAAAATAGGGTATAATTAAAATAAGAGTGGAAATAAATAATGTAAAAAACAGAAAACAACAGCGAAGATCAAGTCCAAAGTTTGGTAAAGATTAATACAATTGATAAAACCAATCAAAACTAATTAAAAAAGAGATAGAGTGAGAGAAAGTGAGGGTGCAAAAGAGAGAGAGAGAGAGAACGGACAATTTCACTCCTAGGTATCTACTCAAGATGTCCATTAAAAGATTTGTACAAGAATGTTTAAAGTATCATTATTTACAGTAGCCAAAACCTACAAACACCTAAAGATCCATCAAACAGAAAAGGGATCAACACATTGCGGTTCATCCCAAAAATAAAATACTGATGAAAAAATAATACACAAAAGCGTAGAAATGCTTCAAAAATACATTGAACAAAAGAAATCAAATACAAAAATGCTACTTTATGATTATATTTATCTGGAGTCCAAGAACAGGCAAAATTAATATATAGTGAGAAGAAACAGAAAGGGGTTCAGGAATGAATGTATTGATTGGAAATATGCATAAGGAAAGTTTCGGGATCAATGAAAATGTTATGTTTGGTTTTAGGTGACAATCACATGTGTATACAAAATTGTCTAAATTCATCTCTCTAAGCATCTTAGATATGTGTACTTAATTTTATGTAAATTATATAATAATAACTAAATGAACTTATAAATCAACTAGAAACAGGCCATTATATGGCCATTAGGACTGTATTTTAGGATTTTTACCAGATATTAATGTAAGAAATCTTGACAGCTAGACTCAATGACTGAAAAGGCAGTATATAAAATATTAGAATAATGGTCGCATGGAAATCACATAGTATACTTTCTTAAATTAAAAAAAAATAAGTGAGAGACACTTACAAAAGTTAAATTATGCAACTGACATTAATTTGTTATAATTTCTATCCTATACATGATTTTTTGTATGAATTTTAAAGGTGCAACCTTTTTATAAGTTTATAACTGATTCCTACAAAATTTCTACGGGATTGAACTAGTCATATTTCTTGCTGCCTTCTCACTCCTCCTATGCAACTTATGGTTAATATTTCATGTATATATGATAAAACATTTATTTCGGTTTCCATTAAACTTAAGAGTAAGTATAAAGGCTTAAGCAAGGCGGGTCGCTGTGAACAAAATAATCTTAGACATTGTTGTTGACTCCAACAGTTTGAATTCTTACAAATTAAAAAAAAATTAAAGGATTATTCCTTTGAAGATCTCTTGAGAGAAAAGTATTAAGAAATAACAATATATTATTTTCAAATCCATCCATATATATATATATATGTATGTGTGCATATATGTGTATATATACACACACACACATATATATGAATTACTTTCTATGAAAGTCCCAGAAAATAAGTAGAAGCCAAGTAAGAAAAGTTAACATAACTATAATTAGAAGACATCAAATTTGTAGGCATCATCTACTTTTAATAAATTCATCATTTGTTCTTATTGCTTAAAACTGTTACATGTGCATTTTAATTTCCCTGTGAATGGAACCTTTCGCATACCCTTGATAGTAGACAGAGAAAAGTCTCGGTTGTCAGGAATACAAACCACGAAAGCTCCTGCTGAGTGTGCAGTAAGCTGTCTGAGTTTTACATGAAGAGGTCAGAATTTCTTGAAGAGTCACTTTCCAAGTATAGCATGCTTACAATAATTAGTATCCTGACTACTCAGGAGATGGTTGTAGACACAGTCGTTGTTTAAGGTAACGGGCACATCAATGGCAAGGCACTACATATTGATCTGTGCAGTGACATCCTTCTAACTATGTCATCTGAGTGAAAGAAGCCCCAAATTAACCAATAATAAAGTGTTAGAAGTTGTAGGAGCTGATCTCTTGGGACTTGTTCTAGAAGAGTATAGATGCCCCTCCCCCACAAGGCCATCAATCCTGCTAAAGGACTCACAGTGACATTAAGTTGACCAGTAGACAATGTAAAGCCTACAGTAATGCTGGATCCCATTTAATATGGGTGTATGTGCCATTTTTATATTAGTTTTCTGGGTGTAAATACATAATAATGTATGCATAGCTACATAAATAAAATACATATATATATGCTATCAGCATCTGAAGAGACTTGAATCAATGAGAATACTATATAAAGTAAAACTGTCAGACGTTACACATCTTTGATAAAACAATTTCACTAATTTGATGAAACTTAATTTCAGAAGCAAAAATCTAAGTGGTTATACATATTTCCATCAGAATTAGATAAGGGATAAACTTTTTGGCAAAATTTGTTTTTTGTTGTTTTACTTTCTGATTTGGTTATATTTTCTATGTTAAATATGGGCCCTAGCTACACAGTTTATGAACTGATCACAAATCAATCTGGTTAGACTATGCTAATGCCAGAGACCACACACGTTTTAAAAACAATCAACAAAAAATTATAATTAGATTTATTTTTGTCCAAGTTATCTCTTAATATTTTTACATATTTACATTAAAAATAATTATTCAGTTGTAAACTTTTGGATTTTGTCTTGTATTTTTTTTTAAAGATTTTATTTATTTACTTGACAGAGAGAGAGATCACAAGTAGGCAGAGAAAGAGGAGGAAGCAGGCTCCCTGCTGAGCTGAGAGCCTGATGTGATGCAGGGCTTGATCCCAGGACCCTGAGATCATGACCAGAGCTGAAGGCAGAGTCTTAACCCACTGACCCAGGTCCCCCTTTGTCTTGTATTTTGATATAAACTTTCACAACATATGTTTTCATGGGCTAGTCTCTCAATTTCTGTGGTCATTTTGAGGGTACTCATGGACAATATGGATTTACTCTAACTTTTGTCCGGCCAAAAATTAGATCCCATCTTACCATTCTCCCCTAACTAGTCAATATGAGGTTTTTCTGTGATGGATTTTTTTTTATTATTAACATATAATGCATTATTTGCTTCAGGGGTACAGGTCTGTGAATCATCAGTCTTACACAATTCACAGCACTCACCATAGCACATACCCTCGCCTATGTCCATAATCTAGCTACCCTATCCCTCTCTGTGATAAGTTTTATAAAAAAAACCCAAAAAACTTTGTTTTTTTTTTTAAACCATAACTTTGGTAAACAGATTTTTCCTTTTTCAGAAAATAGACGCTGATACCAACAGGAGTGATATAGGCTTCTACAACACAGGGTTCCAGCTTCCAATGGCCTTTGTAGCTCATATCAGAATCTCCACACAAGTCTTCTATTGTCTCTGACCTGTTATATGGTCCAGTTTGCTATTAAGCAGGGGAAATCAGCTTTATAAAGTAGACCAGGAAAATTTTACCCATTTCTTCGGTGAGGTTAATTTTTACTGAATTTTCCTGGCTGTTAGTCAGTACGAGCATAAGACACAACTTCCCCTCTGATTGTTATCAGGAAAGGAAAGAATGGTGGAGAAAAATCTTAGCTGGATTGTAGGCTGTGGGGAATATCTGGTCATTGGTTATCATCTTTGTCAGTTTGGTTAGTTTCCCAAGTAAGCAAGGAAGTTGAGATTAAAACTTGATCTAAAATATGCTTCCCATTAGTGAATCTCCGTTTGTCAGAGCTGATTCTTCTTCACTTGTCTCTTGAGACCATTCATTGCCCTCCTCTTCCCTCTTTTTTCCTCTAGGAAGCTGGTTCTCTATAAATTCCTCAATTGCACCCTCTCGTACTCTGAATTTTTATGGGGTTTGGCCCCTGCAAGGCAGCAGGAGAATAAAGATGTGGGGAAAGAGACCCCATGGTATTATTCCACCCTCCCTTTACTTCCTTGCTGTTTTAAATGGTAGCTACCTTTTTTTTATAGTCACAGATCCTTTGTGGTGATCCTAATTTTATGGTTCCATTTTTCCTGGGTTCTGCTGATGTCATTTCCTCACCTACGCCTTCAGGCTTAGAGTAGTAATGTCCGTATGTTCTTGTTTCTCTTCAGAGCTTCACCATCACAGACTGATTACTTTAACTCAGCTAGTAAATTATCCCTTCAATAAACTATTTAGTTAAATTATTTGGGATCCAGGCTGGTATATCTAACTATATCATACGCATGCACACATGCATAAGTAAGGCGTGTGTTCTATTATCTATTTGAATTGAGAACAGGATTATTTTTTTAATATACAAAGTCATAATTGTTCTGTCAGAGACACTTATAATGTTATAATTGTAAATTATGGAGCATTTATACGTGTGCTAAGCAGCTCTTCAGTATTTCCACATTTCCATGATAAAGATCGTGAAATCTATTACATTGGGTCTTCCGTAGAGCCAGGTGGTCTGTCAACAAAAACAGTGCATTGGGAAAGTCTACAAGTCGTAGTTACATTTAATGAGTCATAAAATCAGGAAGTTTGGGTCCTTGTCTTAGGTAGCTTTACTTTTTACTTTACTTACTTATTAAAAAGTTCCCATCCAAGGGCGCATTGGTGGTTCAGTCCGTTAAGTGTCTTGTCTGCAGGTCAAGTCATGATCCCAGGGTCCTAGGGTCAAGCCCCATGTCAGGCTCCCCATTCATGGGGAGCCTGCTTCTCCCTCTCCCTCTGCCCCTCCCCCCTCCCACTCATGTGCTCTCTCTCTGCTCTCTCTCTCTCAGATAAATAAAATCTTTTTTTAAAAAAGCTTTCATCCATTCATTCATCATAACTTTTTATATCCCAATTTAAAACATCTTAGAGAAAATAATTGTAAAATTTTATTATCTAATGTCTATCATAGTAACATGGCTGGGTTGTTACCCTTGAGTAAGTCCGGGTAGAGGCTTATGACTGCTCCAAAAAAATAAGTGATACTCTGATGCTTTCTAAGCATGTTCATAAAATGATACATCTTTTCCCAGCTCTCTCTCTCTCAGACATCAACTTTGAGAACTCGACTGCCATGTTAGAAGTTTGGTCATCCTACAGATGCCATCCTAGACAGAGCATTTGAAGAAACAACCAAGACAGAGAGAGATGCCTGAGGAGCTTTAGCTATCTGTGTCTTCTCAGATGAGGCATTAGTCATGAGAGGAAGGATGCCTCAGAGAGAAATTCAGCCACGCTCACCAGATGACTGCAACCCATGATAGTCCCCAAGCTAAAACCACCTGGCTGAACCTCTCCTGAATTATTAACTCACAGAAATCCAGACAGGTATTAAATCTATGTTTTTGTTTTAAGCTATTAGCTTTTAAATAATTTGTTGCCCAGCGATAATAACTGAAACATGCACCGGTTACAACGGAGGATATCGAAAAAGAAGAGTGTCACCAGATTTCTGAAATTTACCCCACCACCTGGAGTTGAAACTCCAAAAGTGATCATTATAACAAATATTTCTGGATTCCACCTCAGATTTAAGGTTATTTTTGGCCTAAAACCCCTGGAATTAGCATGCAGTCTTTCTCCCTCTCTCTTTCTCAATCTATTTCTTTTTTTCTCTCCATATACACATACATAATATTCATATTATTGTTTTTGTTTTTGTCTCAATCTGTCCTGAAGTACAGTAGTCTGCTAGAGAAAAACTCCAAATTGGAGAGTCCACGGCCATTGCAGAAAGATCACAGATTTGGAATCAAAGCTAAGTACCACTTTGCTGACTCTACAACCCACTTGTAATGGCATAGCTTAACTTGGTTGGCCTCAGGTTATTCATTTCTAACATGGGAACTATTGCTATGTAACTCATATCAGGATTGCAAGGGTTAAATTACATGAAGCAGTATATGAAAGAACTTAACTCATTCTTCAGTTAGCACCAGTTCTTTCCATTTCTTTCAGTAGTTGTAATACTCTAAATACGTGTTACAAATGTTCCCTGACACACTAGCTGAATTTAAGAAAAATAAATTTATTTGAGTTGAATACATTAAAGGCTGTAGTCAGTTTTTCACTAAAGATATTTTTATAAAGTTTCCACTTCTCTCCATTTTCCTGCCTTCACTTTTGTTTCCATATGGCTCGCACCAGATATGACTTTAAAAAAAAAAACACTTCATATATAGTTGTAAGATTTACAGAAAGATAATCAGGCAAAGTTTGATCCTCAGCAGAAACTATAAAATTAAAATGACATTTTGAGTGTTAAATAATTTTTGAGGGCTTTATTTTTTTTCACTAGTCATGAAATCCATGTTTTTTATTTTAAATTTTTAATGTGATTGTAAAAACATACCTTATAAAGATTAATTGAACAAATCAAGGTCACATGCCAATGTAAATTAGTTGGTGATATTGACTTTCTTTGAAAATTTCTTAGCAAAGTTTCCTCAACCAAAATATACTTGAAGAACTCTTATATTTACCTTTGAGATAATGTCAAATATATCATCAAAATATTTTCATCAAGAAGATGAGAATATAGATTACATACAAATATTGGAATCTTGGCATACATATCTGTTGAGACATTATCATTTACTTGTAGTCTTACTTAGTGGAACTTCACTGTATTATCATCCGTCCTCAGGTTCTGTCTAATAAACTTTCTTAGGAAAACATATCATTTTTTTCTACAGAATTTACTGACAATTGACAGACTTCAGAAGGAGGAGTAACATTGGTTGTACCATGAGGCCAAAAAATATAGACATTAGTTTAGAATCTGGAACATTCCTGGAACAGTAACAATTTCCAGTAGTAGCCCTGACAGGAACAAAATACATAGCTTGTTAGGTGTGCTTTTGTACTAGAACCATGGGAAATATTTCACAGATCCTGTGGATGCTATTATGTAAGCTATAGTTCCACAAATATGGGCAAGAAGCCAGGTGGACTAACTATAACTCTTATGTTAACATAAGATGCAGTTTTGCATATAAGGCTATTAGTAGCTATATATATTTATTCTTCTTTTATCCTTAAAGCCAGACATTTGAGTGAAAACTGTGTCTTGGGGGCACTCTCATCCATCATATTAAAATTTCTGTAATAGCTTTAAAGTACAACTTTTCCAGAAAGACTGTCTTTGCAACATTTGACCCACAAGTCTAGACTCCAGGGGGATAAAGTCCAGAGATATACTTAAGTAGCACTTTGAGCCCAGAGAGACTTGACACATTAAACTAATAAAAAATGACTGTACAACCATCTGTAAACATGAAGTGTCATATAAGTGCTTATTAATAAGCATTTTTCTTCAATTTATATTTATTTTTATTCCAAGATGCCTCTTAAAAATGCATTATGGTTTATTGTGTATACTGTCTTTCAAACAAATTGTATTCAAGGTATATTAGAGAGTTAAATACATGTCAGTGTGTGGCATAAATTATGAAAGGACACTTTGAATGGTAAATGAATTAGTGCATTCAGTCATAAGGGCAGGGAGAAATGGGTTGTGTAAGCGTCTGGCTTGAAATATCTAGACTCCCTGGAACCAACACTTCAAATCCCAGCAGGCCAGCTCTGTCCTTCATCCTTCTGAGATAAGAGTCCATTCAGTTTACAGTCTGCTGGTTTTTTGAATGATCCCTTGGAACAGTAGGCATGCCGGCTCTGTGTGAACATTTTACAGAGACAGGACAAGGGGAAAAAAAAAACTTTCAAGAGAATTTAAGCAGAACTGAAGTATCATTTTATGTGGGCAATATCTTAATGGTGAAGAGAGGCTGACTTAGAACATAGCAGGAGAAAGGGCTGGAAAAGAATATTCGAAGTTTTAAAAGAGGAAAGAGAAATTAGTATCTGATTGATTGCTACTACTGACTCCTAGAACTGTTTTTAAAATGGGGAAATGGATTCCAATATAATGGTAGAGTTTAAAGCAGTGTGGAATTGACCTATGCTACCTAGTTGATATTTTGGATTGGCCTATGATTTTTGATAAAGCCTTAACTGAATCCATAATGAGAAGCATTTATTATTTAGACAACACTTATGAGTAGAAGGCTGAAGAATAGGGCCTTATAATGTAATAAAAAGGACACAAGTCACATTTGAATATGGCCTTTCTAAAGACGTGAGCATGGTACTTTTAAGTGGGGATTTTCAACTTTCCCCAGCCTTTGTAAAATTTAAAGGTTTAAAAATATAAAGGGTTTGGGGGATCTGGGTGGCTTAGTTGGTTAAGCATCTGCCTTTGGCTCAGGTCAAGATCCTAGGGTCCTGAGATCGAGCCCTGCATCAGGCTCCCTGCTCCACAGGGGTCCTGCTTCTCCCTCTCCCTCTGCTTGCCTTTCTCCTTGCTTGTGCCCTCTCTCTCTCTCTGTCAGATAAATAAATAAAATCTTTAAAAATATATAAAGGGCTTAATAACGAGAATCCTAATTATACATCTAATTTTGGTTAGTCAGAAGTAATTAGTTTTTATAATAGAAGTGACTGATAACATGGGAAAATAAATGCCATTTCAGAACTTATGGCCAGCCAAAACATTAAGAAGAGTCCAAGATGTACCCTGTATTATGGTGAAGAAATAGGATACAAATAAAAAGATACATAAAAAGATGTAGCCTATACTATGAAGTAAATTTAAGAGAAGTGCAGTGGAAGACAGATCCTGATCCATAAGTGGCATTTTATGCAAGAAGATATATCAAAAGTTTGGTTGGTCCTCAAATTTGGAGCTTCAAATAATCTTGAAAAGAAAAAACTAATTTAATCAGTGAATATCTAAAAACAACTAATGCTTTTTCATATGGGACTTTTTAATCTTCAGCCTAGATTTGAATGGTATAGTCACAAATAGACTAGTAAGCATAAAATCAAAGACAAACATTAAAGAGTAATATGATTAAAACAATATCAAAAGACCAACAATAAAGGCCTGTAAAAGGGAGGCCACTGGTAATTTAGAGAATGAAGACAGACAAGGAAGACACACAAATTTGGGGACAACAGAGTCATGGTCTTGGATTACAAAACAAAGAGTACTTACAGGTCAATCACATATCAATAAAGTTGGAGAATAAGAAAAAATAAAGTGGAAATTTTGAAATCATATATTCCTTCAGTTTATTCTGCCAAGGAGAATATTCTTCAGGTTTAAAAGGTAAAACAGACACTGATGGAAAGAAATCCAAGCCATAGATATGTGAACAAGTATAAGAGAGAATTAGCTATTCCAAAGATTTCATAGCCCCACACTCAGCAGAATTTTATCCCAGCCTACTGAGAAAACCATTTGATGAGATTCCTGAACTATAGCTTATCATCTCACATTTATCAACTAAACATTTACTAAGTAAACATATGCTTTAAAGTCAGATGTGTATTTTTCACATGAGCCAGGGAAAAAGAATGGGTTATTTCCTGAGATATTCAAAGTAGTGGAAGTACAGTAAAGCATGAGAAGTATGGCTGATTAAGAAAAATATATATAATTCTTTGCGTGTGGTGGGCAGAATTTTGAGAACCTCCAATGACCCATACCTTGTGTAATTCCTTTCTCTTGAGAATGGGAAGGACCTATGAGACATTTCTATAAGAATGCAGCAAAAGTGTTGGGATATCACTCCTAGGATTATGTTGCATTATATATATAGTGGAAGTGAAGAGAAATTGCAGATGTAATTCAAGTCCCTAATCAGTTGATTTTTAATCAATTAAAAAGGATATTATTCTGGGTGGGTCTGGTCTAATGAGGTGAGCCCTTTTAAAAAAACCACGGGAGTGCCCCTGAAATTAAAGACTCAAATTATTAGTGACTCTCTCACCTGATGACCTTGAAAACATGAATGGCTATAAATTATGCAGACACAAGGAAATGAATTCTGCCAATAATCCAAGGGAGTTCATATGCAGATCCTTTTCTAATCAATTCTCCAGATGAGAAAGCAGCCCAGTGGACACCATGATTTTAGACTTGTGAGTCTGAACAGAGAACCTTGTTAAGACTTCTGATCTACAGAAACTGAGATAATAAGTGGATGTAGCTTTAAGCCACTCCATTCATGGCAGTTTTTTACACAGCATAGAAAATGAACACAATGGGTGTTATAGATTGATTGTAAATTTAGCCAAATTAATCCCCTTCCTGTGTTTACGCCTTTTGTCTGTGATTCTGTATAGCTTTCCATTAAGAAGTGGAGTTTATTTTCCACTCCTTGATTCTGATCTGCATCTGGCTTGATATAATCAATACAATGAGGCAGATGAGATTTTGTGCCATTTGCAAGTCTCCTGTTTTCTTTTGATCCCTGCTCCTATTGTGACAAGTGTCAGCTACCCTACTAAAGAATGAATGATCATGTGGAACAGAGCTCAACTGTCTCAGCTGAGGTCAGCCTGGACCAGCCTACAGACAGCTAGCTGTCCATGATATATGTAAGAAATCCTAGCCTAGATGAACAGATCTGCCTAAGTGACCAAGAACTAAAAAAGTTTTTGGAAATTTACCTGAACAGAAGCTCCATATTTGTTTGTATAATATAGTTGGCAAAAAATTAAATGAGCTTAAGCAGCCACGACAGTGGTCTAAAAACAGGAAACTAATATTCTTACTTGGTTTTAGAATGCTTAATTGGAGTGTTCTGAGAACTACTGATAATGTACAAGCATTGATAAAATTATTTTCTCAAAAGAAGTGTATATGATGATGTGAATATGAAGCCTTATCCACATAGAAATAGATTTTTTAGAAGACCTAGTAAAGAAATATAGATGATAAAATCACATCACAATCAAAGCTTTATTTTGCAAAGTAAATCTTCAATATTTACAGTGGAGCTAAAGACCAAATATTTCTAACCTAGGAATGGAAATTCCATTAGAAAAGGTGTTTCAGTTGAGGGAGTAATGTTCTGAAACTCAGAGCATTAAAATAAGCAAACAAACAAAAAGAATCCTGCTTTCCCAATGGCTAGAATTTTTTCAACCCTGGGATTACTGCTTCTTATGCCATCACGGAGCTGAGATTTGGGATTACTTCCCACATATCACAGGTAGGACTGATATATTGAACAGAGGATAGAACCAGAGTTTTAATAATACTTCTCACTTCAAGAATGTTTATTAGTTTGTATCTTGAACCTTGGGTTTAATTATATTAAGATTGTACCTAATATTATAATTTATTTTTGCATTTCCTGATCACTTACTCTTTTAGATAGTTTCCATAAAATTAGTGCAATAGAATCTTAAAAATGATTTCAATATAGAATCTTTTTTTTTTTTTTTTTTTTAGAATCTTTTTTTTTTTTTTAAGGATTTTATTTATTTGACAGAGAGAAACACAGCGAGAGAGGGAACACAAGCAGAGGGAATGATAGCGGGAGAAGCAGGGTTCCTGCCGAGCAAGGACTCTGGGATCATGAACTGAGCCGAAGGCAGACGCTTAATGACTGAGCCACCCAGGCGCCCCTCAATATAGAATCTTTCATAAGATGTAATAATTTTGTCAGGTCTGGCCACGGAAGTTTTGTATTCAGAATATACAACAAAAATACAATATGCAGAATAGATACTTACTTTAGGGTATGCTTTTCTTACTGTCTTTTTGAAATTCAAATACATGTAACAGAATAGACACATTTTTAAAGAACTCTCAGTACAAAGAACAGCAACATGCATTCATATTACATTTTTAAGTAGAATAAACAGATCATGAATATTTATGTGGCTTGGAAAGATGTGTATTCCACACTCTGTATCACCAAACCAAATAATTATGCAAAGATAGTTTCACTTAAAATTACAAATGCCATATTTTAGTTTGTGTTCAACAGTTTTAATGCATATTGATAATAGAAGGAATAGCATCTATTTAAAAACAATACATTTAAGCTGGAAAAATGCCATTACAGCATATTTTAAAATGTTAAAATGGCTGGAATTGTGTTAGGGTGAGAGCTAACAAAGGTCCTAATGCTGACTGATGTTTAAGAACAAGACATAATTGCCTCTTTTGAAGATAATATACTCCTAAAATTTAGTCTGATAAGTCTTTATGCTCTGGTTTATGCATTTATTGTGTTTAGCTTGTTCAGTTTGACCTGTACATACAACAAAGTGCACGAGGAACTCCAAATAGAGGTTATTATGAGTTAGGAGCAGAGCGATGTATCTCTAAGAGAAAATCATGTGAATGGCAATTTAGTTCCTTTATCTTTTTTCATGATAGATCATATAATTAATCTTTCTTTTAAAAAAGGGTTTGCAGCTATAATGTCTACATAATATTCTGCTAGGCATTTGGGGATGCAAAGAATATGTTATTAGACAGGAGATAAGGAGCATGCCTGTGAAATAGTTTTGTGTACATATGCATGCCTATGTAAAGAAAAAGAAAGAAAAACTTGCAGTTTATATTTACAAATATGTACCGAAATGAAGCAAATAGATATTAGTATAAGAATGTACAGAGCTGGGACACCTAGGTGGCTCAGTTGGTTAAGTGTCTGCCTTCGGCTCAGGTCATGATCCCAGGGTCCTGGGATTGAGTCTCACATGGGGCTCTCTGCTCATTGGGGAGCCTGCTTCTCTCTCTGCCTGCTGTACCCCTGCTTGTACTCTCTCTCTCTGATAAATAAAATCTTTAAAAACAAAAAGGAATGTACAGAGCTAAACGATGGAGATCAACTGTTGCTGCCAACAACAGTGTGGACATTTAAGCTTACACTAAATTGTTAACATTTCTGATCCCGAGAATTCAATGTTTTTGGATCCTGAGAATTAAAGTTTCAGAGCACATATCAACCTAAAATATTCAGATAGTTGAAAGAGTGATCTTTCGAATAATTCACTGTAATATGAAGGTATATGATCAATTTAACAAAATCTTTTCAGGCAAAATTCCAAAAAATATGATCAGAGTCCGACACATATTATTAATTTTGGGTGTGGTTAAACTTCACACACTTTACTTCTTCAGGTATAAAACAGTTTGATACATCTGCTCGTATCTTTAGAGCCTGCTATAATTATTAAATGAACTGTTGTATATGAAGATAAATTCAAGATTAATATTCTATAAAATATTGATGATATTATCATTATTGTGAAAGTCAATACCAAGAACACTGGTTCCATAAACCCATACAGCATTTTTGTCAAGGGCCTATAGAAGATCATACACAGAAAGCAGTAATCACAAAGGAAGAAGGAACAAGATGATTAGATGTCTCTATTTCAAGGAATATTTTGAAAATTGAAAAAGCTTCCAACTAGAGTCCTAACAGTAATATTTAAGAGATGGAAAATATGTCTTATGAAGACAGGAAAAGATAATTGGAGAAGTTCTGGCTTTAAGATAGAAGAATAAAAATTGGTTCATCGTCAGCATTTTAAAAGGGCCTGTCAAAGGTATACCATTATTCTACATGTCCTATTTAAGAAAAGAAATTGACATAAAGTAAAAGAAGTTTTGGATGAATATGAGAAAGATCATGCATGATAGCATTAATACCAGAGACAATAAATATAGAAGGTAATCTAAACTTATTTTTTAGTCTATGTATCTATTCATCTCTATTATCATCTATCATTCATCTATTATCTATTATCTATCTATCTATCTATCTATCTATCTATCTATCTATCTATCTATCATCTATCATCTATCTATATCATCTTCTCTACACATGGTTTGGATTATCTGTTTGAAAATTGAGATCTAGATCAGTTTATCTGTGGAGTTCCTTTAGTTCTATCATTCCAGACAAAATAAATTTGCGATTGTCTCTTCATGTCTGTCTTTTTTACTAAATCAACTAGATAAATGGAATCTAAATTTTTTATTGTTAATAACTCCAGCAGTTATTATAAGTACCTAGACTGATTTTGTGTGTGGCTGCTAAAATTTTCTCTATTAGTGTTTTTAAGGTTATGAGGTGGAATGGTGTCCACAAAATATATGGAACATATATTGTTCAAAATATAGGAAGCTCTACATTAGAACCATTTAAAATTAAGTGAAAAGAGTGAAGATGATTTTAAAATATAGTAAATATTATTCCAAGAATTTATCTAACTTCTCTGAAAGTGGTTAAAAATATCAACAGAATCTGAAATATGGGTTAAAATAGAATACATTATAGACTATACAGATAGCTCTGAAGTGATTTTAAAAAATAATATATGATAATATTTTTTGTATTTGAAATTCAAAATTATCCAGTTATGTCTTGTTTCACTTAAAAAAGTCAACAGACAGTCAAGAGAAACAGACAATTCAGTTAAGGCAACTAATTGATTTGAGGAATTTTCATTTCAATAATGACCTTGAGCCTTTGCTGCCTAGAATGCCCTCAGATCATGTCATGGGGCTCTAGTAAAGATCTATCGTCAAATCAATTACAAAAAGTGATGGAACATCTGATCCTTCCCTTGAAATTAACTAGTGAAAGTAGGTCAGCACACCTTCAAATGACACAATGAATTATTATGTTCTCAATGACCCAGGAAAGAAAGCACTAGTGATTGATGGGAGATGATATTTAAATGAGAATTGAACATTTCTGGGATTAACCATGTAGCAATGATCAAAAAAGTACCAGAAACTTAAATATGTTAAAATAATTTCTTTTTTCATTGTAGTCAGGAAAGGATTTGTTTTCTATATCCACAACTATAATCCTGGGAAGGTGCTTATATATTGAGTTTATTGTTTGTTGTACTACTTAAAAGTAAAACTGAGTATAGCAGATTTCTCAATTTTGTTTTTATTATTATGTGGAGAAAATATACAAAATAGTCCATCATATATTGCCACTATGGCAATTCAACTAAATAAAATTAGAAAGTTATGGTCAAAAACAACTAAGTTAAATATAATAATTGAATTTGCCAAAATGAAAACTAATATTATTTAGATAGTGATTCCATTCTGTAATTATAAAAAGTAAAACAAAAAAATAATGTCTCCTTCCTGCCTCCTTCCAACAAAAATTCAATATTTCTTATTGGACTAATATTTCAGATAGTTATATTTTTACATGGGCCCTAGGAGTCTTTTTTATTAGGTGATCAAGCACCTAGATTTATTCATAATGGTAAGTTTTAATGTAGAGTTTTATTTTTACGTATCTCTGTAGACAAAATAAATTGTATATATGTTTTTATTACAAATAGCTATAAGAGGGCACCTGGGTGGCTCAGTTGGTTAAGCAACTGCCTTCAACTCAGGTCATGATCCGGAAGTCTGGATGTGGGATGGAGTCCCACATCAGGCTCCCAGCTCCATGGGGAGTCTGCTTAGCCTCTTATCTTCTCCCCTTTCATGCTCTCTCTCACTGTATTTCTCTCTCAAATAAATAAATAAATAAATAATATCTTTAAAAAATCCCACAAATAGCAATAAGATTAAAATTTTAAATGAAATTTTAAATTAAGGAGTAATTTTGTTGGATCCCATATAAAATGCAAATTCTTATACTATTGTTGCCTACATAAAAATATCTTCTTGCAACTGCAGTATGGTAGTTCAGCATGTGGGCTCAGGAGTTCAGACCTTGCCCCATCCTTAATTGTGAATTACTTGGCCTTAGTTAAACTACTTATTCTTTACAAGCCTCAGTTTCATCATACGTAAAATGGTATTGATGATAGCCATTGTCTCATAGATTTTGTGAAGATAGCATTAGAAATGTAGATAAGATGGTTAGCTAGAGTTTGGAATGTGGGAAACAGTGTTAGCTATGTGAGAGTCAAAGAGTCAATGAGTATGCCTTGAGTTATATTAAATACTTAAATGCTCTTTTTTCAATTAATTATGAAGACTTCAAAGTGGTAATACAGTGTATTTTATTTAATCATGCATGGAGCTTAGTTTTCTTTTAAAATTTTTGTAAAGTCATTAATAAGCCTATCATGCTATTTTATGAATTATTGTATGGTACTTAGTATGATATTATGACTTTGTTTATATTATGGGATGACTGTGAATTAATATATCCATTTGACACAGCTGATAGTATAAATTATTATCTTTATAAGACATAAACTGCATCCAGAAAACACATTCAAGTACCAAATTTTACATTTTACACTTGATCTTAGCCAAAAGGCCGAGAAGCGATCCAAATTTTACATTTTTATGCCCATGGGATTAACGAGTTTTCTATCTTATTAACAGAAACTCTTTAATAACAAACCGCATAAGTTAGGCATAGCAAATACTATCTAAGTGCTCAGAGGTTTGTCACATTAACTAGAGCAGACATTTTTATCATCTTTATTTCTGGGGTTTCTTGCATTTTAGCACTAGTATTATGGTATTCTCTGGGTAGGAGCAGAATGCTTAGATGAGAATAGATCCTCTTTCTGCATCTTTTCCATCCTGACTTTAAAAAAGACCCAAGAAACTCTCAATTCAGCCTCGCTTTGTACTCAGCCTAGTCCCTGCCTATAAGAGCTGTGAGATGCTGGAGGGTGTCATAAAGGACCCTGTGGAGTGTTTTTCTCTTCAGAGATCTTAAAGGAAAACACAGCTCTTATTTTTATAGTCTTACTGGGTGAAAGGTCAAAATGGGAAAAATAAAAGCTCTTTAAATTCTCATGTGGAGAATCAGAAAGAAAGAGAGGTAAGGAGTGGAACAGTCTTCCACATAAACATGAAGTAACCGTGGGTACTTGCTATTAGGCACTAAACTCTAAATGTCTGTCTGGAGCAGTAATTACTATGAATGTGTAAATATGGAAGGGAGAAGAGTAGAAATTGACATGCTCTTTTACTTTTTCCCAAAGAAAAGGAATTCTTAATGATCGACTATTAGAGACCTAGTAATCTATTTAGAAAACTTATACATAAACACATACGACCTCATTATAATAAAATATTTCAATGATATTTAGCAGAGCTATGACGGGCAATGCAGAGCTAATTACTAGATGGAGTCAAAGGTCACAGAGCAATGCGGGCACTTTACCTTTCTATGTTAAGCCAGGAGGTTCCATTGGGAAACAATGGGATTCAGTGGATAACATCAATGGTAAATCCTTCATGGCAGCAAGTAAAAATGAGGTTAAGCCTTAACATATTTCTGCTAAAATGCACAGAAGGGTTTCATACGTCACTAAACAAAAGTCCCTTTTGCATATACAGCAAAATTAAAGATGAGAAACCAAGCAGAGTGTGAGAAGCAGTGAACCCACTGAACATATTCTGTGGTCAACAATGTTCTAACATTCAAAAAGAAAACAGTAAAGGAGAAGGAGGATCTTGTGCTCCAGGAGTGCACAAGATTGCACATGGGTAGTGGAAACAGACTCACAACTAGAGAAATGTCCAGGATACTTTCATTGTCTGTGAAGTTTTTGTGCTAGTGTAGGTGGAGGGACTTAAAAAATACATATATTTTTGTACATAGTTTTTTAAAAAGCCTAATATGTCTGCTGGTATTATGGAATGAGAGTAGGGCAGAGAAGAAAGTTAATGAAAAAAATGAGTAATCAATGGTGAAAGAACTAGAAGGGTGTTGGCTGAGAGACAGTGAGGATCTATCAATTTCCTGGTGAGGTGTCAAGGAAGAAAGTCAGAGACATGCTCTGTACTAGTTGTCTGTCATATTTAGGATTTGGCTTGGAATTTGCTGTAAATGATCTATAAACTCTTCCTATTCCATTTCATTCTGTTTATTCCATTTGGTAGTTTACCATTCTTTATGCTTACCTATTTTCAATTTAGCATGTGATCTTTATTAAAGTCACACATTAAAATACATTGCTAGGTTCATTTAGTATCTAGAATGGTCTAAACAGTAAACATATTTCAGAGAAGTATTTTGGTGAAACCGATTTTGTCATAGAGGTGGTTTAGGCAAACCTGTACTTCCGTGTCACTGGCAGAAAGATTGAGTGAAAGAAACCACCCAATATGCACTTAAGGATAACAGTTCAGTTAGTAACTAGGCAAATTCAAGACCTTGGGTTACTACATGTGTTAGTTTCCTCTCCTCCCCTCTCCTCCCCTCTCCTCCCCTCTCCTCCCCTCTCCTCTCCTCTCCTCTCCTCTCCTCTCCTCTCCTAGCCTCTCCTCTCCTCTCCTTTCCTCTTTTTCTTTTTTCCTTTCTTTTTTCTTTTTTTCTCTTCTCTTTTCTTTCTCTCTCTCTCTCTCTATTTCTCTCTCTCTTTCTTTCTTTCTTTCTTTCTTCTTTCTCTCTTTTGAGCAAGCAAGCGGGTGTGGGGGAGGGGCAGAGGGTGAAGGAGAGAGAGAACCCTATGCAGGCTCTATGCCTAGTGTGGAAGCTCATGAGGGGCTCAACCTCATGACCCTCAGATCTTGATCTGAGCTGAAATCAAGAGTCAGACACTTAACCAACCGAGCCACCCCGGTGCCCCCATGTATTAGTCTCCATTGAGTCATCACACATGTACTGGCTTAAAACAACACACATTTAATATCCTCGAGTTACTCTGAGTCAAGAGCCCCTAGATGGTTTGACTCACTGACTCACTTCTCCTCTCAGGGTTTACTTAGTCTATAATCAAGCTGTCAGCCAAGGTTGTAGTTCTCATTCGAGGCTTGGGATCCTTTTCCAAGCCTACTGTTATTTGTAGAACTCAGTTCTAAGCAATTGTAGGACCCCTTCAGGCCCTAGAGGCTGCCCACAGTTTCTCGCAATGTGATCTTTACAACATGGCAGTTTGCATGTTCAAGGCTAACAGGTGAGCGTCTCTGTTGCTTGGAATTTTTCACTGGCAAAGCTTAGACTGTTTTAAAGGGCTTACATAACTAGGTCAGGCTCACCTAGGAAAACCTCCTCTTCGATGAACTTAAGACAACTGGATTAGAGACCTTAATTACATCTGTGAAATCCTGCCACCTTTATCACTATCACATAATCTAACTAGGGGAATGAAATTCTATCACAGTTACAAGTCCTACCCATACTTAAGAGAAAGAATCTTGTGGTTCATCTTAAAATTCTGCTACCACATTAAAATATTATATATTGTTGATGTACAGTGGAATTATAGGCAGTTCTGGGAATTTCTTATACTTATTTTCCTTCATTTCTATGGAGGCTATAATAATAGTTCTGTTTCATGAGATTATAAGGATTAGATGAGGGAATAATTGCAAAGAGCTTATAATAGTGCTTGAACACAGTATTACGTAAAGATTTATTAAAAAATAGAGTAAGTGCTAAAAATTATTCGTTAAAATTGAATATTTAAAATGATTTCTGGCACATACTAAGCACTCAAGAATGTTAGTTGCTATTATTTAAATATATACCTATATTAATTCTTGAAATGTAATCTTTATCTGTAAATAGTGTTTTTCGGTTTATATTCTAAGTTGTGGTATAAAGATAAAAATATAGCATGCATTTTCTTCATGTTAATACTATGATTTATGTACAAATCAGGCACTTGAAATTAGTACCATATATATTCTAAATTGCGTACTATCTCAATAACCACATGATAATTAGGAACGGTGTGTTTGAAGAACTGATTAATTGCAGGTAATGATTTTCCAGTGCACAAGAGACGTGGGCAGTTTTTAGGATAATTAGACTTTGAATACCAAGGTCATAATCAATAAGACTTAAAAGACCATTTGCAAAAGCTTTACTTAAGGAATTTATACAGACAACCAGATTTTTCTTTAAAAAAAGTCAAATCTCATTGTAAAAAATATATCTGATGGGACTATTTGCTGATACCTCCATTGTTTTAACTTCGATCAGTATTTTATAAGAGATGAGGACAACCAATAATTTTTCAGGCAAAAGAAAAAATTAGGTTTTAATTTGACAAGTGTCAATTTAATTAATAATCAACAAAATGGCATTCTAAATTTGCTTCAGATGGCAGTTCAATAACATCTATTGATTTTGTATTATTGGATTGAATATTGTCATCATTATTTCTATGTAGCATGCTTTAGGCAGGAATTGAATTATGCCACATTACACAAAATTTTCTTTCCTTTTGTGAAGTATGTGTATGAAATTGTCTTAAATGCTACCAAATTTCATATTTCTATGGCAAGAATCTCTCTCTCAGTATGTATTATATTTATTATATTATATTATATTACATATGTGTGTGCATATAAAACATTTCTCTAACATAGTTTATAGCTATTAAATTAATTATTTTTCCTTCATTTAGCCTTTATGGATATATCTCCCACCAAGCACTCTGCAGAGCCTAATAAAGCTGTGATGAGTAAGATTGAAAGGGCCTAGGAATGCGACATTTAGTGCAGTCTTAAATATCATGCTGAAAATTATGGACCTTGTCTAGGGAATAGAAAGTTTTGACCTATCCACATGGCCACCAAATATGTTGGAATCATTTTTTATTTCTTCTTTTCCTTACGTGCCATAACCCTATCTGTATTAGCTCTATCTTGAAGATCTATACAGAATCTGCCCTATTTACCTCCACAACAGAGCGACCTAAGTACAGGTCACCTCCAACCTGGATTGAATGTCTCCCAATCAGTTTACTACCTCTGCCTTTGCCCACTTTCTCTATTCTCTATTACTACCTCTGCCCACTCTGTCTATTCTCTACACAGAAACCAACAAGTCCCCCCCCCCCCCAAATGTAAGTCAAATCCTGACATACCTTTTTCTACTACCCTCCAATGGCTTTCCACCTCACATTGGGGTGAAAAAGACAAAGTCCTGACAATTATCTACAAGGTTCTCTTGATTGGGCCACTCATTCACTATCTTTCTGAGTTCATAGGCACCACATATTTTCCCATCACTCCCCTGCTCTTTGGCTGATAGGACTCCTTGGCTCCTTAAACATGTGAAGCATTCTACCATCTTAGGGCTGTTTCATTTGCACTTTTGCCTGCTTGGTATAATTCCTTCCTTTGGGTCTGTTAAATGTCACCCAGTTAGAGAGGGCCTCTCTGGACATATTCTATGAAATAAGATCTCTTCAACCAAGCTCTCTCTTTTCTTTATCATGAGCTGACATAAATCTGTTTACCTTTTTATTATTTGTCTCCCTCTCTGCCCTGAATCATAATGCTCATAGAGAAAACATTTTGTTTCTTTCCTTGATGTATCTCAGTGCAAAGAATAGTGTCCTGGTACTTAGAAGCTGATCAACTTTGGTTTCATTTTATTACAACTTTAAAAAATTGTGTGGCTGGGGCACCTGGGTGGCTCAGTGGGTTAAACCTCTACCTTCGGCTCAGGTCATGATCTCAGGGTCCTGGGATGGAGCCCCGCATCGGGCTCTCTGCTCAGCAGGGAGCCTGCTTCCCCCTCTCTCCCTGCCTGCCTCTCTGCCTGCCTGCTTCTCTGCCTACTTATGATCTCTCTGTCCCTGTCAAATAAATAAATAAAATATTTTAAAAAAAAATTGTGGCAGGGCGCCTGGGTGGCTCAGTCGTTAAGTGTCAGCCTTCAGCTCAGGCCATGATCCCAGAATCAAGCCTCGCATCAGGCTCCCTGCTCAGCAGGAAGCCTGCTTCTCCCTCATTCAATCCCCCTGCTTGTGTTTCCTCTCTTGCTGTCTCTCTCTCTCTCTCTCTCTCTCTGTCAAATTAATGGATAAAATCTTTAAAAAAATTGTGTGGCAGTGGTATTAGAATTCTATTATATCCGAGCATTTTTCTGTTTGAGCATGGATCGCTATGTTCATGTTTTTTCTGAGATTCTGATAGTGTTTTTGTTTGTTCTTTGGCTATTTTTACATTTGTGTCTATGTGTGTTATGGTCATTGCAATTGAAACTAACCTCTGGAAGAAAATACCTGGATTGAGGTAAAATTTTAATCTAAACCGTAAGAGAAGTTGAAAGCAAATTGGATTTTTTTTTTTTGGTTTGTACCTTCTATTTTTCAAATTGTTTTCTCCACCTTGTTCCTCCTTTCTCAGGACCAGGTATTCTCCTTTTCATTCCCTATATGGACCCACTAACTGAAAATGCATATATTCTCTAATTAAAGTTTGGGAAGTGAGGAAATTTTTACATTTTTTCCACTAGTCCTAAAAGGAGGGATGAGACAGCAAACATTAGACCTCCTCTTTCCCTCCAAAAAAATCCCTACATCTACATCACAATAAAATTAAGAAAAATGCCAGGAGCAGAAGCTGCAATTAGGACGGGATCTGTGAGGTCTGGTCTGAGATGCAATAGAATGCTCTCGCTTGAGGGGTGCCTTCTTAGAACTCCCGTAGATTATTATTTCTCTAAACTTGGAAGACTTTCTCAAGGATCACTTAACAGAGATAGCATCTATTTCAAGAGAAGCAGCAAATATCCCTGCAGAGAACCAGTTTAACTTTGAAGAAAAGAAGAAAGGTGAAGATACCGAACGAAACAGGCCAATCTTTTATTATTTCTGTCTTCAACCACCCCCCCCCCATCCCCTTTGTGGCTCTAAACAAGGAAATAGGAAGGCAATGATCTATGGCAAGATGGACAGCCCTTGCTGCTGTAGACCCTTACAGGACAGAATAGTGGAGAGATAGACCTGCACAGGTATATAAAGGAAATTGCATGCATAGTTACAGTTTCAGAAAAAACCCAATTGTCTAGAAGCTGCAAGCTACCCATCTCAAAACTCTTTATCAAAAAATAACAGTGTCTAATTGTATTAGTTTTCCCTTGCTGCCATAATAAAGGACCGTAAATTTAGAAACCAAATACAAATTTATTATCTCTTGATTTCTATAGGTTAGAAGTCTGGATAGGCTAGGCTAGGTTCTCTGCATAGGGTCTCACATGGCTGAAATCAAAGTGTGGTACTCTTAATGTATATAATTGGAAGAATCTATTTCTGACCTCATTCAAGATGCTGTCTGAATTTAATTTCTTGCAATTCTAGGACTGAGACCCCATTTCCCTGCTGGCTGATCTTTGCTCCTCTATTCTTATACTTTCCATGTGCCCCAGGGCTCTCACATTGGCAGATGGAGATCCTCTCACACTTCAGAGCCACTGTACCTCTCTGATTCCAGCTGAAAATTGTTCTCTGCTTTTAACGACTTACACACTAACATTAAGTCTACCTACATAATCCATAATAAAATCCTTATTTGAAGATTGGTAACCTTATCTCTGCAAAATTCCTTTTGCCATATGATGTATTATATTCACAGATTCCAGGTATTTGGGAATGGCCATCTTTGAGGACCCATTCTGTTCACCGAGATAAAGAAAATTAAAATCACAGTAACACATCGATAAATATGATGTAAAATCAAGAGAGACAAGGAATACAAACTTAGAAGATGAATTGAGCAGAAGAATCACACAAGGACATGGGCCAAGAGTTCTGAAAATAAAAGTTCTTGATAGTCTCAAAGAAGTGATAAAAATGATCTCCCTTAAAAAAAGCAAAAGGCAAAGAGGATACAGAGATTGAAAAATGATGTCATAAAACAGTAAAATAAATTGAAAAGAGGCTTGGCAGAGCTTAACAAAGGAAATAAAGAAAAATTAGATTGTTACAGAGATGAAGGTTATATGTAAAGAAAAAAAAAGTACAGATGTGACTGTGAATATCACTGGAAACGAAAGCATCAGAAAGTGATCTGAGATAATTATTCAAAAGAAAATGAAACAAATAGAAAACTTAAAATAATTTTAAAAAGTAAGATGTACACAAAAGAGATAGAAAGATCAAAAACAGGGGCACCTGGGTGGCTCAGTGGGTTAAAGCCTCTGCCTTCAGCTCAGATCGTGATCTCAGGGTCCTGGGATCTAGCCCCGCATCAGGCTCTTTGCTCAGCAGGGAGCCTGCTTCCCCTTCTCCTTCTCTCTCACCTCTCTGCCTACTTGTGATGTCTCTCCCTCTGTCAAATAAATAAACAAAATCTTAAAAAAAAAAAAAAAGAAAGGTCAAAAACAGATAGCTAGAGTAATTAGTTGTTTGGAAGGTTGAGAGTAGAAAGTAACTAAAAATATTTTAAAAATACAATAGAAGAAAAGATCTTTAAATGGACCATGGCAAAACCAACTTCAGAGGAGATTGCACGTGTTATAAACTTTGATGGAGTTTATGAGTTGGGATGAAGGAAAAGGTGGAGGGAGGGCTACTAGCTTGTACACTAATTGTGCTAATTTCCTCATCCCATCTTTCATAGCAAGTGATCAGTAGGACCTAAAGTTAAAACATATTTTTTTTAAAAACAATGATGCTAAACTTAATAAACTTAATATTTTTCATAATCATGTAATCTTAAAGGAAATTAGAGACATTTAAAAATCACGTTATCTTAAAGGAAATAAGAGACTTTTAAAAATCATCTCTATAGTGGTTAACAAGGACAACTCATTTGAATTTCAGCAAGAACTTTAGCATCGGTTAATTTTATTTTTCTTCAATTAAGTTCAGATAAAATTAATTTTAAAATGTCATTTGTATAAATTGTACCTATTACTTATCTGTTTAGCCATCTTCAATCTATCTGGCCATCTCTTCTATCTATATGGGCATTAAAGGCTGACTGAAAACATTTTTACCTTAAATTAACCATGTTAAATCTTCATTGATGGACTTTGGGGTGCATGTGTAATATTTATAGTCTATTGGATTTAATTAAATTATACACACATCTCTTTAGCAAGTAAAATATAATTAAAATTTTATGCTTAAGTTTGCATTCAGCTTCCTATTATAGGCCTTACCCCCTGCAAAGGCAAATGGTACCATCTATTCCGGGCCCAACAAAACTCCTGAGCTTCTTCCAAAATTTATATCCAGAGATCAGTGGAGACCATGAGAGTATATAGCTGAGACTGAGGTTCTATTTCTGCTTCTGGAATAGACCAGTTCCAGTAATGGGGACTTTCTCCTCAGGAGAATGACTCACAGGCTGACTCTGAGAGAGTTGCAGGCAATGTGGATATTAGCAGGAAAGACAGTTTTCTAGACTCCCTTATCTTACTAAGTACATGTTGCTTCTGATATAGGACATATTTCTTTAGGTTCCCAGTAGTCCCCTGGTGTCTGTGCCTGGTGAGACTGTGAGTTTTACTTCCTCTAATCTCTTCTCAGTGAGGTAAGTCCCCTGAGTCTTCTCTACACGCAGAGAGGTTCACACGCTGTCATCCTATTATAAACTGTACCACGACTGTATCACTTTGTCCTTTCCTGTACCCCAAAAGAGAGGTACCTATTGCATTTATGTAATAAGATTTTAGATAATAGGGTTTTGGAGGTTTGTGAGTAAAATCCTCAATAAGTAAAATGACTTCCTAGATAGGTAATGATCCCATGGGTATTACTTACAGAAACTGGTTTGTAAAGGACAATGACTGTAGGAAGCAGTGGAAGTCAAATTCATCTTTTTGTCAATTGTGTGGGAATTCTCACCTTTATTTGTATTATATTATGATCACACTTTGACTCTGCAAGCAGCTTTTTTGGAAAGCTAAACAAAATTATAGAGGAGCTGGAGGTCACAATAACAGCATAATTACAATACTAATTCAATCAATATCTATTATTATTTCCAAACAGTATTTTTATTTTTTTCAAGTTTCCAATCACCAAATCACTTCTACTATCAAACTCAGATATATTACTATTATTTTTAAAGATTTTATTTATTTATTTGACAGAGGGAGAGAGAGTTCACAAGCAGGCAGAGAGGCAGGCAGAGAGAGACGGGGAAGCAGGCTCCCTGCTGAGCAGAGAGCCCGATGCGGGGCTCGATCTCACAACCCTGAGATCATGACCTGAACTGAAGGCAGAGGCTTTAACCCACTGAGCCACCCAGGTGCCCCCAAACTCAGATATATTATTAACATCATTCCCAAAATATCATTAACTTTAAAATTTGTAAAATAATTACATTTATCTCAAAGTAATATTTTGCAATGATTTTACATTTCATCTTCTTATAACGAACCCCAATTTAGTTGGTTAAATAATTTAAAGTATAAGTAAAAAGACCTCTAAATACATTTCTCACAAAAGAAAAACACTTCCCAGCCAAGTGCCTGAGGAAGTTTTTTTCTCTTCCCATTCACGGTGACATATAACAAAGAAACTGTGCTAGAACAGTAGGTGCATCTACAACATCAGTGATCAGAACAAAACATAAGTCAGGGACCTGGATTCTTGTCAGACCTCTGCCACTTTGCAAGTCACTTCACCTCTCCAAGGTATACTGTCTCCTCTATAAAATGGAGCAGTTGAAGGTGAAGTCTGTACTTCACCTTCACCATGTAAGGTGAAGTCTGACATTTCTGGGAGCACTAAAATTCCATGAGTTTTCATTTAATCATATTGCCAACAAAGGGGGAGTCAACTCGTCTTGTGGTATAGCATCCGAAGTTGTTAGTTAATGGCAATGGGAAAGAATATATGAGGGGGGGGGGTCTCGAAGTCAGAAATCCAGCTTTTGTTTGGTTATCATAAAAATGTGAGTTCCTGGGAAATTCACTTAGCTTTTTTTCAGTCTCAAGTTCCATATTTATAAATGAAACTTTAAAAATATCTCCTTGACCTTTATTTATCATTGTTCACTATGGTTGACACAATTGCCACCTTCAAGGGTTCTATGGACTTCTCATTTTACCTCTTCTCCTCAACACCTCTATTTCCTGTTCCTCTTGTGTTGTCATTCTCCCAGCAATGTCCTAGGAAGTACACAAAATCAATAAGAGAGCCTCGAATGTAGTCTGAGTACTACAAGAATGGAAGAAATGTTATTTGGAGATAGAGAAAACATAGGTATTTTTAAATGCACGGCAAAAGCATATTGAGAATTAAAGTAAAGAGGTATTGAATAATTCAGTTATTGTGTTCAGCAGTGATAAGTTATTTGTTTTAAAGAACTCTTCCTGGATATTGTATCAAAGGATCTAAAATTTTCTCAATTTGGAAACCATAGGAATGCTTAACTATATGTTTGCCATTTTTCACATAAGGCACACTGTATCTATATCTCTCTATTTTTCTTAAATAAGATCATTTTATTTTTCAGTGAGGATTATGGAAACTGGTTTCTGCCCTCTCCTTCATACACTGGTTTGCGGAGTTTAATTTATTTTTTGGAAAACAATTTTTGGTTGATGTCTTAAAATCAAAACATTGAAATGTGTTTTGTGCACAGATTTTATTCAAAGATTGAAACCAGAAAGGTTTCATTTCATTTCATAGAAATTCATTTCACTTCATAGAAATGTCATTTTCTAACATTTTGCATTTTTAATAAACTTTTGGTACAACTACATTTATTCCATATATCTTGAATTACTTACTGTGCAGTCTATTCAGTTCAAATTGAAGTCATTTATAAAACAATTGAAATCACAATACATAGTTAAAAAAAATAGACTACTTCAAATTTTATTAGCTTTTGAATTTGGAGGTGATCAGGGTGTGAGCTTGTGCCATAGAAGATAATTTAAAATTATTGAAACACTTCACATATTTTTAAAACCACTTCAGTGGGGGAAATGATGGTGTTTGGAAAATGGCTATGAGGGTGTAAAATTATCAGAGAGCTTAAGTGCTTCAGTGTGAAAGTGATCAAGGTTCTTTGCTTGCACATCACAAAGCAATTGAAAATTACTGAAGTGCTTCAAGTGGTTCATGTTTCCAGAAGAGTTTGCAGTCTTTCCTCCTCAGAGTGCTTTAAATTTTTGAATGTCTGAACAATTCCAGTATGTTTCAATTACACACACACACACACACACACACACACACACACGGTTCTGATTATCAGTTTAGAAGTCAATACAAATATTGAACTTCTAAGCCATGTCTATACAAATATGAAGAGATTGGAGATTGTTGATTTCAAACACCCAAAATAAATTCATGAGGCCATGTCTCCATTTGAAAATTACAGCATGAAATTTGGTTGTTATTCAGAAAAATGAGGCTGGAGAGGAGAGATTTTGGGAAGGGGGAAGGGAAGAGGTAATAATGTTTTTATTTTGTTTTGTCTCTAGATAATATATCAATTTCAATTAAAAATAGTCAGAATTCAAAAAAATAGTCAGAATTCAAGTTACATATAGATAACTGGACAATTGGAATTAAAGAATATCGAAATGCAGACAGTTAGTGACTTGATTTGGGATCCTAAAGCCATAGAATCCACATCTGATTTTTAAAGTCAATAACGAAAAACAGTATAATTCTACAACTGTTAAGGCAGAACTCAAGAATGATGCCAACAGCCTTTTTTAGCTTCAGCTTCTACTGGAATTACTCAAGCTACCTTGATTTTAAGGCCATCTGTCTCATGCTTAAAGTTTATCTAATCTGATATATAGCCAATCAGCCAATTGATTGAACACCATCTATATGCTAAGCACTATCCTAGGCACGGAAGATACTACGAAATACAGACAGAACAACTGTCATCATAAGCTTCAGAGTTAGGAGGACTTTAGAAGTTTTACAGGACAGCCTTCCTTTACAAAGAAGAAAACTGAATCCCAGAGAATTCACGTGACTGGTTCCTTGTCACAATCCTAGCGTGAGAGGCTGAACAAAAGCTAGCCTTTAGTGGTAATGCCCTCTGCTCGGACTAACAGCATTGCAATTCCATTTCAGTTTTGTTTTTCTGGCATTAGTAAATTTTCAGAGGCTGAGGGATGTTAAGGTCAAAAGGTTGAATGAAAATTTGCAGAAGCACAATACTGATAATAATAATTTGACTTCAGTTCTCAGCCAAGAACCTTGTCAATAAATAATATAAAGAAGGTACATCATATGAAACTTTGAATTATCGCTCATGTTTGAATGTCTGAATATGCACATTCAAATACTATGGTTTGGAAATCTGATAAACAGTCTAAAAGCTGGTGAAGTATGAATGCATATTATCAAAATAAGAGTAAAATTCTGAAAAAAACCCCCACAAAATTTATATTAAAAGCATTATTAAGAAAATTATAATATATAAGTCAGGAAGAGGTTTGTGATGCACTCCAAAATAACTTTAGTTAGAATATTGTGTATTTTTCAGGGCACCTGGGTAATGCAGTTAAACTTCTGACTCTTGGTTTTGGCTCAGGTTGTGATCTCCAGGTGGTGAGAGAGATCTAGCCCGACATTGGGTTCTGCACTCAGTGTGGTGTCTACTTGAGATTCTCTCTTTCCTTCTGCCTTCCTACTAGTGCTGTCTCTCTCTGAAATAAATAAATAAAATCTTAAAAAAATATATTATATATTTTTCAAGCAATAGATGTTTATTAGAATAAAAATAATATAAAGAAATATAGATGTGATTATATAGTCATTATTACAATGACTATATATTTACAGTATTATTTTGTATATCTGCATCCAAAACTACACAAAGTAACATTAGATACTCTAATTTTTAATAAGGTAATTCCATTTAAGATATGACATTTTCATGTGAAATTTCTTTTTTGAATTATTCTCATGAAAATGAATTAAAAGACAAATGTTAAGATGTCATGAGTAAGAGAAACTTTAAAATAAAGTACAACATTCAAGATAAAGGGATAAAGTATATTTGATCCAGACATAATAAAGAATATAAAAAGAAGGAATAAAAGGGGAAGTTTCAGAGAAAAGAACATTTCCCTCCACCAACTCAAACATTTGGATCCCAAGGCAATAGTACAAATAATTCTTGGGAGCCAAGAATCACTTGGCTAAATATTTAGTTAATGAACTTTCTCAATAATGTAACTTCATAAAAACAGAATCAAAAAGTTAGTGTAAGTCCATGGTTTCTAATAATACAAAATCATAAAAATACTAAATATAATTTTGTTTAATTACTGACTACCTTCATGTAATAATTGCTTAATAAATGATTTTCCCCAGAAAGTCTCTAGAGATGTTTCATTCCACTTTGGAAGACTATTTTTTTGGCATAATGACTTTTCCAACTCTAGTCTCAATAAATAGTCTACAAATGATATTTCAGTATTTCATAGGAATAGGACATACGGATTCACATGAGAAAAAAGAAAATCATTATTCTTTTGGATAGATACTATGGTGCAAAAGTATACCTAAACAAGGTAAGATAAAGCAATAAGCCAGGGAAACACCATTAGGGCACAATAAAAGCTAAAGACAGAAGTACTTCAAACACATAGGTATATTCCCTGCACACTATATGCTGCTTCACAGATGTCCTCTTAATCCCTGTTGCTTCACATACATAAACAAAGCAAAGCATTTTGGATTCATTCAAATCTAGCATGCAATTCAAATTTGTTCTTTGAGAAGCTCTCTTTAGAAACTGTTGCATCACAGAGAAAGGGGAACCCTCCTACACTGTTGGTGGGAATGCAAGCTGGTGCAGCCACTCTGGAAAACAGTAATTAGATTCCTTAAAAAGTTGAAAACAGAGCTACCCTATGACCCAGCAATCACACTGCTGGGTATTTACTCTAAAGATACAAATGTAGTGATCCCAAGGGGCACGTGCACCCGGATGTTTTTAGCAGCAATGTCCATAATAACCAAACTATGGAAACCTAGATGTCCATCAATAGATGGATGAATAAAGAAGTTGTGGTATATATATTCAATGGAATACTATGCAGTCATCAAAAAAACCGAAACCTTGCCATTTGCCATGGCATAGCTGGAACTAGTGGGTATTATGCTAGGCGAAATAAGTCAATGAGAGAAAGATAATTATCATATGATCTCTCTGAAATGAAGAATTTGAGAGGCAGGGTGGCGGGTTGTGGAGGTAGGGAGGGGAAAAATGAAAGAAGATGGGATACGGAGGGAGACAGACCATAAAAGACTCTCAATCTCACGAAACAAACTAAGGTTTGATGGGGAGTAGGGGGGTAGGGATGGGGTGGCTGGGTTAGGGACATTGGGGAGGGTATGTGCTAAGGTAAGTGCTCTGAAATGTGTAAGCCTGGTGATTCACAGACCTGTACCTCTGGGGCAGATAATACATTATATGTTAATAAAAAAAAAAAAAAAAGAAAGTAACTGTTGCATCAAGTACATTGAGGAGCATGACTGCCTGAAACTGTAAAGTCCAAACATTACTTCGTATTTCCAGCAACTGTACCAAAACTACAAACTCAGGGCACAACATTGTGGAATATTATTTCAGTTATTTCAAACACACTCATAGAAAAAGACTGGAAGAAATCTTATCTTTAAGCATAGGTGGGATTTTTAGGTGTTTTTGATTTTTGAAATAGTGCAAAAATGTTATCTTTAAATATGTTGAACACGCAAAAAGCCCTATAGTAAGCTACAGAAATAGTGATTTCTGTTGACACAAAGTAATTAATTAAAAATTTCTTTATATGAATGATCAACTGGTTTTGATTCCACCTGATGGTATGAAGACCCAATTCACTAACAAAACCCAAATAGAATTCCACAGGAAGTTTTGTCAACAATTTTTCCATAATCAAGATGTTCTACACCTACCTCACTCCATGTGTGCACCAACTAATAAAATATGGTAAATATTAAGCTTAAAAACAATTTTTTGGTTTATTTAGAAAGTAAGAAAAATACTTCATGCACTTGGCTCATTCCAAGTACTTAATCCAACAGATAATGTTGAGAACAGTTCATTTCCAGGTGTAATGCTCCAGAGGTGAAAAGAAGAAGAAAAAGAACTCCCTTCTGGGAGTTCATGGGTTTGGAAAAGAGAAAGGTATAAATATTACAAATATATGTTCTCTATGTGTGCATGTACCATATATTTATAGACAGTTGATACACAGAAGCTATATACAAACAAGTATATACATTTGATAATATGTATGCATATATGTATATGTGTATGTACATTCTACGCATATTTACTTTTTAGATAAGGAATAAATCCAATAAAAATATATTTATATTTACCAGGACTTATCAAATCATTCAATATAGCACACTTTTAATATGGGTGCTTGAACTTGGTGAAATAGAACTGGAATTTGAATTTGAATCTTCTCTGTGCTTCCTGGGGAAGTGAACTTGGTGATGTTGCCCCCAAATCCCCAATAGTGAAAGCGTGATTGGATTAGAGCCTCAGGGCTGACATTTAAGAGTCCTGTGACAGTAAACATTTTAGTTCACTTGGCTGAGGCTTACTTTTCTCATCTGTATGCTAAAGATTTATTTCAAGGAATATATGAGATAATTAAATAAGATTAAATAAATTAATTGATCGGCACAGTGTCTAACACATATTACCATAGTAAGTGCTCAATGATAAGCCTGTCTGCAATACACATATATATGAAAAAACTCAAGGTGTGGAAAGTTAAGTAAAATGGCTTCTGGTCACTCAGCTAAAAACTGATAGAGACTGTGAATCCAAAGTCCATGTCATTTCCATAGTAACTTGGAACTCCTAAATGTTTAAGAGTCAAGTCACCATTATTCTTCCTGAATTCTATGGGATATGAACAGTACTGTTTACCTACTATGGGTCACAAAGTATTCTAAGTATTTTATATGGGACTTATTAATTCTTTGCAATCAATATTTGATCTTGAATTTGAAGTTTATGTCACAAATTTTATCTCTTTTTTCTACCAGTTAAAATTTTTAATGATTTGGGTATACAAATAATAGGAAATTTCATTTTCTATAAAGAGTCTAAAATGAAAATATGTGGGAACTTTCTGACGCTCATTCAAATGAAAATATGGATAATATCCTAGAAACAAAATAACAACTTATCAAATATCTTGAAAAGTTATTTTGTACTTTACGCTGCCCAGGGCTAAATCCCAGTCATCTCATCTGGCCAAAAGAAAAGAAATATTACTACTTTAGTTTGCAATAACCTGTCTGTCAGTTAGGAATGTCTGCAAGACAATCCCACTCAATAACATTAATTGAGCACCCATTTTGCACAAAACACTGTACTTACTAGATAGCCATGATATTACCAGTGAACCAAAGTGCCAGACTGTAATAAACATGTTATTTTGATATTTGTGTTGTTTGATATTGTTTTGGAAATTTAGTAAGTTTATTGTTAAGTCTAATATTTTTAAACCAATTGTATAACTACAAAATAATCTGCATATCAAGTCAGAATAACCTCAAGAAGCTATCCATATAAAGTGAAAAATCCTAAAGTCCTGTCTTTACTACTGTCATCTCCCTTCTATCTCCTGTTGGAAGCATGTCCTGAAGACAAATGCGATCATGTCATTCTTCTGCTTCAAACCATTCAAGAGTTCTTCATAATCTACACCATTCTTTCTTTAAAAAAATAAATGGTCCCACAGACATTCTCTGTATCAGAGTCCCCAGCTGTGTAGGTTAAAAACTGCAATTCCTGTTTACTTGCAGAAGTAAAATTCCTGAGGATGCTGCCTAGAGTCTGTATTTTTAAAAAGCATGCCACTTGATTGTTTTACACAGGAAAATTTCTTTGTCTCTTGATACACAGGACCATGCCCATGCTACCTGGCATGATTTACAAAAATCTTGATGATGGGGTCTTGATTTGCCTTTTGCAACTTCATTTCCCAACATCTCCTTTGCTGGTTATTAATCGACTACCCGTTAGCTCCAAATCCTCTTTTCTTTGACCTGCTTCATGACACTGGCATAGACCCTATAAACATTTCTCATTGGTCAACAGCTGGCTTGTAAGCCATTTTAAGTATAGGGTGCTGGAGGGGCATTGCAAACCCATTATCAAGATTGAGTCTCTTTACAGTTCTTTTTTTTTTTTTTTTTTAAGATTTTATTTATTTATTTGACAGAGAGGAGAGAGATCACAAGTAGGCAAAGAGGCAGGCAGAGAGAGGGGGGGAAGCAGGCTCCCTGCCGCAGAGAGCTCGATGCGGGACTCCATCCCAGGACCCTGAGATCATGACCTGAGCCGAAGGCAGAGGCTTTAACCCACTGAGCCACCCAGGTGCCCCAACAGTTCTAAGTGCTATTTTTCCAGGCTACTTCCAGACTTCTGTAGTAAGGTACTAGAAGTACGTATGGCCCATAGTGCTCCCATTCCAATAGGTTTTACCACAATGCAGGAGGTGGCTTCCTGCTTTTCTGCTTTGCTTTGTTGCACCCAAGTGACCTTTCTCATCTAGTGGGCAGCAGCCTCACCTTCCCCTGAGGTACAAATCTCACCCTTGGGGAAGCCATCTTCCAATTCGTTCTTTTCCTTGAGCTCTTTCCTTAGTCTAAAAGATAGTGGCTACTCTTTATATTTGCTATCCCTACATTCTTTGGAATTCTCTTTTGCCTCTTCAGTAAACTTAACATTTTTGTGAAAACTTTCTAAGTGCTCTCTGGCCCTTTCTTGTTTTACAGTTTCTTTCAGAATCAGGCCAAGTTACCTCTTCCAGCTTATCTTTCTTAGTCTTCTCAGATAAAGAGGAGAAATTTTCTCTCTGTGGTCTCATGGGGTCTCCACCACATCTCTTCCATAGCATTCATTTCCCATAATCAAAGTTGTTTTTTTAATTCTCTGCTACTCTCCTTAGTCTTTGAAACCCAAACAATAGTATTCTATCATCATATAGGTGTCCATATCACAGAACACATATTAGGTACCAAATAAAACATTTGCTTCTCAAATAACGTCTCCTCTTCCCCCTCTTCCTTCTCCTCCTTCTTTTTAATTTATATTTTAAAGGGGAAATTTTGAGGGTATATAGTTTGGCGGAAGTGTTGTGGACATCCTTAGGGCTAAATGAGCATTTTGTCTTGTCTAAATCCATACAGCAATGCATTTTGTGGACAAAGAATCGAGTACACTAGAGTGATTTCTAGAACATTGAACACCGGGCTTTAGGAACTGGACCAACGCCAGGATACATTTCTCATTGACAATTAAACACCCACCAACTGCTAATGATGACTTCTAGTCACTTGTGACACAGACTAGACAGAAAGGCTACGATCTAGATGGGAAAGGTATTTGATCTCATTACTCATCTTTGGAAACACGCACTGCCTCCAAATGTTGAATGACTGGAGATTTGATGAAAAAAAAGCTACAAAACATAGGGTTGTTTATGAGAAATTTGTACACATTCTATTGTGAAGAATATAAATGTGCTGTTTGACTTATGTATGTATATTTTTGGTGAGCATTAAACATTTTCTCAGTTACCAAATTCTAGTTTTCAAAAGTAGCAAAACTGTTGCATGATGTACAGACAGAAACTTGGCATCAAAAAGGAACACATTTTTCGCATAGTATTTGCTCCTCCACAGTTGATTTTAAAATGTTAGTAATAAATTTATTTAATATTTAACTTTTATTCCATTTACAAAATGAATATAATGGCAAGGATTGTTTTCAGGACACAACCATTAGGAAATACGTCTTGCACATGGAATAATTTCAAGTTTGACTTCTCAAGCAAGTAAAATGCAATTGATTTCAATACATTTTTGACACTCCTCCAACACTAATAATATGGAGCTACCACGTTACTTTTGACCCAGAATATATGATTTATCGAAGAATTTCTGAATCTTTGGGTTTTCACTCTTCTTTCTTATTCAAGAACTTACTCAAGTTCTCAACTATGAGAAGTAACCTGACAATCAATGGAACTAAATTTTCCTAGTATATCATAAACTACTGGCAAGGACATTGTATCATGGTATAGGGATGTTACTCTGGATAGAATAGCCTATTTAGCTCATGTCTAAATTATGGGTGTTTAATATGGTAAAATAAAAGTGTGCTTAAATAGTGAAAGAATATACATTTCTAAAAAGCCTCTCTTCTCATAGTGTTTATCTTTTAACTTCTTGACATACATACTTACATAAAATGCCGTTATCTCATTGTACACATTAATATTTGTTGTGTATCTCAGAAAAGTAGTAATAATATACAGAATTAAGAACAAATTTTTTTCTTTGCATATACATCATTATATCCTTGGGAATTGAGTTTTACACTCTAGGCCAAAAATGACTAATTTTGTTTTCATTAATTTCATTTGGATTAAGTTATACTTTCTTTTTGCTACATATTGCAAATACATTGTTTTATTTGCAAATGAACAAAGGAAAATAACTGTATACAATCTATTTTAACTGGTACAAGGAAGAAAGAAATATGGAACAGACATTCAATGTTTAAACAAATTTGATAACATACAGACTTTTGTAAAAAAATCTTCAAAAGTACTTGATATTAAAAAAAAAGAATACTCCATATTATAAGAAAGATTTAAAAACTCTGAGATATACATATTCAACAAATATTTATTTGGTGCCTATTAACACCATAGATTACATGCATTTTATATCATTTAGTTCATTCCTCAAAACTGTGAGGTTTATAAAATATTTTATAGATTATAAAATAAGATTCAGAGAGTCAAGAAACTATTCATTCTAATTAGTAAGATGCTAAAAGAACTCTGGGGGGTCAGAAAAAGAGTACATGAAATATGGGATATTAAACTACAGTTGTCATAGAAGAAACACTCCTTCGTTTCCAGTTTTTCTTCTGGACGAAGCTGAATTACGGTAATAGAATTTGCACTCGTTACTTTCTTGCAGCACAGCATGGTGGTTAAAAGCTTAGAGTCCGACTGCCTGGGTTAAATTACGATCTCTGGAACTTAAAAACTGAGTAAACTTGGGCATGCTATTTATACATTTTGCTCTTCAGTTTTATTATGTTAAATGGAAATGTAAGTATCGCTTATCTTTAAATTTTGTTGTGTGGATTCATTCTTGAGTTAAAATGGGATTATATCCCAATAAACACATCATTAGTTGAAAATACTATAAATCAAGAATGATTATATAAAAAATATTTTTATTTATTAATTTTTTGAGAGAGAGAGTTTTGAGAGAGAGAGAAAGAGAGAGAGAGCATGCATGCACATGAGCATAAGCAGGGGGATAGTAGGCTTTCCACTGAGTAGGGAGCCAGATGGGGGCTCGATCCCGGGACGCTGGGATCATGATCTGAACAGAAGGCAGACGCTTAACTGGCTGAGCCACCCAGGTGCCCTCAAAATATTTTTAATATACCTAACTTCCTGAAAATTGTAGCTTAGCCTAGCCTGCCTTAAACGTGCTCAGAACACTCACATTAGCTTATGGTTGGGTAGAACGTTGACTATTTCATGAAATTTATTGAATACTGTACTAAAAGTGAAAAACAGAATGGTTATTTGGGAACAGAATGGTTACAAGCACATTGGTTGTTTACCTTTGTGAGTTCACCCTTGTGAGCTCCAGGGACTGCAGCTGCCAGAATCGTGCAAAAACAGTATCTTATACAAACCGCTAGCCCAGGAAAAGAACCAAATTCCAAATTCAAAATGTGGTTTCTACTGAATTGTATTGCTCTCACACCCTAAGTCATAAACCAAACCACTGTAAGTCAGAGACCATCTGTACTTGGCAAATATTCATCACTGACTCTTAACTTTCAACTGTTTTTTTAAATTATTAAATATGATTAATAGTTTAGTCTTTATCAGATAGCTTAATATAAATAGATGTGGACATAATTGTCACAAGTTCTTTTTATGTGATTTTTTTACTAGGTTCTTTTTAGTTTTTGGAGGAGACTATAGATTTTTTGTAATGAATTTTGCTTAGCCCTCTAAATGTATTTTGCCTACTCAACAATTCATTAGATAGGTTTAGTTGATAAACCCGAAAGGGTGGTAATGACTTCTGATCATTTAATGTTGTGATACAAATCAATTTAATGATGCAAAATCCTCATATTTTATTTAAAACTGGGCCCTATTTTGGTAGTTGCTGCATGATTACAGTTCGTTCTAAAAGCAGATTATAAAAAAAGTCATTTCTATTATGATCTACATGATAATTTGCAAGGTACTCCAATTGGTACAACATTAAAACTGATTTTATTTTGCATTTTGAAGAGTTGCAAGGGCAAAGGTTTTAGACATACACAAATCAGGATTGTATGATGATTTGACACATTTGCCTGACATGCCTCCATATACCAGAGCTCACCTTTGAAAATGTAGACACGAGTGGTGAAAGGTTGTGAGAGATGTCAACTTACAGCGCCTAACGGCTCTCATCTCTAGACGTGTCATGGTCAGCCATCATTAGAGTTCCCTGATCTGGCCCACAACAGTGTGGGAATCTAAACATAGAGGCCTCACTGCCAATCATTATTTAAGGTTCATCATTGCTTTTTGGAGCAGTCACCAAAACAATGAAAGTGAATTAATTAGAAGTCTTATAGCTCCATAATACACCTGAAAAAGTTATGGGCTTTGGTAAGTAGGAAACCTAAATTGTCCATTTAGTTTCATCTGGTTCACGTGAAGCCACAAAATATCCTATATAATTACCTTCCTATTATAGAATATCATAAGATTCAGGTTTTTTTACCTACGAAATTATATTTAAAAATGTATTTCCAAAGCAAAATTTGGTGTATGTTTTTATATTGTTGAAGGAAAGGTAAGGCAGAGTGTCAGGAATGAATATATGGATAAACTTTACATAAGAATTTTGTACATCAAAAAAACATGACTCTGGAATTGCCTACTGAAATGCCTGATGTTCTCATCTTCCCAAAGTAGTGTTAGTATAAAAGTTGTATGATTATGTTTGCTTTATGTTGATTCATATGGTTATATCATTTTCTCTCCATTACTCTCTTACATTTTTTTCTAGACCTTTCTTTTCACCTTTTACTTTATAAATGGTCATAATATTTATGAAATATTATTATTTATTGTTTTTACTGAATACAATTTCTCCCTTGTTATTAACAAGTGCTAGTGGGAATCACTTCATGATAATATCAACTAAAATTTACAACATAATGCATAATTAATAAAGTATTTTTCAATTAATCATGATGCTGATATTTTAAAAGTTTCTTCTTTAGTTAGAGCACTTGATTCTTATTTCTCTTTGTATTGATTAGTAATATTGGACAAGTCAAAATAAGAGTTCTCATACCCTCCTGATTTCCAATATACTATTGCTAATTTCCAATATACTATTGCTATACTATACTATTCTACCTAAGTACAGCAATTTCTTACTGTGAATACCTGTGTTTAAGATACTTAATAGTATCTATAATCCTTGCAACATCTTGTAAGCACGGCATTTGTTATACAACATTGACAAGAGAGCAGTTGAGATTTAGAGAAGGAAGGCAACGTGCCCATGGTCCCCTGATTAGTTATGATGGATCCACAATATGAATTCTGGTTTCTCCTTTAACTATGTGACATAGCATTTATGAAAATTGAGAGCCAAACAAAGTGGACAGAGTCCCCTTACTAAATAAACAAACTTGGACAAGTTGCTTAGTATTTTTAAATCTGAATTTCCTGCTCTGTCTAAATATAATAGTCCTGGCCTAATCCCCAGGAGTGATATATCTAGCTAGATATATCTTTAGTACTATATTCTTTAGTACCAGTTTTTTTTTTTCCCTTTCTCCGTCTCTCATTTCTACTTTTTCCCTCCTATCATCTTCTTTCTCTGGCATGGAAGAGTAAAATAACTGTCCAAGTTCAATTTCTGGCTCCATTTTGTTACAACCTATGTGATGTTGGGAGCATTACTCTGCCAATCTGAACCAGTTTTCTTATATCATGAACAAGGGGTAACCAGGTGTACTATGTATCATGGTTAGTATACCGTGGGTACCCAATAAATGCTGATTCCCTCTTTTCCTTGTTGCTTTTTAACATATGAAGCTCTATGCAAATGTCAGGTCTTATTATTATAAGGAACTAGAAGGGTATGATCAAATTCATATTTAATTTGATATCTGGAGGTACCCAGAAAAAGATGTTTAAATTGTGTTCTAACATTTCAAGTGCTGTTTGCCGACATGGTGCCATGCTTGTTTGCTATCCTTTAGAAATGATCTCTCTTCTCTAGACTGGAAAAAAAATCCTCCTTCCCCTCATAATTGACCCTTGCAGATGTCTATTGGATGCCAACATCTCATATATTATTTGAGCACTGTTCTTTTCCAAATACTCTTCCAGTGCTGAGATTTTACTCTTCTAAGATTGACATTTGCTTCTTTCTCTTGGTATTAATTTCTTTTGCCTTAACTATGAAATCTCGAGATCTAGTTCTCCTTATTAAATTAGCTACTTTAGTATTTCTTTAATTGCCTTGCCTGACCTCTATTACAGTCCCCGTCCATCACTCCACAGTGGCCCCCAAAACAAAATTTCATTTATTATTTTTCCTTGTCAACTCTCCCTCAGCCTGGCCATGCTTCCCTAGGCATTTTCCTTTATTGGTCTATTTTCCTCACTATTTCCACTTCTCCTTTGTTTCTCTTGTTTTCTATTTCTGGTGTCCTCTGCCTCTGACATGCATTTTTTTTTTCCTTTTCTTTCTTGCCATTTCTTCCTGGCTATGATCCAATCTCCCTTCTTCCAAATCAGAAATCACTATTTTTCACAAGATACAAAGAAGGTGGATTAAAGGAGGAAGGTAGTATATCTGTAAAGAACATAAATGTTTACATAACAAAGTACATGGCAAAAGGATCCTAGGCTTGGAAGTAATTCCTGTGGGTAGTTAGAAATTTCTGTGGCGGATGTGTTTGAAACATTCCATTCCCAATGCTAACGAGTCGAGGTTTGAAGTGTGTCCAGTAAATGAAAGCATGTCTAAGGAGACCTTGGAGAAATCATAACCTTGCTAGGAGGTAGTGCAAAATTAATCCTGCATTTTTAGTGTATTTCAGTGCCTCGCCTGTGATTCCATTGTTATGTCACTCCTGTCACTTGATGACTATGGCTTACTGATGTTATCTGTGTTTCATTGTTAGGTGCATGGAATGTATTTAGTCGTTCATACTGCTGTCTGTTTTCTAGTGTTCCACTTGCCTTTTAAATCTTTATTTTCCCTGTGTGTTCAAGATGAATTTGTAATGTTTTTCTAGAGGTGAGTTACAACTTGTGAGGTTCAAACACATGATGTTGACATCTCTTTTTGTTGAGTGTCAAATTTTTGAGGATTTTTTTCTTAGATATTCTTGAAAGCAAAATTTTGAATGTATGAAGAGGTAACTGAGCTAAGAAATGGCTTTAATAAGTTTTCTACTAAATTATTACAAAATACTTATTTCATTTCTCAATACTTGTAAACATGTACTTCTGTAAAATAATTCTAATGCCTGTATTTACAATAACTTGTAATAAAATTTCACATATATCATCTTTGAGATTCACATAAACTCTGTGAAGCAGGTAAAGCAGATCTCATCCCTCTTATTTATAGGTGAGATAAGGGCTTCTAGAAGTTTAACGACATTCTCAAGGTCCCATGGCTAGAAAAGGATTGGGACTGGAATACTTCAGTGTACTGTACTTATTCATACTTCATTACTTTTTTCAGAAATTTAAAACCACTAGGGGCACCTTGGTGGCTCAGTGGGTTAAGCCTCTGACTTCAGCTCAGGTCATGATCTCAGGGTCCTGGGATCGAGCCCCGCATCTGGCTCTCTGTTCAGCAGGGAGCCTGCTTCCCCCTCTGCTTGCCTCTCTGTCTACTTGTGATCTCTCTCTGTCAAATAAATAAATAAAATCTTTAAAAAAAAAGTAATTTAAAACCACTAATATAAATGTGTATAAATATCTGTCTTAATGACTATGAATAAAAAATAATTCATATTTTTGTCATTGTTATTATAAGAACTACAATTTGCCAGCCACCATTCTTCTACTATTTCTCATTTTTACAACAAAACTATAAGCCACATCTAATTAATCCCAAATTGTAAAGGAGAAAGATGATGTCAGAGAATTTTAATAACACATTTGAAGTTATTATTTTAGGAACCAGTCTTGCATTTTTGATTATTGAGTGTTCATTATTTCTTCTGTTTTCTACAGTATAATTTCTAAATAAATTCTTCAGTACCACTTTATTTTACAGTTAGGAAACATTTTATGACTGTTATTTAGGTAAAAGAAAAACCAGTGAGAAGAAAAGGAAAAAAAAATGAATTGCAGTATAGCAGTAGCAGAATTTCCAGGTAATGTCTTCTCTATACCTCATTGTTTATTACTGATTTCTCAGTGACTTGGGTATAAGTGTAGTGATCAGCCTCTGAGTGACCACTGAGGCCATCTGTAGATTGAAATACAAAGTGATTGGAGTATCTCACACAAACACATACATGCCCATATTGGTACACTGATCAAAATCTCACCTGTCAATTTCAATGATTTCAACTGTATTTGTTTTCTATTGCTGTGAAAAAAAATTGCCACAAAGTACTACAAAGCAATATGAATTCATTCTCTCACAGTTCCTGGGCCTCAGGAATCTGAGCATGACTAATCTGGATCCTCTGCCCTGGATTTCCATGGCAGCCATCAGTATATCAATTAGGTTTTCTTTCTGGACCCAAGGTCTTACAAGCTCACGTGGCTGCTCCTTTCAGTGGCAGAACTGGGGTCCCTGTTTTCTTGCTGATTGTCAGCAGAGGATCCCTTTCAATCCCTCAAGGCCATTCAAATTGCTTTGCCATGTGATTCTCTCTCAGACTCTCTTATAACATAGTGGCTCACTTCTTCAAGCCCAGCAGGAGAACTTCTCACTCTAGTCTGCTAAGACAGAATTGTATATAATGTAGCACAATCACAAAGTGACTATCCCATCACCTTTACCATATAATGTAACCTAATCAAGAGAGTAGCTATCCAACTATTTTTACTATATCTCTTACTTACAGGCAAGTTACAATTCTACTTACACTCAAGGAGAGGAGTTTATAAAAGGACATTTCTCATGGAGTGTCATCTTGGAATTTTGTTTAACATACCAATTCACACAGCAGAATTTTCCGAGGAGCCAACAAGTCCCACTTTCTCTTTCTACTTAAGCAGATGTGAAAATGACATTGATCACAAAGAATCTGACACCAGGTACTTGTTCATAAAAAGCACCAAGAAGAATCCAGTTTTTCCTCAGCCATCTATGGCAAATAGATAATGTGTGTTCATTCCCTATTCTCTGTTGAAAATTATATCTTGCCGTTGTCTTTTGCTGTTTCTTCTCTATTTACAACCCAATACATTTCTGATGCTGTGAATACGTAGCAATTAGAGCCAATTAAGTTGCGTATATTTTTTTTTAATATGAGAATAAAAGTTCATCAACTGTGAAGAATTTAAAATATATCTACCATTTTTTTCAAATTGTATGTATCAAATAAGAGCACAAGTGAATTTTCAAATGTTCTCAAACATTACCTATGTGCTTTTTTCCTGCAAAATGTTTTTAGCTTTAATCAAGACAATGATGGGATAACTTCTAGCAATAATATTCTTGAGAAAATGCAGTTTCCCAACTGGTGGGTATATTCAATTGTAAGAGTTTCCACTCCATGAGAACTCAAGAGTCAGAGTCCAAGATTTACAAACATTGGATCCATATCTTATGAAGGAAGTCTTATTTGCAGCTCGGTCCCCTCTATTGGCTGAAGAAGATGATTTATCATAACAGTAAGATTTTACAATTGTAGCATTTAAATTAGGCATGTAACAGGGAGGATCTTTTCTGTTCTTATTCATTCAAAGGCATTTGTTTGAGTTGTATCTTTACTTCTCATGTAAAAGAAAACATTAGACATGATTAGCTGCAGGTATCTGTGTTTCATGATATCCAAGCAAAGTCCTTTTTATATTTCATCTTATAATTGTACTTTCAACTTAATGTTTGAAGTGTCAGTCTTTGTAAAATTAGCTCATCTTGTTATGATTTGGAGCTTTGATGTGAGTGAAAGGCTTCAATTGCAATGCAGAGTCACATCTGAGAGTAAACTGCATAGACAAAGAGACTTACAAGGCTAGTAAATCAAATACTCTGAGCTGTCTATGTGGATTATGAGATAGTATTTGCATAACTTTGAAGTATTTATACTGATGAAATTACAATAATTAAAATCATTGCTGTGTCAATTGCTAGATGCCACAAGGCATAGCAATTACTAGCATGCAAATTAGACTTTGTGTAAGCATTTTAAAGAATAATTACCTTATTTGATTCAGATGTGCCTGAAAGGCATTAGGAATCATTTGAGCTATTTTGCCTTCAACAATTTTAAGCCTCATAGATAATGTTGTTGTTATTATCAATTATTTACTTTTGTATATCACTTTTCCTTATTTTGGTTGAAACTAAATGCCACAGATAAAATAAAAACACACAACTTTGCTGTAACTAGGAACAATTCACAATATCAGTTAAATCTGCATCTTTCTTAAGCAAACATTTTTCTTTCTAATGGGTTTGACTTTGCTATGTCATCAGTTTCACGTGAAACCGTTAATGCGTACTCAGTGTGTACACTTACACAATTTGAGATCAAGGTTGTGAATTACAGGAACATGCCAGAGTAAAAAGTCTACCAGTAAGAGTTTGCAAAATATCCTCTCAAATATATTTGTCACTGGATATGTATAGGTGGTCACTTAGCCAACTGAGAATTATAATCCTCAAATTGCAGATGTTTTACTTTGTAAATTTAACACCAAACTTGAAATAACACATTGGAATAAATGCTGCCATATTGTAGTATGTGATAATTTGGAAATCATGAAGTACTTCCTCCAAGACTTTAAATAAAAGGAGAGTTAATACAAGTTTATTCCATATGATCTTTCCTTATCAGAATATCAAGCCCTGATCCATTTTTGATCTATGGGGCAAGTAAGATAAATCCAAAAGTTTTTTAAACATGTTCATGCAGAAAAATTGAATTATAAATCAATGAATTAAGGACAATGATTTTTATGAAGATTATTGCCCAAACTGCTTTCTTTTTGGAGACTTGCTGAATTTCCTCATGTCTCTTAATAAATAGTATCACTAGATAGGTAGTGTGTATATTATTACTATTAAAAATTCAGGGAGTTTTTAGGACCAAAGCCTTGCTATTTTGACATCTATTACTTTGATTTGTTGTCATCTGAAGAATCCTGGCAATATACCATATTTTATTTTGATTTCTGTTTTCTGTTGAGTGACTATGAGTAACCTATTTGATTCTTTCCATGTATTTTAAACCGTATTTTTATCATTTTAAATGAAACTTCCAATAAATATATTCCTTTCAATTCTTTACCATCTTATAAAGAGACTTAGGAAAAAAGTTCCACTGATGACTTCTAATTACATTGGTTTATAGCAACACTTAATGCGACTTAATTACAGGGCCTGTTATAGCCCATAGTAAAGTAAAAAATGTTCTTTTGTTCCTTGTGGCAAAATAAATAGATCATTAATATACACACTCTGGGCAGAAAGTTAGGCAACATGAATACTTTTAACATTACAATGCATTTGAATAATAGTGTCATTACTGTCAGTTCTCTCTTTAATAAAAGATATATGTGCCTGACCACAATGGATCATAGTTCTCTAGAACACATTGAGTTAAGATTTACAAAACAATCTAAATTCTTTTAAAGTTATTTTCCAAAGCTTCTGCAGAAAGCCTGTCCAAAAATTAGTACTAACCAAATTATACCCCAATTTTTGTCTTGATATACTAAGAAAAAGAAGTGGTATTGTAGACCACTTATACCTAGATTATTTTATTTCATTTTTTACATAGTTTACATTCAAAACATGTGCTTATTAGCATATGTTTTAGGCTGACATGCTTATATTTATGCAATATTCTTAATGTTTAAAGAATAAGATAATGCTATAAAGCTGAACATACAATGCAGTATAGACTTCATGTGGTCTAAAGTGAAGACTCAAAACAAGCTCAAGCACAGAATTCCCTGGAGAAGATTTTAAACACAGAGTCCCATTCTTTTCCCTGGAGTTACAGAATCAGAATCTCAAGGAACTCAACCTTGGACTCTGCATTAAGAAGTTTTCCAGAGGGCACCTGGGTGGCTCAGTCATTAAGCATTTGCCTTGGGCTCAGGTCCTGATCCCAGAGTCCAGGAATCGAGTCCCGCATCGGGCTCCTTGCTCAGCAGGAAGCCTGCTTCTCCCGCTACCTTTCCCTCTGCTTGTGTTCCCTCTCTCGCTGTGTTTCTCTCTGTCAAATAAATAAATAAATCTTTAAAAAAAAAAAAGATTTAAGAAGTTTTCCAGAGATGCTTATGCACAGATAATCACTGTCAGGTTTCAGTGTTAATGGAGAAAACCTAGAGGGTGTAGATATGTCCCAGAGACCACAAATCAGGTGAGGGATGGGAGTTTACAAGTTGGTTAACCACCTCCTTATTTTCCTTTCTCTACAGCAAATGCATTTACGAACATAGTTTCAGTACAAATTTCATTGTGCAAATATTTGTAGCCAAAAATAATTTAAAATATATTTATTCTTGACCTGGGGCTTTTTTTAGTTGATGTTGTAGTTTTTGACAAATATTTATGTCTCTAATAAGATCTCTTTTCCCCCTAAATATTAGGAATGAGTGGATCTCTTCTTAACATGAAAATAATCAAGTATATATCAGAAAACAAAATTTGGCATCATGTATAATAGTGAAATAGCAGAATTTTCAAGGAAATCTGAAACCAGGCAAATGAGTTTACTCTAATATTTTTAAATACTGTTTTTGGAGGGTTTGAAGGGCTACTCAATGCAGTGGACCTGAGAATGAGTTATAAGCTTTATATGCTAGAAAGGAGAACTAAAAATACCATCGGTCATAAATCCAAAAGAATCAGCTAAAAAAACCACTAGAAACCACTAGGTAATAGATAATATAGTCAGTTAAAATTCCAAATGTCAAATGCAAAACATTTCCATATAAAAAATTTTTTTAAGTAGGTTCCCCACCCGGTGTGGAGCCCACCATGGGGTTTGAACTCAAACTCTGATATCAAGACCTGAACTGAGATCAAGCATTAGACACTCACTCAATCAACTGTGCCACCCAGGTGTCCCAATATTTCCATATGTAAATTTTAGCTCATAAAGATAAATTATTGGAGAAAACAGACAATCGTTAAAAAGCAATAAATGTTCTAAAATACTTAAAATTTCACTGTAAGTGTTGGGCAACTATATGAAGCAGATTGTGTAATTCTATTGAGGGGTTAGCATAGGAAGACATAATAGAGTACAAAAAGCTATGCCTTGTTTTTGGAAGAAATGCAGTATCAGAAAAAAAGAAGAAAAAAATACTATAAAGGTGTCAAATATCTCATAATCAGTCTATATATATTTAATGCAATGCTAATGAAAAACAAACAGACTTTGCTAAAGGCATTGGGCAAAGACTGAAGTTTATGTGGAAGAATAAAGTTATAGGAATGAGAAAATTATAAAAAAAAAGAAAAAATGATCACATGATTCTAAGTGCTAGAAGGCAAGGCCAAACAAGTAGATATTACATGAAGTTTTACTCATAAAATTCATGTAGTATTCGCACTGCCATTCATAGATGAAAGAATCCCAAAATTAAACAGTATATGTACTAGAATTATTAGAATATAGTACAAACAGAATTTCACATTCTGTCACGTAGAGGAAAAATGGTATTAAAAAATATATGGGGGAGGCCCCTGAGTGGCTCAGATGGCTAAGTATCTGACTCTTGATTTCCACTCAGGTCATGATTTCAGTGTCATGAGATCAAGCCCTGCATTGGACTCTGTGAGGGGCATACAGCCTGCTTAAAATTCTCTCTCTTCCTCTCCCTCTGCCCCTCCTCCCCTCACTTGTGGACATGCTCTCTCTCTCTCAGTCAAAACAAAAAAAAGGATATATTGAGGGAGTTCTGCTTGTGGGTAACACATGGTCATAGGGACCAAAAAACCCTCAACTGAAACAATTAAAAAACAGATAAAATACATAAAAACAATTGTTTGCAGACATTAAACACTGGACAAAATAGAACAGTGACCGCTGAAACAGGATTGGCAATTGAATAAAGCCCTAATATTGTCCCAGTTTATTGCCTAGAGGGAAATTCCAAAACACAGTATTCTAAAACCACCAAGATGGAAATCAACCATCTCCTTAAGTTATGGAGATAGGACTGGGAGAGAAGTCACAGATTACCAGAGAAAAAAGAATTTCACAGAATTAGAAATCCAGAGATCTGCAAGGAAATCTTCCTCGAGTTTTCATTTGAGTACTGATTTGTACATACATGTCAGAAAACTCTCCAAGGCTGAGAAACAAGCAAGCAAAGAAAATAATCACATAATTTATAAAAGTCAGGGAAGTCAGGGTATTTTTACTGTCACCAACCAGAGCGGAAAACTTTGCAATTCATGGGACGTCAGATAGGGTACTTAAAAAGATATTTCCTCAGTAGTGGGGCAAAATTGGCCCAAGACTGTCTCGTCTTGCATATCAAATCTTGAAAGAAAAGCCCAAGTGGATCAAGCTATTTCTAAGTAATTTAACTGCATCCTAGCACAATGCCCAAGAATATTTATGGAAATATAAAAATATCCAGCACTTAGTAATATAAGATTAAAATGCCTGACATTTAACCAAAGATTGTTAAAGATATAAAGAAACAGGGAAATAAAATCCACAAGAAAGAAAAAAATAATTCAATCTATATCTACACAGTGAAAAATGATAAAGATTATGTAATTAGTAGAAAAAGATAAAATAATTATAACTATATTTCATGTGCTCAAGAAAGTAGAGAAGAAATTGAGCATGTTATTTCAAGACACAGACAATGCAAAAATGTACACTATGGGTTTAAACAAAATAATTTAGAGCACCACAATGGTAAACATGTGGTTAAATATAGCAGACTTCTTTTTGTCCTTTTTAAATCTTTTTGTAAGTTAATTGGCCATATTAAAATAAAATAGTAATTTTGAAGTTTGAAATTTTCAACATATTGAGAACTAAAATATATGTTAGCAATAACACGAAAGCTGAGAAGGAGAAAAAGGAAGATCACTTTTACAAGACTCTTGAAATGTGGGCACCTGGGTGGCTCAGTTGTTAAGCATCTGCCTTCTGCTCATGTCATGAGGGCCCTGCATTGAGCTTTCTGCTCAGTGGAAAGCCTGGTTCTCACTCCCCACTCTCCCTACTTGTGTTCCTTCTCTCTTTGTTTCTTTCTCTGAAAAATAAATAAATAAAATCTTAAAAAAAAAAAAAAAAGTCTCTTCTAATGTACTTCCCACAGAAGGAAAGAGATTGCTTTTCTTCCTACTCTGAGTTATACTTCTTATTTAAGCTTATAAACATTACTGCTTGTTTTCCCAATTTCCTACAATTCCTTTTTAAATTCTGCTTGAAATCTCTCTCTCTCTCTCTTTCTCTCTCTCTCTCTTTCTCCCTTCTTAAAGATTTTATTTATTTAAGAGAGAGAGAGTGAGTAAGAGAGAGAGCATGAATCGGGGCAGGAGCAGAGAGAGAAGGAGAAGCAGACTCCTCACTGAGCAGGGAACTGGGCTACCTGCAGCTTGATGTGGTGCTTGATCCCTGGACTCTGGGATCATGACCTGAGCTGAAGTCAGATACTTAACCAACTGAGCCACCTAGGCAACCCCTGCCTGCAGGATCTTTCTTGATAAGACTCAGACATTAGTTCTCCCAACACAGACTAGAAGAACCCTATTGTCATTGTTGGTTGGTCTTGCAATGCCATTTTCTCCCTTGGGTTACCCACACCCACCTGTTGTTCCACCTTCATTCATCCAAAACTCCTCATGTAAATCATCCCTGAAAAGTGACTCTTGCCACCAGTTCACCAGATATACCTGAATGAATCCCAGCTAAGTCTATGATGGGTTTCCAGGTACAAAAAGATAACAGTGGAGCTGAGTCAACTTGTGCAGTGGTTTTTATTTACAGAATAGACAGATTTTAACTTAGTATATGCATTTTCCACTTGTCCTTTTAGAATGAAGTTTTGAGATACTTGTCAGCAGTGCAAATTAATATGATGCCCACTATCATTTTGTTTTCTTGCTCTGGTTACCATAACCTTAAAATACAAAATATTCTTTCAATTGCCTAGAAGATTGAAATGGGATTACGTATCTGAAGTAACTAATTTAAGTTTGTGTATTTGATAAGCACTGTGCAGGTCAGCTCTTTCTCTATGTATTTCTCAACCTATGCTCTGATTTTCCATTTCACAGAGACCTATCTTGACACATCTTTAGGTGAGAGAGTATGAAAGACCTGTGAACAATCTGAGATCAATCCTCAATTCCTGTTGGTTCTCTAACACTAAAGTTTAAGAGCTTTCCTTTCATGCTTGGATAAATGGAAAGGGAAAGAATATCATCAGGACTCAATGGAGACTCTCCCTTGACACAAATTTATTCATGAAAAATAACATTTAAAGAAGATATCTATTATAATTTTTAAATAAATCAAACAGTAAAATGGATATATTAAGAGAGGACTGTTTAAAAGAATAAAATAGAACATAAAAGAGAGTAAAATTAAATAAAATAAGTAACAAAAGCAATATGTAGTATACTTAACAATACAACACAGGGAATCATTTGTGGAAAAGACAATAAGTATTCACAGAACACAGAAGATTATAAAGAAGAAAATTAATGAGAAGAAAATCACATCAACAGAGGATAATCATAAAAATCTAACCTTCAAGTAATGACTCTTCTCAAAGCAGGAAATAGAACAAATATAATAGAAGACATAATAAAAAGTGTATTAGTTTGAATTATTGAGACCATTTACTCAAAGGCATGCTATGATCTGGGAAAAATTATTGAAAGGAAATTCATTCTTGGATATTTCTTTAAAAAATTGTTAGGATTCCAAAAATAAAGAAAACAATATAACTTTTATAAATATCCAAGTAGAAATGAGTAACTTTTAAAAGAAACATATCAGAAACATAAAGAAATTAAAAATGAAAGCACAAGAAAAATTTCATGAGTCAAACTTTCATAAGGGCAAAAATAGCAATATTAATTGTTTCAAATGCTTTTTGTAAAAAGATAATTGAAACAAGTCAATTATTAGATAATATAGAAATAATAGAGATTTTAAAGTATAAGGTATTAAACAGAATAAAAAGAATCTTTTTACCTTACTAAAATATTCAATCATAGTGAGAAAAGGAGTGCCTTTTATTATTCATGATAAGTCACCTGCTATAACAAACCATTTCAGAGATTTAATACAATAAATCTCTTTAATGTGGCACTTCAATGCAGGTACTGGGAGTTCTTTATTCTGGAAAATAGTCTGTTACAATAGTTGCTCTGTTATCTTCTAGAGTTTTGCCATTGTCCATTGACATTTCAGAATATGGACAATGCACAAGTGAAGAGAAAATGTAAGGAATTATGAGAGGGAGAACAATCCTAAATTGGCAGAGATCCTTTCTCTACATATCCCATTGGCAAGAGCCTCATTATGTGGCCTCATCAAAAGCAAGAGGGAATGGGAAATATATTAAGTACTATCATAGGACAAAAAGGAGAAAACAGATATTAGTAATATTAGTGAGCACTAGGTTTCTTTGTTATAAGTACTAAACATGCGTCAAAAATAACAATAAAAACTAAATATTAAATTCAAGGAAAAATTGATGGGAAATTGGATGAGTTATAACATTTTAATATATAGTTCACAAAAGTGAAGGCTGCCCCAGAGGGTTTATTGAAGAGGGAGTCCATGACCTTTCAGCACTGGGGCCGGAGATTGGGGCACAGCCATTTTTATTCTGATCCTCTAATGAGATGTGAAAACCTTCGGGGGCAAAAGGCACCCAGAGCACCAGCTTACACTGAGTCCAGCTCCTTGGCAAGGGGCAGTGTAACTCCACCGAGTCAAAGGCACTTTCCCCCAGAAGACAAACTGGAAGAAGAAGTGCAAACTAGAATATGGATCCCACAAGACTTTAAAACTCCAGTGCTGGGGGAAAATAGTATATAGAATTTGAGGTTTTTTTCTCATGATTCATTTATCTTTCAGTCTAAAATTTTCTTTCTTTTTTCCCATTTCAACTAGTTTCTTATTTTACCAGGTCTACATTTTAAAGTCACTTTTTAACTTCTACTTTTTTACATCTGCATTTTATAGGTACATGCTTCATTTTTGGCTTTTTTTTCAATCTATTCAATTTTATTTTTGTATATATCTATGAGTTTTGCTTTCTTTGCAATTTTGGGATTTAGTGTCTTCTAATACACGGACCAAAATTCACTCAAGAACAAGTGGATTACCTTGTTTTGTCCACCCTGTGAGATTATATTCTCTCTCTCTCCACCCTACCTTTTTTCTCCCTTTCTTTTTTGTTCCATTTTCCTTTATTTTTGTTTTTCTGTTTTGGTTTCCAACTGTTTCAGATTTGTCTAGTGTGTATTTTGCTTGGGTCATGGTTGATATTTTTGATTCTGCTCACTCACTTTCCCATTCTTCTCGGGGCAAAATGACTGGAAGGAAGAATTCACAACAAAGGAAAGAACCAGAGGTAATGTTCCCTGACACAGATCTAATTGATATGGATATAAGTAAAATATCAGAGATGGAATTCAGGATAGCAATTATAAAGTTATTGGCTGGGCTTGAAACACATAAGACACTAGAGAATCTCTTAGTGCAGAAATGAGATCTAATCAGGCTAAACTTAAAAATGCTGTAACTGAGATGCATTCTAAACTGGATGCTCTAACAGCTAGAGTGAATGAAACAGAAGAGAGAATAAGTGGTCTAGAAGACAGGCTGATGGAAAGGAAGGAAGTTGGGGAAAAAAGAGAAAGACAACTAATAGCTCATGAATAAAGGCTTTGAGAAATTAATGATGCCATGAAATGTATCAATGTCACAATTATTGCGGTGCCTGTGGGTGAAGAGAGAGGGCCAGAAGGTGTATTTGGGTAAATCATAGCTGAGAACTTCCCTAATCTGGGGAAGAAAACATTCATGTCCAGGAGGCAGAGGGTACTCCTCCCCAAATCAATAAAAATAGATCAACACTCTGACATATAATAGTGAAGTTTGCAAATTTTAGAGAAAAAGAATCCTGAGAGCAGCTTGAGAGAAGAGGCTCCTAATCTACAGAGGGAGAAACACCAGATTAACATCAGACCTATCTACAGAAACCTGGCAGGCTGGCATGGTATATTCAGGGTACTAAATGAGAAGAACATGCAGCTAAGAATACTTTATCCAGCAAGGCTGTCATTCAGAATGGAAGAAGAGATAAAGAACTCCCAGGCAGAAACTAAGAGAATATGTGACTACCAAGCAAGCCCTGCAAGAAATATTAAGGGGGATTCTGTAAGCAAAGAAAGAGCTCAAGAGTAACACAGACCAGAAAGAAACAGAGACAACCTACAGAAATGGGGACTTTATAGGCAATACAATGGGACTAAATTCATATCTTTCAATAGTTAATCTGAATGTAAATGGGCTAAATGCCCCAGTCAAAAGACACAGGTTATCAGCTTGGATAAAAAAGCAAGACTCTTCCATATGCTATCTACAAGAGACTTATTTAGAACTAAAGACACCTCCAGACTGAAAGTGAGGCAGTGGAGAAAAATGTATTATACTAATGGACATCAAAAGAAAGCTGAGGTAGCAATCCTTATATCAGACAACTTAAACCATAAACCAAAGACTGAAGAAAGATATGAAAGGAGACACTATTATCGTATTTAAAATGTCTACCCAGCAAGAAGACCTAAGAATTATAAATATTTATGCCCCAACAAGGAAGCAGCCAATTACATAAACCAACTAATAACCAAGGTAAAGAAACACATTGATAATAATGCATTAATAGTAGGGGACTTCAACACCCCACTCACAGCAATGGATAGATCATCTAAGCAGAAGAGAAATAAAGAAACAATGGCTTTGAATGGCATACTGGACCAGATGGACTTGATATATACAGAACATTCTATTCTAAAACAACAGAATATTCATTCTTCTTGAGTGCACATGGAACATTCTCCAAAATAGACACATACTGGGCCAAAAATCAGGTCTAAACCTATACCAAGGGCTGGGATTAATCCCTGCATATTTTCAGACCACAGTGCTTTGAAACTTGAACTCAATCACAAGAAGAAATTTGGAAGGAACTCAGACACTTGGAGGTAAAAGAGCATCCTACTACAGAATGAATGGGTCAATCAGGAAATTAAAAAAGAATTTAAAAAATTCATGGACACTAATGAGAATGAAAACCCAACCATTCAAAACTTTTGGGATGCAGCAAAGATGGTCCTAAGAGGGAAGTACATTGCAATACAAACTTCTCTCAAAAAATTAGAAAAACCTCAAATACACAAATTAACTTTACACATGAAGGACTTGAAGAAAGAACAACAAATAAAGCCTAAATCTTTATAATTTAGGAGAAGAGAAATAATAAGGATTGGAGCAGAAATCAATGAAATAGAAACAAACAAACAAAAAACAGATAAAAAAACCTAGAAGCTGGTTGTTTGAAATAATTAATAAGATCAATAAACATCTAGTTGGACTTATCCAAAAGGAAAGAGAAAGGACCCAAGTCAATAAAATCATGATTGAAAGGGGAGAGATCACGACTAACACTAAGGAAATATAGACCATTTTAAGAACATAGTATGAGCAATTTTATGTCAACAAATTAGGAATCTGGGAGAAATGGATTGATTCCTGGAAACTTATAAACTACCAAAACTAAAATAGGAAAAAATAGAAAATCTGAAGAGATCAGCAAGGAAATTGAAGCAGTAATCAAAAACCTCCCCCAAAATAAGAGTCCAGGACCAGATGGCTCCAGGGAAATTATACTAAACATTTAAAGAAGAAATAATACCTCTTCTGAAGCTGTTTCAAAAAACAAAAATGGAAGCAAAACTTTCAAACTCCTTCTATGAGGCTAGCATTACCTTGATCTCAAAACCAGACAAAGACCCCATCAAAAAGGAGAATTACAGACTAATATCCCTGATGAACATGGATGCCAAAATACTCACCAAGATACTAGCCAATAGGATTCAAAGGCACATTAAAAGGATTGTTCACCATGACCAAGTGGGATTTATTCCTGGGATGCGAGGGTGGTTCAACATTCACAAATCAATGTGATAGATCAAATTAATATAGAAAAGACAAGAACCATATAATTCAGTCAATTGATACAGAAGAAACATTTGATAAAATACAGCATCTTTTCTTGATTAAAGCTCTTCACAGTGTAGGGATAAAAGGAGCATACCTAAATATCATAAAAGCCATATATGAAAAGCCCATAGTGAATATCATTCTCAATGGGGAACAACTGAGAGCTTTCCCCTTAAGGTCGGGAACACACAGGGCTGCCCACTGTCACCACTGTTGTTCAACATAGTACTAGAAGTCCTAGCCTCAGCAATCAGAAAACAAAAGGAAATAAAAGTCATTAAAATTGGCAAAGAAGAAGTCAAACTCTCATGCTTTGCAGACGACATGATACTTTATGTGGAAAACCCAAAAGACCACTCCTCCAAATTGCTGGAATTCATATAGCAATTCAGCAACATGGTGGGATACAAAATCAATGCAAAGAAATCAGTTGTATTTCTATACAGTATCAATGAGGCAGAAAAAAGAAATTAAGGAATTGGTCCCATGTACAATTGCACCAAAACCCATAAGATACCTAGGAATATACCTAACCAAAGAAGTAAAGGATCTGTACTCTAAAAACTACAGCACACTTATGAAAGAAACTAAAAAAGACACAAAGAGATGACACAACATCCCATGGTCATGGATTGGAAGAATAAATATTGTTAAAATATCTATGCTACACAGATCAATCTACATATTCAATGTAATCTCTATCAAAATACTATTGACATTTTTCACAGAACTGGAACAAGCAATCCTAAAATTTGCATGGAACCAGAAAGACCCTGAATCACCAAGGGAATGCTGAAAATGAAAACAAAATCTGGGGGCATGACAATGCCTAACTTTAAGGTACATCATAAAGCTGTGATTATCAAGACAGTACTGGATCAAAAACAGACACACAGATCAATGGAGCAGAATAGAGATCCCAGAAATGGAGCCTCAATTCTATAGTCAACTAATCTTCAACAAAGCAGGAAAGAATATCCAATGGAAAAAAGATAGTCTTTTCTATAAATGGTGCTGGGAAAATTGGATAGCCACATGTAGAAGATGAAATTGGACCATTCTCTTAGAGCATACACAAAGATAAACTCAAAATGGATGAAAGAACTAAATGTGAGGTAGAAATCCATCAAAATCCTAAAGAACACAGGAAGCAACCTTTTTTGACCTCAGCCACACCAACTTTCTTGCAATACACATCTCTAAAAGTAAGGGAAACAAAAGCCAAATGAGCTATTAAAACCTCATCAAGATAAAAAGCTTCTGCACATCAAAAGAAACAGTTGGCAAAACTAAAAGGCAACCTACAGAATGGCAGAAGATATTTGCAAACAACATATCAGATAAAGGGCTGGTATCCAAGATCTATAACAAACTTATCAAACTCAACACTCAAAAAACAAATAATCCTGTCAAGAAATGGGCAGAAGACATGAAGAGACATTCCACCAAAGAAGACATACAAGTGGCCAACAGACACATGAAAAAACATTCACATCACTTGTCATCGGGGAAATACAAATTAAAACTACAATGAGATACCATCTCACACTACTCAGAATGACTAAAATTAACAAGTCAAGAAACAACAAATGTTGGCAAGGACGTGGAGAAAGGAGAACCCTCTTACATTGTTGGTGGGAAGGCAAGCTAGTGCAGCCACTCTGGTAAACAGTATGGAGGTTCCTTAAGAAGTTAATAGACCTACCCTAAGACCCAGCAATTCCACTACAAAGATACAAATGTAATGATCTGAAGGGGTACATGCGTGCAAATGTTTATAGCAGCATTGTCCACAATAACTGAACTATGGAAAGAGCCCAGATGTCCATGGACAGATGAATGGATAAAGATATGAGATACACACACACACACACACAGAAGAATATTACTCATCAAAAAATGAAATCTTTACATTTGCAATGATGTGGATGGAACTAGAGGGTATCATGCTAAGCAAAATAACTCAATCAGAGATAGACAATTATCATATGATCTAACTCGTACGTGGAATATAAGAAACAAAACAGATGAACATAGGAGAAGAGAGGGAAAAATAAGATGAAGTCAGAGAGGGAGACAAGCCACAAGAGATTCTTAATCATAGGAAACAAACTGAGGTTGCTGGAGTGGAAGTGGGTGGGGGTGGGTAATCCGGTGATGAGCGTTAAGGAGAGCACGTGATGTAATGAGCACTGGGTGTTATATAAGACTGATGAATCACTGACCTCTACCTCTGTAACTAGTAATACACTATACGTTAATTAATTGAATTTAAATAAAAAAAGAAAAGAAAAGGAAAGGAAAGGAAAGTTGACTCTTTGGAGAAATGGCTGACTTCCAGATATGACACAGGAATTGTACAAGGCATTAAAGCTGAGATCAAAGAATCTTTGAAAGACTGAAAGAGTCATGTCGAAAAGACACAGAAGTTAACTGGGAGAGTTTCCCATCAGTCAAAGTTGGGGCAATTGGAGCTCCAATAAATAACTAATGAGTTGAAGGCAATTGAATAGGTTTAAATATATCAGTCTATAATAACACTAAAAGAAATTTTTGAAGAGCATAAGCAGTGGTCACTATTGTTAGGGAACCAAACTCCTATTTTGAAAAGTGACAGAGGAAACAAAGCAAATATTCTTCCCATACCTATAACATCTCTCCTCTGGGTAACCAAATAGGTGACAAAGGGAAGTTTTACTTTTTTATATGTTCCAGATAACAAATAGTGAAAAAAATAATTAGAATATCACTGTTACGCAACCCTAATGAGTTAATTCATCCAGGCGATGATCATCAATGAGAAGAGACAGCCAGAGAGGAATCATTGCATATTATATCTAAAGGCATATATTGTCTAGTTGTCTCTCTTTTGATGAGTCTAAAAACCACTGATGTTTCTTTTTGATTCTTTTCTTTTTGCTTCTCCTATTCTATTTTACAATGGGATAGTCCAGGGCTCTGTCTTTGGATTCCACACATAGACTTATTCTGGCTCATAACTTTAGATATCATTTATACTATGATGATTTGCAAATTTATATCTCCAAACCAGATATCTAGTATATCTAGATATATCCACCTATTAATTCAATGCCTATGCCTAAAGGTTTTACTTTCAAATGTCACATATTTGCAATTGTTATAGGTTAAATTTGGCCCCTCTCCCCTCAAAATATGGTCCCATCCTCATGCCTCAGAATGTTACCTTTCTTTGGAAATAGAGCTATTGCGGATGTAATTAATCAGGTTAGGATGAGGTCATACTGGAGTAAGATGGGCTTTTAATTCAATATGACTTTTAATTCAATAAGAAGACTGCCATGTGAAGTCACAGAGATACAGGGAGATTGCCATGTGTCCAACAGGCAGACATTGTGGTTATGCTGCACCAAACCAAGGATTTCCCAAAACCAGAAGCTAGAAGAAGCAAAGAAGGATACCACAGAAGCAATGGAGTGGCTCCATTGAGACCTTGATTCCAGACTTCTAGCCTCCACAGCTGTGGGAGAATGCATTTCTGGTATTTTAAGCCATCTAATTTTTGCAATTTGTCACAGCAGTCCTGGAAAACAATACAAAAAGTTTTTGATTTTCCACCTTGCCCAAACCTGCTCTTCCTTCAGTCTTCTTCAACTTGATGACTCCTCCTCCATCTCTCTAGGTGTTTGGAACCAAAGCCTAGAACTCATCTTTGACTCCTCTGCCTCACATACTCCATATTTCAACCAACAGCAGACCTTGTATCCTTTAAAATATATTCAGAATCTGACCATTATATGCCATCTCTTTTTCCCTCACTCAGTTCTGACTCACTGCCATCATTTGTCTGGATTATTGAAATAATTTTCCTAATTGGTCTATCTCTATCTTTCACTCTCTGCTGTGGATTCCAAATGTGTCAGCCTGAATGACTGTTATAGAGCAAAGTCAGAGTGTGTTTCTCTTAACATTCAAGATCTTCCAGTGGCTTTCCACATTAGATAGAATTAAAGCTAAATTCCATAGTGTGGTCAGGCTGACTCTTTATGATCTACTCTTTTTTTTTCTTTCCCACTTACCACAACTTCCCAAATCTCTTTGACTCACCTCCTTACTAACTTTGCCCCCACTCCAAATACATGTCACAAAGCCTATTTGCTTGCTCTTATCTATGTCTAATATGTTCTTCCTACAGATATTCCATAATTCATGTAATCTCTCTCTTTCTCTCTCTTTAAATATGATCTTATCACTAAAATCTTCCCTGACCTCCTTATTTACTATTGTAACAACCTCAATCTTTATTCTTATGCTTATCTATCTCCAACTGGTATAATATAAAATTTATTTGTTTGCTTATTATTTACCTTCTACTACTAAAATGTACACTCCACTAAAACATATTTTAGTCCTTTATTCACTGCTATAGCTAAGATCTTTAAAAAAAGGTCTAGAACATAATAGGTATTTCATAGACATTGGTATAAATTAATGATCACAGGGGAGGAATACTATTAGTTAATTTGAGCAAACAAGCTATTTTAAAAGACTAACTATATGTAATATATACTTGTGAAATAAGTATTTTAACTATAGATGACATATTTCTTCATTAAAGTATATACATCAAGACCAGTTTTTGGAATGGAACAGTGTGATTTACCTTCTTAAAGGTATATTACTCCATTTTTTAGTAATGTGAAAAAGACTAGAGGAACTTCATTCCAAATGGTATTGGGAAGCCGTGAGTGGGGAGCTCTCATGCACTACCACTAGGTGGCAACTTGTAAAGTTCAACAGGAAGGAAGATTACCACCTGGTCTGCAACAGCAAGCTGTCCTGACCTGCAGCCAATGAGAAGCTGCCACTACTTGGAACTCATTTTTCTCCAATGAAGCTTTGATCAAAACAACTCTTTTCAATTTCCTCCTTTCTCCTTTCTAGGAGAAAGTCTCCTTTTCTAAGGAGAAAGTTGTTCTCTCAGCTTGCCTATTGTTTTGCCATAGTTTGCATATCCAGAATTGCAATTTTTTTGCTCTTCCCAAATGCACTCATTTGCTAGGGATAACTTTTATTGCTTAATTTTTAGAGTCAACAATAGTAAGATCCAACTATTTCATTATATCTTACCTTCCTTTCCAATGGTGCAATTTAGTAATAATGCCAAAGTACTTGTCAAAAAATGCTCTCTAATGTAATTAAATTTCCTTTTGCCCACAATAATCCATTAGAAATACATGACTGTTATCAATGATAATGCTTTTACTCATGCATTTTCTTTGTTTAAATTGTATTGCAAAATTAAAACATAAGCAACAATGAACTCTCAGTTCACAAATAATCTATCTGTTAATTTAAAATTAGATATTTCTGTTCAGTTAACTTACTTTCCCTGACCATGGAAGTATATTAAATAATAATATTTGATTACCAACAACTTTGCATTCTTATGAAATGTTGGGTTTTCATGCAGAGTAGATGTCTATTGTATTTTACTGCCAAAATAACATGTTTCAAATACTAAAACAGCAGGGGAATACTGACTGAGCTATTAATAAAACACACCAGCTTTTAGCTGGCAAAGCAGCCTTCTTTCCATCAAACATGTCTCAGCCTTTAATAAAGAAACTCAAATGGTGTAGGTGAAAAATTACTTTTCTCACCCGGTCATCTGTCTGTCATGTATTATTCAGGTCACCAATGTTTGTCCTGAACTGTATCATTCTGTAGTTGTGTCAGGTATGAGATATGTTCAGTGTAATTCCATCAGACTTCGTGAAGTTGATTAGAACAGATCACCTTTCGGCATGGGCACAAGTTATCTCAGCAGATTGAGTGAAAAAGACTTATTTATCTTTGCCTTATAATAAAGAAAGAGATGAGCAAATTTATCCATTAACTTGAAAAGAGTCACATATTTGGTGTGAAAACAAACTATAGTCAGTAATTCTATTGGAAATACTATAGTGCATGGATGTTTCTTCAGGGGAAAAAAACTTATGCTGGAGTCAACATTTAATAGCATGAAATATTTAGCCAAAGCACATGCATTTTATTATAGTCCTTAAAATGGTAAATATTTGTCCCACAACAACATTATAGAATGTAATAAAATGTGCCAAATTTTTGATGGTTTCCACTGACTTTTTCCCAGCATTCGTTTTGGAAAATAATTTGTACTTCAATTTTATAGAAAATAATCTTCAAAGTTTATCCAATCATGATATTGGTATATCATAATGAAATCATAGACTATTTTACTACAGACATTCTAAAAAATTTAGCAACTCAAAATAGGTTTCCATTAATAAATGTATGTGAGTTAGGTGTAAAGAAACCTAAGATTATGTCTGATATGTCCCGCAATCCTCAGGTTCTTCATCTGGTCAATAAATGAGTTGTACTCATGGATTCCCAAGGTGGGGAGGGATCAAAGTGATACATATTGACCACACAGTATAACTAGGTATATATTTAGATTTGAACTCTGCTACTTATTAGATTCATGGTTTTAGACACATTTCCAAAAATGATAATAAGAGATTTATGAGAGCATATCTAGTACATAGTAATGTATATACATTTATATGTATGTACATCCACATACACACACACACACTCATACATACATACTTTAAGTATTGTCTCATCCTCAAATGATTTAAGATAGCATAAAGTAAAAATCAGTTTATATTCCTTATTCTCACATATTCCAATTATTGATTTTAAGAACTATTGAAATTATTTTTTGAAATATAGAACATTGTCACTAAAGGTAAACTAGGAGGTTCAGTAATTTTGTAAAAAAAATGGAATCACTCTATATAAAAAGCAAAAATACATATTGTGAAATATCTTGGGAAATTATTTGATTGTCCTTTTTTCATATACTTTAGAGTGGCCAGGAGACACTCTGGAAAACAAAGTTAATTTCTCTTAAGTTGTTTTTCATCCCCTGCTGTCTAGGACGTGTTTTGAAATAGAAAACTTAGGAACTGCCTTAACCCTTCTACATCACTGTTATATATTTTGCTGTAACTTGTTTTGTATAAAAAGAATACTTACCTTTTTCTTACTCTATAAATATGAGTAGGAAATTAGAAATTGGAAATTGACAAAAATTAGCAACAATTTTGGCTGAGCTGTGGAGCATATTTAACAGGTAAAGTCATTGTCCTCACAGAGCAAAATACGTTTTTGAGTAGATGAACAGGAAACCTTACATGTACAGAACATGCTGAGAACCATCCAAAACAAGTCTAAACCTGCTAGTACCTCATAGAGCAACTTTAAGCTACCAGAGAAATTCTGAGGCAGGGAAATATTGAAGAGGATTAATTTTATGAAAATATTTAGTTTAAAGAGAGTACTGAAAAGACAAACTAAATTTATAATCACCTTACTTTACCTTCTAAGATTCATAATCTTACATATTTTTAAATTGTTTGAGATCACATATGTAGAGGCTGGTTTTGGACAACAGCCTTGAGCAATGGAATGTAGAAAGGGTCCACAGCGACCCCCTGGTGGAACGTGCCCCTGGGGCACATCATGCAATGCACCCCAACATATCTATAAGCCCTAACTAACCAATGGGCTATTTACCACCAGCACAGTTACCAAAAAAGAGGAAGTTCCAAACAGCACCCTACCTCCTTTCCTTCCCTCTTTTAAAACAGCTCCCACCAGTGGCCTCTTGTCAGACAACCTCTCCTCTGCTGTCTTGCACCCCTGCGCCTTTGTGGTGTATTCAATAAATTTCTATCTCCTTTGCTCTGCCTTGAACAAAATCCTTTCACCACCTGTGCCACCAGCTGCCACCTGATCATCGTCCCACATTTGGGAGGCCCCATCCGATGGCAAGAGAAACCTTGACAATATATAGACTTCTAAGTCCTCTGAGTGAATTATTCTATGCAACTTTTTTTTTTCGTGGTGATCTAAACCACACCTCCATTGTAAATATCCCAACCAGACCTCCATTGTAAATATCCGGGATCACCTTTAATCCTGGCTACAGAGATAGGCTCTGATTGGTTTATCTTAAGGCAATCAGGGTATCACTTTGAAGGGTAGACACGTGAGCTAAGTCTCTCCAATCACAGAGTAACTCAGAACCTTTATTCTATACTCAAGAGAAAATAAAGCATCTGTCTCCTCATAGATTTAACCAAGGAAGTGGACACTCTTAGCTTTTCTGATGGCAGTCATCTTTCAGCCATGAAAATTAACAGCTTGAGTATAAAAAAGTCATGGGGAGCAAGAGGCAAGAGAATGCCAGAGAAATTCTCCCAAACTTGCATTATTTCTAGACTTTTCACAGGAACCATCATATCCCTGTTATCTGTCAATTCAGCTTAAATTAGATATACTGTTATGTGTTGCCTTAATTGGTTTTCAAAAATAGATTAGCATATAATTTTAAAAAAATAGAACAAAGTCCAAAATCATTATTTATTCTTAAAAATTGATTATTATAGATATTAAAGTCTATTTAAGTATGTAAATTAGGCTACTAAGAATATTTGATATAATATATATCAATTAAGAACACTACATCTTCCCCAAATACCATAATTAGATGCGGGTGATATCTGAAAGCAATTACTTGTAAGAGAATCTATTTCACAATGAGTCATAAAAAATAAACAGCTATCTAAAAAATAAAAGAGAAGCCCAGGTTAGCAGTGTCTGGTGGTATGAAGAGTACACATTCTGGACCCAGTTTAAATGCCAATTCAATCTCTTGCTAGCAGTGTGATGTTGGGCAAATCATTTTATGTACTTGAGTCTCAGGTTCCTCATCTTAATGACTTTCTTGGAAATTAAATCAAAATAACCAACATGCTGTACTCTCCATAAATCTTATTAACAAGCAATTAAATAAACATAGCATTCATGACAATCTTAAAAACACGATTAACGAATTTGAATTATAAAATGCCACACCAATCATAAATGCAGGACATTTTGACCAATGAAAGAAACCAAAAAAAAAAAAAATCTCTGAAAGATAGGGAAATATAGTATATATATATATATATATATATATATATATAGTAATATATAGTAAATATATATAAATATACATTTATATATAAATAAAATTTTTAATATATATATAAATAAATATATATAATATTTGACAGAGAGAGTATACATGCACGGGGAGTGGGAGAGGAAGAAGCAGGCTTCCCACTGAGCAGGGAGCCAATGCAGGGCTCGGTCCCAGGACCCTGGGATCATGACCTGAGCTGAAGGCAGCCACTTAATGACCGAGCCACCCAGGTGCCCCAACAATATATATATTTTTAAAGATTTTATTTATTTGAGAGTGATAGAGCATGAGCAACAGAGCAGAGGACACAGAGGGAGAGGGCCAGCGGGAAAGGGAGAAGCCGACTCCTGGCTGGGCAGAAGGCCCGATGTGGGGCTGGATTCCAAAATCCTGAGATCATGACCTGAACCGAATGCAGATGCTTAACTGACTGAGCCATCCAGATGCCCCTAAACAATATATTTCTAAGTAATGCATCACTAGAAAAGAAATTACTATGTGCAGTAGAAAATATTTTGATTAAATGATAATGAAATTAAAACAGGATGCAGGTAAAACTATACTTTGTGATATATAGCTTTAAATGCATATAAAAAAAGAATAAAGGCTAAAAATCAATGATCTAAGCTTACTTAAAGTTAGTAAGAGTTAGGAGTTAGTAAGAGGAGAGTAAAATAATACCAAACTAGGAAAAAAGGAAATATTAAAGATAAAATCAGAAGGGTATACTGTGTTCATTAATTAAACAACGAGCAGTGTAAAAATGTCAACTATCCTCAAACTTATCTACATATTTGACACAATCTTGCATCCAAAACTATTTGCACATGTATGTGTGTGTGTGTTTGGGGGGCGGGGGATTACAATTTACATGAAAAGGCAAAGGATCAAGCCTAGCTTTAAGTGGGAAGTATAATACTCAAAAGATTTCCCTGACCAGATAGCAACACTCATTAAAAGTATACACTTAAAAAAAGAAAGTGTGTAACTGGCACAAGGAAAAATACTAAACCAGTGGAATGTAACTGAAACTCCAGAAACAAAGGCAGAAATATGTGAACTCATTATTTACTACAATGGTGAAACTACAATGTTGCAATGAAAGAAAGCTTTTTCTGATCAGCGTGCTGAGGCAACTGTATATCCATCCATCTGGAAACAGGCTGTTACCTCATACCATAAAGGAGAATCAACTTCCCTTGGTTTGTAGCTCTATAGGTAAGAGGTACTACAGTAAAGCTCCTAGAACACAATATAAAAGATTACATTCATAGTCCTTGGGTGAAAAAATGTTTTTTTTAAATGGGACAAAATTTAGAAATCATAAAATAAAAGATTTTAAATTGAATGGACATTAAAGCTTCTCTTCATCAAAAGGCACCATTAAAAATTGAAAAAGCATTCCACAGTGACAGAAAAAACAAAACAAAACCTCAAAACCTGTGATGATAAAAACTTATATATCTAGAACACATAAAGAAGGATAAGTCAATTACAAAGGTAGAGAAAGCTCCTTGGGAAAAGTAGACAAAAGTGTTGAATTGTTTTGCAAAAGAGGGTGTCAACTCAGACAATATACACCCAGTTTACCTTCAGTAGTACTTAAGAAAAATACAGATTAAAATCACAATGAGAAATAAATGCAAATCTAGCAGAATAGTTAAAATTAAAAGACTAACAATTCTAAGTGTTGACTAGGTGTGGAATAATGGAAACTATGCTTTAGGACAAAGTATCTGTGATTTCGGAAAACTGATTGGCATTATCTACAAAAGCTCTTGGGGTGCCTGAGTGGCTCAGTGGGTTAAGCTTCTGCCTTGGGCTCAGGTCATTATCTCAGGGTCATGGGATTGAGCCCCCATTGCACTCTCTGCCCAGCAGGGAGCCTGCTTCCTCCTCTCTCTCTGCCTACTTGTGATCTCTCTCTCTGTCAAATAAATAAATAAAATCTTTAAAACAAACAAAAACAAAAGCTCTTGAAGAACTCATTTTCTTGTGATCTAGTTTTAGTTGATCTTGTGTTTCCCTGGAAGCACAAAAATCAGTGTCTTTCCTAAGGATATATATACAAATCCATCATGTTGCCAGTTGAACATAAATGAGCAAGGAAGACCTTTCCATGCTCCTGTTTGGAATAAAACAGAGGAAAGATCATAGTATAACCACAAAAAACGATTAGCATCCCCCTCTTCTACCTAATGTGACTCCTTATCCTTTACCGGTGAAAGTTTGCTTTCATCCATACATGTCCTAGATAAAAACTAAAATAAACAATCACCAAATTGTCCTTGCTTTCTGACAATATCTGATCCAGAATTGGCCCTGGCTTTTTAAAATTTGCCATGGAATTAACCAGCACTCTCCCAAACCTTTTATGAAGCCTCATAACAATCCCTTTTTTGAGATATCTCACTTTCCTTTAAAGGGCTTTCTCTCGCTAAATATGAGCTAAATAAATTATCTTCTAAGTGATGGGTATATTTCGGGTGGTCTTTGGGTGGTGAGCTTTAACAAGACATAGCACTGATTCATTCAGTTAATCCTCCAATTGTATGTTTTTAATATTTAAATTTTAGTTTGGGCTACAATTCTTTCCAAAATTTTTTGAAAATAATTCAAATCTACATAAAAGTTGCAAGAACTGAATGAAGACTTTATATTCACCAACTGAATTCACCAATTCCAAACATTTATGGTATAATTAGGAAATTGGTTAAAATAAACAAATGAAACAAAATGAGAAATTGTGTCTGTTAATAAAAGCAAGAATGAAAGGGAAATTCTCATTGCTGGCATCCAAGCTTCCAAACATTTGGAACATAGTAAAAGACTCTATATTTTCATTATGTTTTGACTCAAAATTTCTAATTCCTAGATTTTATCCTAAGGAAATCATTGACCATTTTCAGTATCTAAATCTTATTAATTTTATGTATGTATATATATATGTGTTTTTGGATTCTGCATTTAATAAAATGAGAGAGAAAAAAATGAAAGTAAAACCTGATTCTTTTTGGAAATATTTCTTAGAGTTTTTTGGGGGGATTTTCCCAAATGCTGTGTATATTTGGAAATTTCTTTCCTACTATATTAACAGCAAACTGTTCTTAAAGCTTTGTCTCTTTAGCTTAAAATCATCATAGATAGCAATATAGATAACTGTGATTTTTGTCTGTTTCAATTAAGCAAATTCATTCACTCTATAATCTATCCATTTAGTTTCTTGACTGTCTTACATAAGTAAAATGGTTGGCCAGCTTTTTTTTCAAAAACAGTAACAAAGAAGTTAACTGAAACACAGTTATTTTGTTATTTTTAAGACACAATTTTCTGGGGTCATGATCCCAGGGTCCTGGGACTGAACCCTGCATTGGGCTCCGTGCTCAGCTGGAAGCCTCTTTCTCCCTCTCACACTCCCCCTGCTTGTGTTCCTTCTCTGGCTGTGTCTCTCTCTGCCAAATAAATAAAATTTAAAAAAATACACACAATTTTCTAATTGATGTCTTGCTTAGTTGACAGACTCTGCAAGATGCATTAATTTTTGTGTGTGTGTACTAGATAGTATCCCTATGACCTATATGTAATTATAGTTAGCAAAAAATCCACATAAAAACCAAACAGAGCACCGGATGAATCCATTTCATACATGTGGATTTTATTTACTGTTCCCTAATGGACAAGGTTGTTCAAGCACAGAAAAGCCTATTTCTTACGTCTTTACAGGAAAATGAGAAAGATGGATCCTCTTCAGTGTACTTCTAAATTCAGAATCATGTTGGGTTAACAGGGTTACCATTTCCAGGCCAACTGTCAGTCTGGGGCAATTGAAACTTCAGGCACCTAGGGTCAGTGTTAGCTTGTTAAACCATCCCTACAGTCTATGAGGGTAGTTGCTTTAGTTACTGAGCCTTCAAACCTTTACAGTATTCTACTTTCATTTAAAAAAAAAATGTTTCTCTACGTTCCTTCTTAATATCAGTTTCCTAACAGCATGCATTGCTATAACTATGATTAGATGTAGTAACCTCTCTTTCCTAGTGCCAACCAATTGACCTCCAAATAGCAAAGGGAGATCTGAAAAATAATCCCCTTCAAGTTCTCACTCCTATGGTTGCCTTAACTTCTTTTCGAAGCTGAAAGTCAAAATGAAAGGTCAAAACTAGATATAAGGTATATTAATGAAGTACAGCCTGTGTTCACCTAAACTATATTGCTTGAGGTAAAAAGAGATGCTGAAATGCTGTCCTTTCTAAATAGGGAGTGGAGGCGGAGCTTTGAGAAGAAATAGAGATCTGAAATATTTCTGAACACTTTTGACAAAGATGGTTAAATATCAAGCAATTCTTTCTGAAAGGCACGTATTAATTAATATCTCTCTTTAAATGCCTAAGATAATAAATTGTACTTTAAGTTTTATGTTTAGCATTACTAAAAGCTGGCATATACTAGATTGAGAATCACATTTATTTAGGGGCTCCTGAGTGGCTCAGTTGGTTCAGCTTCAACTTTCAGCTTCGGCTCAGGTCACGATCTTATGGTCATGGGATCAAGCCCCGTGTTGGGCTCTGTGCTCAACATGGAGTTTTCTTGAGATTTTTCTCTCCTCTCTCTCTAACCTTCCCTTTTGTTCTCTCTCTTTCTCTGTCTGAAATATACAAATCTTAAAAAAAATCACATTTATTTAAATTTTGACAGGGGAAAGCTGTACTACATATATATCCGTGGCTTCAGGTATGTAACCAGAAATATCTTTCTCTTAAAAACTTGTTTCTTGATGCTGTTTTCTGGGCCCAATGTGCTTACCTGCAAGACTTTTTATTCCTTACTACACCATGAACACATGAGTAAATTGAAGAATGACACTGTGGAGCCATGATAAGCCTCTCAACCAGCCCTGCTCACATGAATGATGAGGGCCATTATGGGGAGCTTGGAGGTGAGAGAGAGAAACCTTAAGGGTTTGATATTAGTGAAATGTTTAGAAGTTTGGATGTCAGTCTTTCTCTATTAGAGTTCTTAAACTTTTTCAACATACCTAGGATGAAAATTTCTCATAAAAGTGATCTACGATATTATGGTGGCTTTTACCTTTGCCCTTTTAAAGCGAATCAAAAAATCAATTATTTTTCATAAAAAGTAATTTTAAGTAAAATACAGTATTCAAAGACTACACAAACTAAAACCCAAGAATACAGCTTTAATTTCTGATAATTTGTTCTTTTGTAGTTAGTTAAAAAACATTTAATTTGGTGGAATGGACAATATATGTGCATACACATTGTATTAGAACTATAAGCAAAAATCAGCTCATACAATAATCCATGGACTACGTAAGTGATGTTCATAATTAAAATTGAATCCTATAAATATTCATCCAATGGAAAACATTAACCAGAGCAGACCAAAATTTTTGCAATCTCAGCTTATCAATACTACTTCCAGTAATGTCAAAAGTTGCTTCTAGTATTGTCAAAATTGATTATGGTTCTTGAATCATTTAAGTATGTGTCAGGGAGTAGTCTATCTATTTTGTATGATTACTTCCACCATTTCTCTAACAAAGAAGCTGCCTCTGCATACATTTTTCTGAGAGTGATATTTTCCCCTAAGAATTATATATTTAGAGGTTTTCTTGCTATCCTTTAAAAAAGTGTGAGCAACTAACTAGAGTTTTCCTTGAGACAGAATGAGGGCCATGACTACAATACAATAGGTGTGTGGGGTGAAGAGGGGCAGATTCCAGAGAAATGTCTATTGGCAGGACTAAAGGACCAATTGCATGTAAACGTCTAAAAATGGGGGTGTAGCCAAGAATGACTGAATTATCTGGTTTAGATAACCAGTGAAGGATGACAAAACTTATGTGGAAAGAAATTCAGGATGATGAACAAGTCTCAGAGGAAACATACCAACATTTGATTGGGATGTGAATTTGAAACACTGAAAAATCACCAAAGTAGGGATGTGCAAAATCTGAATGGACATGAGAAATCACCAAGGTAGAGATGTGCAAAATCTCAATGGACATGAGAAATCACCAAGGTAGAGATGTGCAAAATCTCAATGGACATGAGAAATCACCAAAGTAGAAATGTGCAAAATCTGAAAGGACACTTGAAAGTAAAGACCAAATGAAGAAAAGGGATGAAACCATAGATTAGGACCCTAAAATCAGAAACAATAATGGAGGGCTTAGAAATAACTAACGTAAGTCCTGTTGAAACCATGGAAATACAAAAAAGGAAAAAAAAAAAAGAAGCCAAGAAAAAAATCACTAAGTGGGAAAAGAATTATTTTGAGAGTAGAACTGATTCCAATGGAAGATGCAGATGAGTGAGGAAGGGAAGAAACCCAAGTTATCAAAAATATAGTAAGGGCAAAAATAGTCTGGACATGTGTTCCACCAAGGGGATCCTTCTGGAATATAGGAACAGGCCTTATCTGTTGAATCCTGGGGATCTGTGACTTTAAAGACATTTCTAAAATATGAATAGAAGGATGGATTATTGAAGAAAAATATCAAGATTCTGATTATTTAACAATGTCAAATAATATACAGAATCAAAGTACCTATCTATATCTTAAAAATGGGTCATTAGCAAAGAAGTCTTTGAGACAAGAGATGCCCTTGACTGGTGGAAACAGAAGCCAGCTTGAAGAATACTGTGTTAGTTATTAAATTCTCTAGA
>CM053606.1:114376267-114420615 GCA_028646535.1 Procyon lotor
TCCATCTCGACCCATCTTCAGACCAAGCTTTCCATGGGAGTAAAGATAAATCCACTCCCACCTGAATGTAATTATCTGCATTGTGTGTGTATACATCAGACTGTGTGAGATAATTGAGGCATGGTGGGAAAAGGAATGGGATTTAGAGACAAAGAATTAGGTCCTAGCCTGGGAACCTTTGGGCAGGAAATGTCACCCATTTTATTTTCATTGTTTTTAATCCACATAATGAGAGGATTGAACAAGGCTACTCTAAATTTCCTATAAACTTTTATACTCTAGGATTCTATGAGAAATAACCATATTCATTATGTAGTCCTAGGATCTTGGGTATAAAAACATTTGGGGACCATAATATGCATAGGGAATATTTATTTTTGTAACTGGATAAAAGTTTGGTAACAATGTTTCAAATCTTTTGAGAAGTCAAAGCTGTTGTAAAGATTTGATATATTTTCATGATATTTTAAGAAGATATATACATATTTATCTCAAAATACTTATATATACTCCTGAATGGATCATGAACTATATACACACTTCTCTATTTCTTCATCTGTCAGAATATGGAGTGGGGAGAGTGAAATGTGAGGAAGCACCCAAGGGGATAGAAGACTTCAATTGTCTCCTTTCTATTTAATGACTTTTGCTTCTGTTATGTCAACCATTTTTTCCCTCTATGTTGTCATTAAATTTTCCTTAAAACTTCTGGATATTTTGACCTTTTAGACCATGTGGGTGCAATTACCCAAACTGTGCCCTGATAACCTAAAGGGTAAGTCTACCTCACTGACACGCTGAAAATGACGCATATCAGCATTGGAAGAATAAAAAGTTCCTTAAATGGGAAATATTGTCTTTTGTGCCAATTGCCTCGGTCTTTTAAAGATTAACATTTAAGAGGAAGGAAATGTTTTAAATGAGAACACGGAACAGGTTTTATTGTAATTAGTTTCTATATTCAGATTAATTCATGGGTTCATTGTCAACTACAGAAATGCCCAGACTAGATAAGGTAATCCATCCCTCAGGGGAAAGAATTAATTCAAAGTGTCATGGATATGAACACAGAAAACACATGGAGAAAAATATTCAGTGTGATGGGGGAAGGGTGAGAGAGAGGAAAGGGTTTATCTTTAGTCTCTTTTATTTTGATCCTGGAATGCCTTTGTATTATTTACCTGCATGTTTGAGAGACTATGGCTTTTGTTGTTTGTTTTAAAATCATTGTTCTTCAGTCATTTTGATTAGTGTAAGTCACTTGGGAAAGCAAGTCTCTGTGATGGAAGGGGAGGGAGTTTATCTTTTATCCTCTTTTATTTTAATCGTGGAGTAGTTTTATATTTTTATCTATATATTTGGGATTCCTTTTTTTTTTTTTTTTTTTCTTTTTAAACATCTATTCTTTACCCATTTTGACCAAGTGTAAAACATGTGGGGGAAAGATGAGAGGGGTAGAGGGAAGGAAAATGTTTATACTGTTTTAACCCTGGAATATCCTTATATTTTTGCCTATAAGTCCGGGAAGCTATTGTGTTTTTAATCACCTCCCCCTTTTATTTTGCCATTTGATCAAATGAAAAACATTGCTTTTTGAGTTGTTCTTTTGTTGAGCCAGAAATAATTAAAAAGCAATTCCATTCCTTGAAGTAATAGAGTCTGCTTTTACAGCACATTCTGTGGCCTAAAACAAGAGAAATAATGTGCTAGGACCAGAGACAATTTGAGTGGTGCTTAGAAAGATGTTCATCTTCACAATCTATTATTTCTTTTCAGGCAACTATCTTTTCACTGCACACATCCTGACAGCCTAATGAGTATGATTTTTTTTTTACGCTATTTTTTTCTTTCTGCTTAGCCTAAAGAACCAAAGAGTCCTGTGCCAAGACTGCTATCTGATTGAGAAGTCACTGCCCTTGCTCTTATTTGGATGAGAGTCTGAAAAAATTGAGCTTGTTTGTTTTACTACTTCTGCATCTTCTACTTGTGTTGACTTTGAGATTTGCAGCATTTGTTCACAGCATGGGTTCGGAATCTTTAGCAGAGCAGTTGAGTTGTTTGGTACCATACAGAAATCACTAGTTCTTCTGAACAAAGCACCTGAGTCTCTAAGGATACAAACTGAACTCACATGTCTTGACAGTAACCTTTAATTGTCTTAAGTACGGATAGAAGCACTGGAAATATTAGAACTGAACAAAATAATTAGAAATCTTAGAAATTTTTTCCTGGTTTATACTATCTTTAAAATCATTATTCCCAGTGTTTGTTTGTCACCAGTATATACTCCCATCAAAGATTTGTGTGTATGTGTGTTATGGAAAAGACCAAACCATGTTCTTCTGAGTCTTCCTTAGAGTCAAATTTGCATATTTGGAATTCAATCATCTTGTTTGCTGCAGGTTTCCAAATTCAGATTTACTTAATTGGAAATTAATTGGAATGACACTCTCTGGATTGGACCCTTTTCTTCAAATTAAATAAAAATATGGTTTGTGTTTGCACTTTACTTAAGTTTATCTTTTGTAATTAAAAATATAAATTTTTATATTTATATTTGTGTCTGTACCTGCAGCTCCTTCTTATCATTCCATTTGTTTGTTTGTTGCCGTTGTTTTTGTTGTTTTTAATAAACCTAACAGAACCTGATAATTTGGGTGAAATTATAGGTGATAAATAGTGATATAAAAATGGTTAAATTGCAGACTCTATAGGAGTTCTTCCCTTTCCTATTAGACTTACCATAAACACAATAAATTTTTATATATTATGCAAATACTATGCCCTAAGATGTCCACCACCAATAGCCAGGTGGCTTTTAAATTTACACTTTTAGCAGGGTAATAATGATAGAACAAAAAATTTTTGCATGAGGAAACAATTCAGAAAAATTTTCAAAAAATTATTTTAAAATGGTCTTTCTTTCATTTTAATAGAAATGGCTTTAAAAGTAAAATTTCTTTTTTTTTTTGGAAAGATTGTATTTATTTATTTGACAGAGAAAGTTCACAAGTAGGCAGAGAAGCAGGCAGAGGGAGAGGGGGAAGCAGGCTCCTGGCTGAGCAGAGAGCCCGATGCGGGGCTTGATCCCAGGACCCTGAGATCATGACCTGAGTCCAAGGCAGAGGTTTTAACCCACTGAGCCACCCAGGCGCCCCACAATTTATTTTTTTTAAAGATTTTATTTAATCCACAGAGAGAGACACGGTGAGAGAGGGAACATAAGCATGGGGAGTGGGAGAGGGAGAAGCAAGCTTCCAAATGAGCAGAGAGCTAGATGTGGGGCTCGATTCCAGGACTCTGGGATCACGACCTGAGTTGAAGGCAGACGCTTAACAACTGAGCCACCCAGGCACCCCAAAAATAAAATTTCTTTAGACAAAATCTTTTGTCACTGAAGTGTTCTGAGATATACCTTGATGTTTAAAAGAAAAATATTGGCTCAAACAACTTTCATCTTCTGGGATCTATTTTTTAGACCTCCTAACCCTTGTAGCTATGAAGTGCATGTACCAGTCCTCTAGAAATTGGTATGTTAAACTGAACCAACTTGATGGAAGTAAATATCTATAGGGTTTACTTCAAAACAAAGGCATTGTTTAGAATAGCTAAATTATAAGCCTACGAAGGCATGTTGTAAAGCAGTTTGAAAAGTAACTCATCAAGGTTTGTGGATGCAAATGTAGGGCTCAAGTCACATTCTGCTTGAAAATGTGGGTATTAAGGAGAACACGGTGTTGTGATGAGCACTGGGTTTTATACACAACTAATGAATCATTGAACACTACATCAAAAACTAATGATGTACTATATGTTGGTTAAGTGAACATAATAATAAAAAATGTGACAAATACAGATCAATTTTTCAAAAGATTTTATTTATTTATTCATGTGAGAGAGAGAGAGAGAGAGAGTGCACAAGCAGAGGGAGTGGTAGGTAGAAGGAGAAGCAGGCTCCCTGCTGAGCAGGAAGCCCCACATGGGGCTTGATCCTAGGACCATGGGATCATGACCTGAGCCAAAGGCAGCTGCTTAACAGGTTGGGCCACCCAAGTCTCCCCAAAGTGAATATTTTTTTAAAGTAAAACTGCTTCTCACTTAATCCTACACCTGTATGTGCACTAACATGTTTGGGTAAATCTTAAAATAAATTCTCTAAAATCCTGTTTATCCGTTCAGTATATTGATGCTGCTAAACAATGATCTTTGTAAACATTTGGTTGATGTTTTATGGTCATATTTGCCTATATGGGAATATAGGGAATAATGGGGAATACAAATTCCCCATTATATTATTCCCCAAAAATAATATATGTAGAACTCTGTAAGCTATGAAACCACCTTTTGAGTTTAAAAATGGGTATCAAAAATCCTTAATTCCTTTTTTGGCAAATGCATTGTGGACTTCCCCTGTAACCTTGTTTTACTTAATTTACTTAGAATTAGCTTAATTACTTTGGTTTGCCTATGGAAATAAAAGCACTTGTATACTTCATGGGGGTGCCATGTAATTAATGTATTGAAATGTGGATTAAATAATACTGGAGTGATTCCACTAACTGAAGTATTTATATAATGGTTATTTTGCCCTGTATGTATGCACAAATACAATCTCAGGGGATGCATCAGGACTCATGAGTGGCTGTTTAAAAGCTCTCTTTGGTACCCAAAGAGAACTCATGAGGGGAACTGAGTATCTTGGGTTGACATCTCTAGCAGATGTGCACTGACTGTGACCCCCTGAATTCTTAATAGCTGGTAAAATTTGGAAGTGCTTCAATTATATTTTGTAGATGACTTTAGTGGATTATAAGCAAACAACACATGGTGCTGAGTAGACTTTCGACCATATAAAATGCATATTGAAGGGAAAATGGTTTATTTTGCAATGTTATTCTAATTAAATAAGTACTAATGACAGCAACCCAAAGACAATAATATAACACTTTACTAGCCTCAAAGTCTGTTTAACACATTTATAGCAGATGAATTGGTAGATGAAGAGTGTATCAGTTGTGGAGAACAAAAGAAGCCTCCACTTTGAGAAAGAAACCTCAGGAATGCTTTTAAAGTACCCTTTGCTCTTTGGAAAATAAAGAGAGAGATTAACACATTTCCTGCTAAATGCAACTGCTTTCATTTAAAAATAATTAGAAAGGAAAGCAAGAGACAATCATTGCAGTGTTATTTTACACTACTGAATAATTGTATGCACTAGTTAAAAACTCTTTGGCAGTGTAGGAAAACCATTGGATTTTGGAGTGAGATACTTAAATTTGAGATTCAGCTCACAGTTTTCTCCTTCTGTGACTAAAAGAGATAAGAAATTTAAGTTGTCTGCACTATTGTTTCCTTAACCATTAAATGGAGGTGATAATATCATAAAAATAGGGCTATTCTAAGAGTTAATGTTTGTGCTAAATACATATTTAGCACATGCTCATTTTGTTATTAAAGACTCAAGCCACATTGGAATCCTGCACATTCATCTGGTGGAAATTACATTTATTACTTAGAAATATGCTTCAGAATATTATTTTTTTATGTTTGGAATCATACGATGTTATAGATAAAAGCAACAACTCTGGTTATTGCTTATCTTCATTTTACAAATGCGACTAACTCGTTTGCCTTAGGTCACCTAGATATTTAGTGACCAAGAAGGACTGGAATAAATATCTCTTAACTTCCTGTCAAATCTTAATTTTCTGCAGCTGACATTCAAGTAGTGGTAGTTATTCTGTCAGTTCTCTGAAGGAGCTTTGTCTTCAGACTTTAATAAGTCTTGATTGAGTTATTTGCAAAAATAACAGAGCTAAAAGCATAAAATATGATTTTAAAATACCAATATTTAAATAGAAAGCTAGTATTAGATCTAAATTAGGGTAAACTAATTAAAATTAAAACCTATGAAGTCATTACTTAAATTCTGACTTCCAAACATTTGTGATTTTTATATAATTTTATTTTGAAAAGAAGAATTATTTTTTCTAATTTCACCTTTAGAATGTCTTGACAATGGTAGTGAAATTACATCTTACAGTCTGCAAAGATTTCTAACTTGAAAAATTTTCTGATTGAACGGAACCTCTTTTTCATGTTTTCAAGACTAACTCACTGTGAAGACTCATTTTTGTTTTAAGGAGTGTGCATCCAAGTCCTGGGTAGGGTAAGAAACTATCAATGGTGCAATACCCAGCAATGTAAAGTATGAGAGACAAGGGCCAAATTCAGAAGAAAACCAACACAAAGTTCTCTAGTCTGGTATCTCGAAAAGCCATGTCACTGAGTGCACAGTTGAGTGGGTGCATTAGAAAGAGAAATATTCTAGTCTTAAATACATTTTGGAATCCTTATACACAAAGAAAATACATTTCTTGACTGCACAACTTCTTAGAGCCTTCATAATACAGGTATATATTATGAATCTATTAAAAAAGGGCAATTATATGGGGCACCTGGGTGCCTCGGTGTGTTAAAGCCTCTGCCTTCGGCTCAGGCCATGATCTCAGCGTCCTGGGATCAAGCCCCACATCAGGCTCTCTGCTCAGCATGGAACCTGCTTCCCCCGCTCTCTCTGCCTGCCTCTATACCTACTTGTGATCTCTCTCTGTCAATACATAAATAAAATCTTTTTTTTAAAAAAAAGGGCAATTATACAATGATTTTTCCATTGGACCATCAAGTATCACTTCTAAGCATAACTCTACTCCAAGATACGGGCCCCACAACAGATATTTTGGAAAAGAAGGTCATAATGATGTAAAGGAAGATGGAGTTTTGTTATCTTTTATTATCTATCATTTCTGGCCCCAAATGTCCCATTCTTATTTTCTGTTATCTATTCTGTCAGTACTATTCTCAAAATGTTTTGGTATTTTCCATAGGAAGGAGTAAAGACAAGTATTTTTTGATAGGCTGCTGCTATGTTTTTCTTTCTTCTACTGCTGATGATGTCATTGAAAGAGAAAATTTTACATGTCCTTAAAGGATGAAGGCAAGAGGTTTTGTTAAAATAAGATGAGGCAAAAGTTTTAGTGAAACAAATTTTTGAAGATAAACACACATTAGATAAGCTTCTGAAGCTCAAAAATGAGTCATAAGCAAAATCAAATTAATTGCAAATTCTCTAAGGATTCAAATGACTGTAGCTAAGAAGTTTTTTTTTTTTTAAGTTTGCATGGGCTGTTTATTTTTTCCTATAAGTAAGCAAAAATAACTCACCATTGTTATACTGTACCAGTTGGTATTTGGTATTGGGACTAGGTTTTAAAGGAAAAAAAGGAGGTTGAAATAAGATGAAAGAACAGTCCAGTCCAAATAACATATTCATGAGTTTTTATTAGGACATACACTAAGTATGTATGAAAAGTGGTGGTACACATTTTGAAGAATTCAATTTTTAAACTTTTAAAATAAATCTGTTAACATTTTCTCCTCATCTATGATTAAATAAGTTATTTGATAAATATCAGTAAGACAGGTAAAGATTAATACACACATTTTTTCAAACTAATTATCACCATTGTTTAGGATTTGTGCCAACAAAATGACTAAATCTTTGAGAACATAAAGTAGAGCATATACATTTGAATTTTTACCTTACTCTTCAATATGGTCACTTATTCCCACAATGGAATTTTTTTTCTTAAGATTTATTTATTTGTTTGAGAGAAAGAGAGAGAGAGAGAGACAGAGAGAGAGAGACTGAGCTTGCTCACACAGAGGGAGAGGGAGAGGGAGAGGGAGAAGCAGACTCCCCACTGAGCAGGGAGCTGGATGCAATGCAGGGCTTAATCCCAGAACCCAGAGATCATGACCTAAGCTGAAGCCAGATGCTAACCAGCTGAGCCACCCAGGTGTCCCTTAAATGGAATTTTTTTCAAATTATGGATATCTTTAGTATATTTGTGGTAAAAAAAAAAAATAAAACACCGTTTTTGACATATTCAGTGGTATTAAATCTATAACCTTTGTAATACTGAGTTTTTGAAATAGCAATGATTCAATGGATCAGATTTTAATATTTTCAGTGAAAAATTATGAGACTATCCATCAACTATTTGTGTGACTGCCTATTTCTCATCATTGTGGTCTCAAGTCGGATGTTATCCTCTCACAGAGGGCACTCTAAAGTAGCCATAACCTTCTCATTCTCTAATGCTATTATTCCCAAGTATATTTTCTTCATAGCAATTGCCATTATATTTATATTTATTGACATTTTTAGTTGACATATTTATATGTTATTGATATTGATGTATATGTTTTTGGCATACTTAATTTCTTTCTGTTCATCTTAAGTTATGAGAAGCACAAGGATACATAGTAGTCTTTCTTTCTTTCTTTTTTTTTTTTTAAAGATTTTATTTATTTATTTGGGAGAGATTGAGAGACAAAGAAGATGAGAAGAGAGAAGGTCAGAGGGAGAAGCAGGCTCCTCGCAGAGCTGGGAGCCTGATATAGGACTCGATTCCAGGACTCCGGGATCATGACCTGAGCTGAAGGCAGTTGCTTAACCAAATAAGCCCCCATAGTAGTCTTTCAATAAATAATTGAGAGTCATGTCCATGCTTTGTTTAGGCTCACAAAGAGAATGTATCTATGAAGTGATGCAATTGAATTTAACTTTGAATATTATATGGATGAAAGGTAATTAACACCAAAAATTTTAAAATCTTAATTTGTAAGAGGATTACAAATAGTAAATAGTCAAATCAATGTGTAGATTCTAGAATGTTTATGCAAACACTTATCTTCTTGTTTTGCAGGTCTAACCTAAGCAGGTATGAAGAAAATGATTATCTAAAATCATCTGGGATGCCTGGGTGGCTTAGTTGGTTAAGAGTCTGCCTTCAGCTCAGGTCATGATCCCAGGGTCCTGGGATCGAGTCCCACATCGGGCTCTCTGTTCAGCAGGGAGCCTGCTTCCCCCTCTCTCTGCCTGCCTCTCTGCCTGCTTGTGCTCTCTCTCTCTCTCTCTGACAAATAAATAAATAAAATCATCCAACTTGGTTTTTTAGATCATGAAAATAGAACTACAGATTAAATATTCTTATAAACTAGTTAGCTCCATCCTGTCCACACACTGCCTGCACAGGCATAGTAAACACAATTACAAGATACTAGGGAAAAAATGCAGATGTACCTGTTCAAGTATATAACTCTCATGGGAAAATATTCTAAAATTAATTCTGCTTTAATAAACACTCGTTCATTAATACATCAAAGATGAGTTTAGGGTTTTCTATATCCAGGCTTCCTATTCCTTATTTCAAATGTTACAATGACGGACATAGTCTCTGCCTTCAATGGACTCAAAACAGTGAACGATGTAGATAAATGAAATAGTCTGTTAATGCCTCTGAGTGTATTGAATGTGACTGACTGAATTAAAGGGATAAACAGGTAAGTTAGAAGTCCTAGCTAAAGAGTTTAATATATCTCTTTCAAAAATTGATAGTAAGGCTGACAAAGTACAAATTAAGAGACATCTGAATAACATGATTTTAAAACTAGATCCAGAATACCAAGAATACATACTTCTTTCAAGCATTAACAAAATCTTATCATATGCCAGGGCAAAAATAACCCTTAATGCATTTTGAAAAATCAACACCATATTATGTTCTTCTCACCAAAACTCAGTGAAATTGAAAACCAATAACCAAAGGAAATTTGAAATAATCCTATCACTGGAAATTAGACAACATAGTATTAAGTAACTATTTTGGTTAAAAAGGAAGCCATACTCCCTGCTCCACAGGAAGCCTGCTTCTCCCGCTACCATTCCCTCTGCTTGTGTTCCCTCTCTCACTGTGTTTCTCTCTGTCAAATAAATAAAATCTTTTTTTTAAAAAAAAGGAAGCCATAAAGAAAAATATGAAATACTTAGAAAAGTGATCTTTAAGAGAGTATACATCAAATATTGTGAGACATAGAGCAGTATTTAAAAGGAGACTTATACAGGCTGTGTTGTTCAGCTGATTAAGCATTTGCCTTCGGCTCAGGTCATGATCTTGGGGTCCTGGGATTGAGTCCTGCACAGGGCTCCTTGCTCAGTGGGGAGTCTGCTTCTCCCTCTCCCTCTGCTGCTCCCCTTGCTTATGCCCTCTCACTCTCTCTCAGGCAAATAAATAAATCAAATCTTTTAAAAAAATTAAAAAATAAAAAGAAACTTATAGTTTAAATATGTTTGTCAAGAAATTAGAGAGATTGATCCACATTCTTTCCCATCTCAGGGAATGGCACTTCCCCTTTTCCATTTGCTTGATCCATTTGCTTGTATTGTCATTCTTCTATTGTATCAAGTCCATAGCATTTCTTTTTCCCTCATACAGTCAGTCACTCACCAAATCCTTTGGGTTTTGCTCCCACCCTAGTCTGAGCCATTGTACTCTCCTTTTGTATTATTTCCACAGCCACCTACCTAGTATTTTTTCTTGTTTTCTTTCATTCCAGTTGCACCATGTCATGTAAAGAGCCTTGTTTAAATTTAGGATCATGTAAGACTTGATTAAAACTCTTGAGTGCTTTCTACCCATCTTAAGTAAAATAAAAAAAAAAAAAAAACACAACAAAAAATGGCAATGACCTTAAGCTTCCACATGCTTTTCCATCACCTTCTTACTTTCCCAGCTTCTAACTCCTCCTACTGTTCTCTCTTCTTCCCATGTAGGCCACCGTGGCCTTCTCGCTGTTCCTACTTGTTGGACACACATCTGCTTTGGACCTCAGCAGTTGCTCTTCTCTCTTCTTGGTCTTCTCTTCTGCCATATATTCATATGATTTCCTTCTCCACTTCCTTCAGGTCTTTAATGTTAAAATTTCAGTGAGTCTTCCCTTTAACAACTCTGAAGTGTCACAAACATATCTGATACTACCTATTTTCCTTCCCTGCTTTATTTTTCTTTCTGGCCTTTATCACTATCTAACATGGGCTACACATGCTTCCTTATTTCTTTGCTGTCTCCACTAAAATAGAAGCCCCATGAGGGCAGATTTTTTTTGTGTATTTTGTTCCCTGTTGGCTTTCCAGTACGTAGAACAGTGCCCAGCACTCAACAAATATTTGTTAAACAAAAGATGAGTAAATTTGGCGAAGATAGAGTCTCCGGTTCAGAAGGACTTTAATCTCTTCTGAAGGAATTATCTCCATTAGATGCCTAATTTAACTCGAACCTTTAGAATTGCACCACATGAGAGCTTTTGCCAGGATCCACTCAGAAATAAAGATACATCAGTAAAGAAATGGTTTGGTTGAATTTGATGTCTGTGGCCAGAAATCAGGAGCCCTGAAATTGTCACGTTAAAATCTGAGCTTCTATTATGTCATTCAAAAAGTTCAAAGTTCAAAATACCTAAGAGTAACCACAAATATTTCATCTCTGCATATTCAAATGCCTTCTATCCACAGGGTTATTTATTACTTGAGTTTTTCAAACCAATAAAAATTTGTCTTAAAAGATTTGGTTTCATAAGATCCTGGGTAGACTTTTTGAGTATTCATTCTAATTATTTAATAATCTTGCGAGATTTTTATTATTTTCATTGTAATTTTTTTTATTTGTGTATGCTATCTTAATATCCTTTAATAAAATCTGGCACTAGAAGAGTAAGATATATTTGCTAGAATACAAAGTAGATGTTGTTTTAATTTGCCAGTAATTCACAGATATTCATTAAGAAAAGATTGCCTTGGGGCATCTGGGTGGCTCAGTGGGTTAAGCCTCTGCCTTTGGCTCAGTTCATGGTCTCAGGGTCCTGGGATCCAGCCCCGCATCAGGCTCTCTGCTCACTAGGGAGCCTGCTTCCCCCTCTCTCTCTGCCTGCCTCTCTGCCTGCTTGTAATCTCTCTCTCTGTCAAATAAATAAATAAAATCTTTAAAAAAAAAAAAGAAAAGATTACCTTTCCTTAAAGTATCAGAAAGTTTTAAGTTATCTTCATATAGAAAAGTACTGTTTGGGCGTTAGAAAGACTCCTGCCTTATAACTAGCCTCCCCTAATTACAAATGCACATTGCACATAAAAGTAAGGCCTTTTTTATTTACATTTACTAACTATAACTTAAATTAAGAGACTTATTAGATACTCCATACATTGTATTTTTGATATGTATACAACTTAAATTTTTATTTAGTAAATGTTGAGAGTCTCCTCAGACTTCTAATAGTAAAAATAAATAGTACTAAATACTAAAAAATAAAGTACTAAATACTTTAATTTTAACATTAAAGTTAATGTTAAATACTAAATACTGTATACTACATCATCTCTTGTGATGTTAAACTTATAATTATCTCTGTGAACATTCATGAATCTATTTGGCAAAGAGGAGAGGTAAAGACATAAAACATGTCTAGGATTGATATTCAGGCTTAGGCTAGAACACTCATATTTTATAACTTTATGAAACAGGGAAACTTGGGACACGCACGCACATGATTTTTTTTTCCAAGGGCAATAAAGAATTATGATGAGAATCTTAGATTATGCCTACTCTAATGAAGACCAGATTTGAGATAGCATTAAAAAGAAGAGCAAATCAATGGATAGATAATTACTTTCTCATACAACAGACAGCTTGTGTTGATATATTTCAATGTATGGATAAAAACTGTGAAATGATAATGAAACTAAAACTTTTGCATTTTTTAAAAATTTTTGAGACTCCTATTAGGCCCAGTTAAGAAAAATAGACCACAAATTTCAAACAAGAAAAATGTTTTTGGACTTACCAAGCCCTACATTGACTTAAAGTTGAAAATACTTTCGGTGTTTTTTACCTTGTGAACTATTTTGAAAACCTATCAGTATTCAAAACTATAATTTGAATGGAAGACATTCAACAAGACCAATAATACAACAGAAGAAATGGCGAAGAAGAAACTTTGTATATCCTATGACATCCTTAAAGTATGTGATGGAGAGGGGCACCTGGCTTGCTCAGTGGGTTAAGCAGTTAAGCCTCTGCCTGTGGCTCAGATCATGATCCCAAGGTCTTGGGCAGGATCAAGACCTGCATCAGACTCCCTGCTTAAAGGAGAACCTGTTTCTCTCTCTGCTACTCCCTCCTGCTCTACTCTTTCTTGCTATCTCTCTCTCTCTCAAATAAATAGATAAAATCTTTAAAAAAATATGTGATGGAGAAATTAGAAGCATTTATTTTGTTTGGTTTCTTAGTATAAGGCAACGCAAAACAAAACAAAACAAAGCTCATAGTTAATATTAATGTAATCACTTAGCAATTTATAGTTTACAAAGCATTTTTTACAAACCTTTCTTTCATGTGATCTCCACACCCAACCTTGTTGTAAAGATTCAGTCTATTTTCCAGAGAGTTAAACAAAGATGTAGAGTAGAAACAAAAGATGCCAAATCACACATCAACTAATGAGTGGGGCATCGTGCCCACCAATAATTCCTCCACTTTCTCAATTAACTGATTGAACTGCTAATCGTGTCAGTATCCACTGTGAGCCAGATTCTGAGCCAAGGGTGGGTATATAGTGTGAAGAGATAGCCATGGTTTGCATTACAAAGCTTAGAGGTCGGTAGCCAGATTTCCTATTTTCCCTCTATATCATTCTTTCTTATACTGATTACATCAAATCTCTCATATTAGAAAACCATTTTAGTCATGAAAAATAGAGTGATCTTCTTTAATAAGCAAAAGATATTAAATTTTTATGACAAAGGATATACTTCAAGAATTCCATTCATCAACTATATCTATGAGTTGGGCATTCACCTGGGTGCTGGGGAGAAAGGGATGAATAAAACAAGACCTCTTTGTTAGACACTAATGGGAAACACAGAATAATTTAAATGCCAAAAGAAAATACAAGTACTTTCCTATGGGAGGATGGGGGACTTTGAGTTTCTCCTGTTTACATCCTTGGTTCTTAGCAAAATGCCACATGGTAATATTTTAAGAAAAATTTGTGGAAATAAAGTAGCAGTACCTTCTGAGTAAGGGAGCTAGGGAAGATCTTAGGGAAAAGGTAGCATATAAACGGGCATCTAAAAAAATAAAAGATTAAAATATCATCTCATTTATATTTAGAACTAATAGAATAAAAGTCAACTAACCGGAGGTAGTTGGTTTCTTCAACTTTCAAAGTAAGATGTTTCAAATTCCTAAATTGCCTGTAATCTAATAAACAATACATGACTGATGTTGTCACCGGAAAGCAATAAGAAAATATCTGTAAACCTTAGAAAGTTGACCAACATATAATATGAAGTTTAAGCCCATTATCCAGCAGGTGTGAAATTTTATATTTTTTAAACTACACCAATTCTTCTGGTTAAATTCAAAGGCTATAGAGACTTTTAAATGTATTTTCTAATTTTTAGATTATCTCAATGTAGTGTCAGAAACAACTTTAAGATTTCTATTTTCAAGCTTTTTTTCATGTATCTTTAAGGAACCCCTGCTCATTGAGATATACCATTTTGCCTGTGAGATCAAAGACTCTAAAACAATTTTAATGTCTTATATTATTAGAACTTTTCATAGCAAACTTTTTTGTGCTGATTCTCAAGTACAGAAGATATTAGCAATTATAAATTTCAACACAACAGAAAGCTGATTAGAAGTAGTTCAGATTCATTTTTTCAGGAGAATTTCTAAAACTGAAAAAAAAGTCTGTTAATTTGTTGTCTTTCTTATAGCACTTAACTTTAAATACTATCAGCCTTCAAGTGATTTGACTTTATTCCATTTATAATTATAACAAAAGATTAGTTATTCCCCAAATTGTTTTGTCCATTTTTTGCTCAAAACTATTAAATGGAATGGGGTAATAAAACTGTTCAATTTCAACAAAGATAATCAAGCAGTTTAAGATGAAGAAGCTAAGAAATAACTTGGGCAGAAACAACTATAAATTTGTCATAAAATTGTGGGCATTCAGAATCTGACATTCCAGAGAGGTCTTGGTGTGTATATGTGGAGTAAAGGAAATCATCCAAGCATAAGCTCACTTGTCTTCAGATCAAGGTGTTAATGGCATTTTTTTGCTGCCATCAGTAGTTTTCAAAATCTTTATTGATAAACTTGATCAGTGACCTGCAAAATTCATAAAAAAAACCTCAGAACAAAACAATCCCCTCAAACAAACAAGCAAACAGAAACCACACCAAAATCTGTAAGACAACAGCTCTCACTCACAGTCATATTGCTGTTTGTATTTACTACTTTTACCACAGCTCTGTATATAGGTAAAAAAGAGAACATTCTACATTGGTTAGTAAATACATAATTTGTTTCCCAGTATTATGTTTTTGGATTCTTAACTGATATGATTTACCTTCTGGGTATATGCTCATGAAAACAAAAGACACCCAAATAAAAATGTGTAGTTCAAAAATATTAGTGTACTTTGTTGTGTAGTACCTCTTAAACTCTTAAAATATATATCCATTTTGCATTACCTGTATTACTACCACAATAATTTGGCCCACATCTTTGTATTCTTATTTCCAATGAGCTTCTTCTAGACATGACAAACAGAAAAGACAACATTTATGACCCCTACTGTAGAATAAAAACTGTGCATTCAAAAAAGTTCTTAAGAACTTGGTTGGCAGGGGCGCATGGGTGGCTCAGTTGGTTAAGCATCTGCATTAAGCTCAGGTCATGATCTTAGGGTCCTGGGATCAAGACACCATGTTGGGCTCCCAGCTCAGAGGGAAGTCTGCTTCTACCTCTTCCTCCCCCTTCTTTGTGCTTGCTCTCTCTCTCAAATACATAAATAAAAAAAATTTTTTAAATAAAAGAACTTGATTGGCAAATAGAAAATGTATTCACATCCATGACATAAACTAACACCTATATACTCTTCACAGGCTTTTCTCCAGAATTAAGCTGTGCGTTCTGTAGGACATCGACTAGGATTTAAATAATCTCTTTATTCCTAGTATCTAGTATAATTGTTAAGATGTGTTAATAGATGTTGGATGAGTTAGTAGCTCAAAGTAAGAATTACGGTTGTTTTCAAACACATATGCTTCGAAATAATGTCCAAAAGAAAATTCCTCCTGGTTTTTGGAAGTTTAGTTTGACATATACATATAACTATCTCTTAAAACAAAAATCTCTCCCAGTCTGAAACGTCATATAATGGCATTGAAGATGCTTATCAATAAATCAGCTGATAACCTGAGATTTGATTTCATAGCCTGAGTGGAGGAGAAGTTGACTTTAAATTCCCTTGGCTCAATAGCTAATTCCTGAGGCTATGTAATCTGGCTGTTGGAAGTTGTTCTACAATAGGAAATCTTAAATGAAATCTAGCAGCTGCTCCTCAGAAGATCATTAATGAGCCAATTTGAACTTCTTTTCTGCATAATTGAAAGATTTTCTCAGATAATTCAGATCCAACTTCCCTACTATATAGCTATTTCTCTTCTAAATACTTCTGTCTTGTGTTGGTTTTAACCTGGGATATGATACTACAGTAGAAGTAATACTGTTCGTAGAAATTAAACAGAAGTAGCTATTATATCCTTTATCTATATTTTTAATCTATCATGTTGAACTATGTGAAATTACCACTTTTGTAATTGGCAATTTAGTATGGTTCAAATTAATGCAAAATTATGTGTGGATTTTTTAAAAGTTAGGAAATATATTTTTATTTATGGAGAATCATAAGTCATATATTCTTCTTTTTTAAAGATCTTTTTATTTATTTGAGAGAGAGAGGGAGAGAACATGCAGCGGGGAGGGGCAGAGGGAGAGGGAGAAAGAGAAACTCAAGCAGATCAAGCACAGGCTTGATCTCACGACCTGAGATTAGACCTGAGCTTAAACCAAGAAGTGGATGCTTAACACACTGTGCTATCCAGGTGCCCCCATATATGCTTTTTTTCAAGTTTACATGTTAATATATAATTTGAGAACTATTCTCAAAAATATTCAGTACTGAATTTTATATTTCAAATGAAAAAATAGCCATTGATTTTATGACAACAAAGCACCAATGAAAGCTTCAGAATGTGAACCCTGGCTTAACTGCGTCTTCACATTCTTATTTTCAAGCTAAGCTACATGGTTTTCTCATGCTATTGCGAGCCTGGGATCAAGGGAATGGGGGGAGGGAAACCTGAGTGAACAGAAATTCAGGACACACAATGTAAATTTTATCACTGTAATTTTATTTATTTTTTTTGTAATTTTATTTCTATAAAGATTTGAATTTTGGAGTAAAATCTTCTGTGAACAAAGTATTCTACTGCTTACAAAGCAGTAATAATAATATAAATAGATATTTTGCGTGGATTGCTAGTTGTGAACTGTCTAAAGGCTCTACACTCATCTTTTCCAAAACCATATAATCTTGCAATTTTGTCAATTCTCAAGGAAAAAAAATCAAAGAATTTAGAGCAGTGGGAACTTTGAGTTGGATGGACCTTATATTCCTGATATCATCATTTATCATTTTGTCATACTCTATGTTACTTTTGGTATAAGTAACTCCAATCTCTTATAGGTCCTGAAAATTATTCCGTTATATTGATCAGTTAATCCTATTAAAAGAGACATGAAACACTTATTCGTACTACTCTGGTAGTTCATTAGTAAAACCAATCATCAAAGCAGTTCTGTCCAATAGAAATATAATGTGGGATGCATATGTAATTTAAAATTTTCTGATAGTCCTGTTGAAAGACAGAGGGGTATTTAATTTTCACAATCTATTTTATTTAACTCAATGGATCCAAAATATTATTATCTTAACATGTATCCGTAAATAAGGTAAATGCTCAGGCTCTTCACAATTTCTGCTTTAATTTTGTGTTCCAAAGAAACTTTTAAGATGGACTCTGAAATTTGGTATTAACCTAATTTTTATATGCCACAAAATCTAATTCCTCTTTTGATTTTATTCAACTATTTAAAGACAGAAAATCTACTCTTCTATCACAAGTCATATAAAAGCAAATGGCAGGCTGGGTTTTGCTCTCAGGATTTAGTTTGTCAACCTCTGAACTGGCACATTAGTGGATACATAATTAAAAATGGCATTTGAAATCTACCTGGACTTAATTTAACACTAATCAATAAGAACTAGGTTAGTATAAAAATCCAAGCTATAGATAAACCAGAAAACTTCATCAATTACCACTTGATTTATGAAAGAATGAGTAAGTGAATAAATTCCATCAAGATTTTCCTGGAAAATCACAGGTTGTCCTCCTTACAATTTTATCTGACTTATTTCTATTAAGGGGTCAGGTAAATGATTTTGGAGTCTGGTATCTTTTTGCATAATTAGTCTGTCTGTGGTCTAGGATTTTGTTCTCAAGGAAGAATACACTGTACTTAGGTCTACTAATTGTAGTCATTCATTTGGGAAATTTGTAGGCAGAACTTTTGTTTTCAAATATTATCATGTTTTGCATCAAATGAACTGATTCCAGAAAAGCATAACTCTTGTTTGTGATTACTAATTGAAAGAATTCAGTACTGTCAATATTCATTAGGCATCGGAATAGACAAAAATATTTTCAGGTAGAGATGGCAAAGTTCCCTGGTCCAGAAAAATTAAGAACTCTTTTATCCTTTCATGATTTCCAAAAGAGAAAAAATTATCAATATAAAAGTTGTGTTACTATGTACAAGCCTCTTTGCACCCCCTTATTTAGCTGTCCCTATCAATTCTTAGTCCAAACAAATGGACGAAGTTAAGCATTAAATCAAGCTTTAATTTCAATTTTGAACTTTTAGAGCCAGATTTCTTTTTAAAGACTAAACTGCTTTAAAATAGTCATTAAAACATCATTTTTCTTTTTACCAACTATTTCTAGGGTTTAAAAGAGTCTAATAAAACCCCATAGATTAATTAGTCATGACCTGAAGTCATAATTTAAAATATTAGAATATTATGTTAATGTATTATTACATCAAAAACACATTTAACTCAAGTCTAAATGAAATGGATTATGCTCTATTATTAGAACTTTGGAATAATATCTTCAAAGTCAATGCACAGTGTGCCATTTTAAAATACTTTAAATGTCATTTTATCTTATTCTTGGGAAATTGAACATATGATTCATTTCTGCCTACCTTATACTATGCAACAATTCACCTTTGTTTCATACTTGTTTGAGGAAGAAATATTAAATCTTTATTCTTCTTTGTTTATCTTCATTATCCTCTGGCTTTATGTTGGGCTTAGCATTGATCTTGAATCTTCCTGCTTTATAGGTTGTATTACAAGGTACTTTTTTAGTAAAATTTCATTTTTTTCAAAACTCATACCATGCACTGCTTTACTTTTCTGAGCTTCTTTATGTGCACATGATGGAAATGCCCTATGTTTTATGTTCTTTTCTTTTGCCATAACTAAAAGGTAAAAGAGAATGAGTTAAGTCACAACATGTGATTGTGAAACTGGCGGCTCTTAGTGTACAACGATGGGAGAAGAGGAAACAAATTACACAAACTGATTCCTGAAAGTGCAGTAGTTGCACACAGACGTGCTTCGTCATGACTCACAGAAGTTCAGCGATTTTATAGTGGAGATATTCTGCAAACCAGATGGAAGTGCTGTTAGTTATATGGAATAAGGATTCTTCCTAAAGACAACTTAGTCTTAAGTAAGTAAACAGAAATGGCATTAGCGTCTAAGCTGGGCTTACACTAGGATAGAAATAGTGCCACTTGAAACTTAATTATTTTGCAAAAACTAGTGGGCATTAGAACTTTATGACTTAGGACAAGAAAAAAATTTGTGTGTCGTATAATCGAGCTGAAAAAAACCACTTTAACATTCGAGTGCTCTTTCTTCTTTTTCTTGCACTATTATTATCAAGTTACTTTAAGATCAACACTACACTATTGTGAAACAGAAGATCGGCTAATTTTAAAACAAGAGAGAATTTTCATTGTCAAGCAAAATGATATAGTCCCTGACAAGCCAATCCTCCCACTAATAAAAATGAGAAAAAAATGATATAGTATAACCAGCTTATATCAAGGCTATCAGCTATGGAAGCACAGAGGACCAAAGGAATACATTTCCAGAGAGCAGAGAATAAGAGAAACTCTCAAAACAAAATAAAACAAAACAAAACAACAACTGACTAAGTGTCTGCAACTATCTCGGCAAAATTTGGCAAGTTCTGGGTATAGGTCACTTCCGTTTCAGAAGAAGGCAGTACATCCACTATTATATATGTATGAAGAAAAACACAGACGTGCTAGAAAAACATTATTTTAATTCCTTGTTAGATCTATATAGAGGACTGCTATCAAGGAGAAACCAGAAGTGGTTTGGGTTTTTACACAGGACTGGAGGTGGGTGGTGGGAGTTAGGGACACAAGGAACCTCACACGTACTGCTGTTCTTAAGAAGTACCTTGAATTCTGAAGATGCATGCTTTAGGGAGCCTATAATACTAAATAAAATATTTCTGAAATACAAGGTTTATATTTCCAGTCTATAATATTTATGTGTTCTCTCATTTTCAAAAGTTGACATCACTTGTATTATTTTATTGTCTTAAGATCAGATTGGGAATTATTTGTAAGTCCATTTTTTTGGTTAATATATTTATTTTTTAATTTTTTTCATTTCTACTATTTTTTCAGATTTATTTAATTCTTCACTTTTAAACCTCAGAAACTGAATATTCATTTAGTTTCACATATTGTTATTCTTAAATCATTTCAAAATAAAATTAAAATATACAGAATACATTTTATTTATTTACTTGTTTGTTTGTTTTTAAAGATTTTGTTTATTTGACAGAGAGAAACACAGCGAGAGAGGGAACACAAGCAGAGGGAATGGTAGCGGGAGAAGCAGGCTTCCCTCTGAGCAGGGAGCCTGATGCAGGGCTCGATGCGAGGACCCTGGGATCATGACCTGAGCCGAAGGCAGACGCTTAACAACTGAGTCACCCAGACGACCCTGCAGAATACATTTTAAATAGAAATGAAAGCATTTAAATTTTTATTATACATTTTAATGCTTTATTTTTAAAGTAAACTGCTAAAGTTATTTATCTGTGTATAAGTACAACCTTGCATTTTTCCTCAAAATTTTTGTATACATTTTCTCCCAAATTCTATCACTTTAATTTTTTCTGATCAAATAAATATTCAGATGTGAAAGTATGTTTTAGAGGATATTTATGCTGTGTGGTTGGTGGCAGTGTTGGATAAAGGGGGTTTTCACCGACTATTCTGTAAACATTGAAGTTTGATATATATATATTTAATAACATTGTGTTTAGAGAATGTTTATAATTTTTTCTATTATATTCAGCAATTTTTAATTTTTAGCCTTGTACAATATTAGTTTTTATAAAATAATTGAGGAGCTTTTGGAAAAAATAAAACAACACATATATCACTTCATTCAACTTCATTGTTCAGATTTTCCATATCTTTTGTAACTTAATGTAATAGATTTATAGAAATATAATAATGTTTTTTATATTGTTTCTGTGTTTTTCTTCATCTATACATAATAGTAGATGTACTGCCTCTTCTGAAATGGATATGACTTATAAAATGAAGAAAATTCTAGAAAAGTATTCAATGCATGGCCACATTCATGTAAGTCATATTTCTTCTCCCAAATTCCTACTTTTCATAAGTCAGATTTTCTATATCATCCTATCAAAGTTATAATTTTCTCTCTTATGATTAGATTTATTTTTTTTTAACTCTTTCTTTTTAAGGAATTTACTGAGTTTGTCTTTTTCATGTTACTTTATCTTCTATACTGTCTGTTCTACATATGTATTGCTCTCTTTCAAATTATCCCCAAACCGAATGTCTTAAAATATTAGCAATCAGTATCCTCATGAATCTGCAATTTGGGCAGGGCTGATGGAATAATTTGTCTCTGCTCCATGCTGGTTTCCCAACAGATGGTTTTAAGAGCTGGGAACTGGAACGGTTGGAGGACTCGCCAAGCAACTTCTTCTTCTTCTTTTTTTAAAGGTTTTATTTATTTATTTGTCAGAGAGAATGAGAGGACAAGCCGGGGGAGCGGCAGGCAGAGCAGGCAGAGGGAGAAGCAGGCTCCCCACTGAGCAAGGAGCCCGATATGGGACTCGATCCCTGGACCCTGAGATCATGACCTGAGCTGAAGGCAGGGACTTAATCGACTGAGCCACCCAGGTGTCCCGCCAAGCAACTTTTTTCATGAAATCTCTGGGCTCCTTCAAGCGGTTTTTCCACATGGTCTCTGCAGAATGGCAGCCTCAGGGCAGTAAGATCTGTTACATGGCAAGTGTTACAGGAGGAAGGAAATGGGAATCACCAATTTCTCAAGGTCTAGACCCAGAAATGGGCACAGCATGACTACCACTGCATTGGACTGGCCAAGCAGTGCAGAGCCTGCTTAGATTCAAAAGAAAAGAAAAACAAACTTCACCTGTTGGTAGAGTGAATAACAAAGTATTTTTAATCTATCATCAGTCCAACTGTTATTCAGATACACCATCACTGTTTATAATTTAGAAGCAATTTTTCATCTCTAAAGAGTTCTTTTCTAGCTTGGGATATTTCCTTTTTGATGGGTTCCCTAGGGCTTTTTAGCATGTTGCTTCCATCTCTTCAGGCTACAGAACAGTTTCATGGTATTGTGGTATCTTTCAATTATGCAAATATGTCCATGTCTAAAAAGATGTTGAATCAGAGTTTTCTTGCTGCCAGAGAAGTGGCAGTTAGGGGTCAAAGTCAAGAAAGAAGTCTACATAGACAATAAAATGGTAAAAGAACTACTGGGGCCAAGCATTTCTCTTAGGACTCATTGAGAATTAGTTGAACATGTTATGCTATCCCCCAACCATTACACAGCATGCTATGAATCTTTCCTATAAGCATAAAGACCAAGGAAAAGAGAAAGCAAGTTAAAATTGCAATGTTCTTGGCAAGAAGGGAATGAGGGGGGGTTGCCTATAATCACAGGAAAACAAAAATAGGATCTCAAATGAACAATTCATAGAAAACAAAGGTGCCTAACAGAAAAACAAAGGTGTCCTTTTTCTCAACAACTGGATGTGAACTCATTCATTCTAGGTATGACTTTTGAATAGTGTCAAGTATTGTGAAGAGGAAAAAATGAATTTTGTATTTGTACAGCATTGCCTTCAGACAGTTTAATAAACCATTATATATACTTGTACATAATGAAATTAAAAACAAGAATTGAGCTGGGTTTGGTTGATAATAGACGCATATCTCCATTCAAAATTCTTACAAAGAAATGTTCATGTTTTGGTGACCTCAGATAAAAAGAAAAAATATTAATGGGCATCATTTGAGGATTTAGCCACATAAGAACATTATGAGAAAGTATACGTATTGGTAATGTCTGTTTTCTTAATTTGTTTGTTTCTTAAGTTAACAGGGATCCAAATATTGTTTAATGAGGATTGTGCAGTTAAAGATTCTTTAAATTAAGGGAGTCATTTGGATTCTATTAATGTTTTATTCTTAATACCTAACAAAAACATTGTTTACTCCAAAAAAAGTGGAGAAATGACATTGTGTAAAATTGTCAATTGCTGTGATATTTTTTGTATTTGAGTTGGTACAAAATGGTTCCTTTGACATTATACCTAGCAGAAATTCCACCAGTTTTCTTATATATTGGTGATACTTTTCCTTAGCTATCTTTGCCAGTGTAGACATTTGTCCCTCACATTTTCATAGTTTGTACATAATTTAATGGGAATTTTGAAGCAAGATTAAGGAATTTATCATAAGCCCATGAGTCTAATCTTCTACTTTTGATTTATGATTTGAATCATATCCATTTATCTTTAGGGAAAAATATATGAAAATGGAAAATACATGAAATAATAGCATTTTTTAAGCCAGAAAGACACTTTATGTCTTAGCTGGCCCTGAGGAAATCTCTTCCTAATCTATTTATCATTTATTGTAAAGTTCAGTTCACTATACATTTTAAGCTTAAAACAAAAGTACAAAATTGCAGTTATTTTATTTATGTGGCATAGGCTTTAAGGTAAATGGAAAGCTCCATGTGTACAAAAGGAAAGAATCATCAGAAATGATAACTAAAGTACAAATGAAAACTTAATAATTTGTGAGAACTTGAGGAAATCCCCTGAGGTATAGCCAAGTTCACATTTATTTTTTAGAATACATAAGGAGCCTCCACAGAAAGTTCTTTTTAACTGCATTAAGATTTTTGGTTATTATTAATTATTTCTCTCAATCATCACAATAAAATAGATTACTGAGAGAACATGTCATGTCTCTCCTAGTTCATTTTCCAAATCCCTGATTATCCATGTAACATATTCCTCAATAGCTTTGAGAAAAGAAGATAGCTGTGAAGAATGGGCTATAGTATTGGAGAAAATTAAAACTCAGAGTTATGTTATGACAGAAGAAATTCCAGAAGAAAACAATGTTATCTTCAGAGCCCTGTTTTTGGTTGACTCCCATCATTTTTCTTCTAATATATATATCTATATATAGATATATAGATCTCACTCACTCTTCAACTTAAAAAAACATAATTAATGCAAATTGGACCTCAAAGTTGTTTTGTTCTTTCTCATCATTTTGTTGCTAATTATACACATTGTGTGTGGTATTTAAAAGGTCAGAAATCCAACACAAATTTTTCAACTGCTGTCCATTTATTCCTTATTGAAATATAATACACTGAATTTAAAACAGGAAAAATATCATCCATGATGTGATGGTTTTTAAGAACAGAACCATTTCAAAACTGAATATTTATTTAGAATCTGCCCTTTACTGGAGATTTGATTTCCTCATTTAATAAATTGGTTAAGCCCTTTCTTATCACACCATTGTTTTGAATCCCTTCTTCTAGAAATGAAATTTTTAAAAGTTAAAGTCATAAAATGAAGTTAGGCTGCAATGACTTTCTCATATTATTTAACAAAAAGTAAGGTGCAAGTAACAGTTTCTCTGATTTATAACTGGCCATGACAATAGTGGTTGTTTACTTCCCCAAGGCACTGTTTCTGCTTGTTCCAAAAGGGAGGATTTTCTTTAGATCTCCTCTTACAATGCCACAGATCTGTCAGTTAAGTAGAACCATATTTTAAGTATTTCAGAATTTAAAAATAATACTTTTATCATTGATGATGGGGAAAATAACTTTCTTTCTTTCTCTTCCTTTCTTCCTTTCTTCCTTTCTTCCTTTCTTCCTTTCTTCCTTTCTTCCTTTCTTTCTTTCTTTCTTTCTTTCTTTCTTTCTTTCTTTCTTTCTTTCTTTCTTTCTTTCTTTCTTTCTTTCTTTCTTCCTTCCTTCCTTCCTTCCTTCCTTCCTTCCTTCCTTCCTTCCTCCCTCCCTCCCTTCCTCCCTTCCCTCCTTCTCTCCTTCCCTCCTTCCCTCCTTCCCTCCTTCCCTCCTTCCCTCCTTCCCTCCTTCCTTCCTCCTTCCTTCCTTCCTTTCTTCCTTTCTTCCCTTCTTCCTGGGGTAGGGGGTCAGTGAACATGTTCTTCAACAGAATAGATCCACTGCCACATCGTAGAATAAGTTTCAGAGGGGCCCAGAAGAGCAGTTATTAGTTGGACACCTAATTAAAGACTACACTTCTAGTCTCCTTTTTATGTAGATGTGGGCATATGAATAACTTTTGGGCAATTAAAAATGAGCAATAGTTAGTGTGTAAAAACTTCATAGTCCTACCCTAAGCAGAAAGGCATCTATCTCCTCTGCCTATTTTTCTTTTTCCTGCTGACTATAGTGTAGATAGGATGGTAGGAAATGGAACTCTCCTTTCATTCCAGGAAATAGACATTCAGGAGGTGAAAGGAATAAACCAAAGTCTAGCATGAAAGAACAAGGTAAACATGGGCTTAAATCTTGGCTCTTATAATCTCATACAGTGTAAATATGACAAGCTACTGCACATCTTTGAACTTCATTTTTCTCATTTGGAAAACATGGATAATATTATGAAATTCAAGTGAGATTATTATTGTGAGGATGATTATATTGTGAGGATAAAATGAGATAATGTGTGCAAGCTACCCAGGACAGTGCACAGCTACAGAAAAATATTATTTCTATCTTCTACTCTTTTCTACTTAACTTAAAGCCCGTGTTCTTATTTATTGCAATCATTTTTCAGTAGGCATGTGAAGCAAGTTAATTATAAAAGTATAATTGGCTGTCAATTCTATCCAGTGTGGTTTTTATCTCCCATGTAGGTTTCTGTCAAAAATTTTGATTTGAGTCCTTTTAACATTTTTTATAGATGTCAAACATCGTAAACTTTACCTTCTTGGGTACTGGGCATTTTGTATTCTGCTTTGTTCTTGGATGTGGTTAAGTAACCTAGAATTGTTTTGATAATTTCATGTCTTGTTTTAAAAATGTGGTAGGCGGTACTGGAGAAATGTTCAGTCTAGGGATAATTATTTCCCACTGCTAGGGAAGATCCTTCTGTGGATTCTACCCAGGACTCCTAACTAGTCTGGTTGATGAACCAGATACTCTTCCTGTCTTTGTGTGAGTGTCACACTGGTACCTCTAATCCTTTCAGGTGTTTTTTTTCTTTAGGTCTTAGGTAATTCCCTCACATGATCAGGTTACTTCTCCAAGGGACTCTCTGGGAATACACATAATTCTCTGTATCTGTACATCCCTCTTCTCTCTAGTACTTTCTTCTGTGAATGCCTTGCTCTGCCTCTCAGTCTCAATATCTCAATTCATGGGGCCCATCAAACTCCATCTGCCCTGGTGACACTTCAGTTTTGTCTTGTCTTTCAAGTATCTTCATTATCTAACACTCAGTGTCTTGAAAACTATTGCTTTTTATGTTGTCTCTTTTTGGGTTGCTCTCTGAAAGAGAAGCAAACATATAAGCTTAGCATTGAAATAGTCTAAAAAATGTTATGATGGAGGAATATAAAAATTTAAGAAGGCAGAAAAAGGGGGCACCTGGGTGGCTCAGTGGGTTAAAGCCTCTGCCTTCAGCTCAGGTCATGATCTCAGGGTCCTGGGATCAAGCCCCGCATTGGGCATATTGGGCTCTCTGCTCAACAGGGAGCCTGCTTCTTCCTCTCTCTCTGCATACATGTGATCTCCATCTCTCTGTCAAATAAATAAATAAAATCTTTAAAAAAAAAAAAAGACAGAAAAAGGAGCTATAGTACTCTTTATTTTTTATTCAATAAGTAATAGACTTTTTAAGGAAAATAATGTTTATAAATAGATGGAAATTAAATTTTATAAAATCAGTATTCTAATACAATCTGAAAGGTGGTTTTCCAGTATCTATTGCTGCATAACAAACTAATCCAAAATTTAGTACCTTAAACATCAATTATTTTTAAATTTGCACAATCTGTACATCAAGGATTGGGATTCGACTAGACTTTGAGAATAGTCTATTCCATGTAGCATAAGTTTGGATCACTCTGTTGTATTCAGTTGGTGACTGAACTCAGTGAGAGTCCAAGATGGCTTCCCTCATGTCTGTTTTAGAAAAGGTAGCTAGTTGACTGAGTTTGTCTGGACCCTTTTCCTTCTTAACATGACCTCAGGGCCTCTTCAGATAGTCCTTTACATGCAGGAATGGGTGAATGTTTCAAATATGGGAGCATGAAGAGGCAAAGCAGGTATTTCTAAGGCAAGATACTTCATATTTGATTCTACACTAGAACATGATGGAAAAGGAAATCTCTAAAATCTTTTTTGTGTATAGTGGTGCCCAGGAAATTTTTTGAAGGTGTGCTAAAAACTAAATTCTCAGAATCATTTATGCCAATAGGTGGAGATCTCAAAAATAAGTGATACATAAGCCTATAATTTTCTAACATTAAAAATGCTTTCTATTAAATATTCTAACTTACTAAGGAAAGTACATAACAAATTGACATCTCTAATTTGTAATCCAACAACTAAAATTTAACAAATTTGAAATGATTACTCTCATAGCACATTATTTTTAAGGATAAATGTGCTAATAATTTCTAGAGTCCTTAAACCTACTGAGACATTCCAAAGCATAGCACCTTACTTTTATAAAAATAATACATATAATTAAAAATATTCCTGATGAATAAATAAAATGTTCAGTTCAAAACTTAGTAAATCATATGTACGCAAGACTTTCAAAGTGGAGGACTGAATTCTATGGGAAAAAAATCCATAAATTGAAAAGAGGATGCTAAATTGTGGTAACTATTTTAAACTTAAAACAGGCTGTAGGTGTAGGGCATCTGGGTGGCTCAGCCTGTTAAGTGTCTGCATCCTTCTCAGTCATGATCCCAGGGTCCTGGGATCAGCCTGCCCCCCACACTGGGATCCCTGCTTAGAGGGGAGCCTTCTTCTCCCTCTCCCTCTGCCCCCCATGCTCCCCCGGCTTGTGTACTCTTCGTCTCTCTCAAATAAATAAATAAAATCTTAAAAAAAACCAAGTTGTAATGATGTTCATACAGCCCTAGTTTTACTACCTGTTTTAATTCTTATTATATTTAATATATTCTTTTCATACTTGATCTTTAACACGTATTACTTAGATAAATTCATAAATTTGTTTTCTCTAGAATGAATTTAAGAATCCTGCTTTTTTAAATAATAGCTCTTTCCTCATGTCCATAAAGTGTTATATCAATAGACTGAACAAACTGTTTGAGAATGAAGTTCAAAAGGGACAGTAAATCACACGGACACACACACACACAGACAGACACACACACACACTTCCCCATGATTGTGAATGGGAGGCTGTGAAAAAAGAGAGGTAACCAAAAAGAAAAAAAGAAAAAGAAAGGTAACATGTATAGTTCCCCCGAGTTCTATACTAGGGCCAATCTTATTTAGCTTCTGTATAAATGACCTTGAAATTGGAGTAAACCTGACCATACCTTACTTTAAAAACAGTAGACAGAGCAGAGTCGGAATAAAGCTACAGGGAAATCTTAATAGAATATAGCCGTGACTGGGAATGTTACAGATGAAATAAAATGTGGTACAGTCTCATTTTAACATCACAAGGGAAAATGCAAGCATGTAGTGGTGGAGGAGGGAGAAATAGCATATACAATTTAAAGCCAGGAATACAGGTGTTTTCTTTAGCCCAAATAATTTCCTAAAATGCTATATGTTGTATGATTGTTACACTTTGGCAATTCGCATATGGATTCTAAGAAACAGAAGTAAACGTATAGATGATCACTGTTAAAGCATATATCCTGTACATAAATTAAAAACTTGGAGTCATAATAATTACACATGAACACATCTAGGGATTGAGGGTTTGTTTCTGTTGCCCTCATTTTTATCTGTAAGACAGTAAAAGCTCATAAAAGAAAGTGCACATGAAAAATGGGGGTGCATGTGGGAAATTAAAATTTTACTTATAAGCAAAATTAGAGACTGGATAAAGTAATCCAAAGATTGGTTAATGACCAGTCGTTATTCTACTTGTAGACAGTATCTTTTAAAATTGTGTTGCCTTGTTCTTTCAGAAGTAGTCGTGCCTCTTTTGACAGTGATGACAGCTGATGGGAATGATCCCTTGGCAGGAAAAGGGATCCCTTGGCAGGATCCCCCCCTCCTTTTTTTTTTCCGTAAGAACCACGCATTTTATTCGTGGACACCCCCTCGTGGGGCCAGTCCCCGCCCCACGGCTGGCTGCCTGGCAGTCGGTGCTCTCAGGGGCCTTCCCGGCCTCACCAAGGTCAGCATGGCTCTCGGGGGCCCGACACAGTACGTCAGGGAGCCGTGGGTATCCGTGTCCGTCGGGAGCAGCGCCCCACGGTCCTGTGCCCCAACGCCACTCAGCGCAAGGATCCATAGGGACAGCGCCTCCCTGCGTCTGCCGGGGCTGCTGGGGTCACTTCGGGCTCTGCGGCGGCCGCTGCTTGGTCTAGAGCTCCTGGCAACCGGCACCCTTCACTCTGGCCCCCGCCCGAAGCCGCCGCCTCTTCTTCCGAGACCCTCTCCCACCTGGGGCGCCGTGGGCTCAGCCCCCCGAGCCCCGCCGCCGCCGCCGCCTCGTCCTCCTCTGAGGACGTTTGATCTTGAAGTTTTTGATGCTCCTTTAATTTTTGCAAATAAAATCATAGAAAAACAACTTCTGTTAATTTCCCCTTCCAAGGTTGAATTCATAATCAATTAAATATTCTCTTTCCTCATGTATATTCTAAGTATATTTTGTTAATGTATAATTTTGGTGTTTGAAAGTAGTCATATTTCAAATCAGTCTTTGTCTGTTTGAGGGTAAGATCAGAAAAGGCATGGAAATGAGATGAGAAAAGATCAGATTATTTAGTTTTATTTTCTTCAACTCTGCCTCCAAACCAGGCTAAGAAATTAAGTTGGCTGAAACATAGATACCATTGTAGAGATACTGGAAAAATCTTGATGTAAATGTTTCTTCTAAAGAAGCAAATATAGACACATTTTCCTCTAAGGAACTGAGTCTTAGAACTACAGAACAAAATTGAGTCATTGAGCTTTGAGAATTATTTCTCATACCAATTAAGAGCTTGAGTAAAAAATTCATTTTGCAACTGCACAGCTTTGTAAGTACATGTGTGAAATTTAAGCCGACAGAAAAACCCTAGTTCTCTCCTTGACTCATTCTCATCTTAAGAGCTTTGGCTCTGGGGCCAAAAGCCCTGAAATCAAATTCAAGCCCTAACACATGACCTTGAAATTAAACATCATTCTGCTCTGGTTTTTCTATCTTTACCTGATATAATTCATGTCGGGAAGTTAGCACAATGTTTGGAACATAACAGGTACTCATTAAATACTAGCCACTGATGATACAAATAATGTTGATAATTACGCCTTCCTGCCTAGATATGTTTATAAAAAATTAGAACTGCCAGGGCTAGAGAGTACCGACTTATCCCTCTGCTTCATAATGAAGAAGATGATGCTACTGACAGAGATGAAGAAGAGCAATCTCTTACCAGTGTTTTTTCTGTAAGAAAATGACTATTTACTAAATTTTTTTAAAGATTTTATTTATTTATTTGACAGAAAGAGAGAGAGAGAGATCACAGGGAGGCAGAGAGGCAGGCAGAGAGAGGGGGTAGCAGGCTCCCTGCTGAGCAGAGAGCCCGATGTGGGGCTCGAACCCAGGACCCTGAGATCATGACCTGAGCCGAAGGCAGAGGCTTTAACCCACTGAGCCACCCAGGTGCCTCCTATTTACTAAAAATTTCATAGGAAACTTTGTGTGGTGCCATTTACAGAGAAACACAGATGGTGGTGATGATGGTAATGATGATGAACATAATGATGTGATGAAATTATCATTACATATATAACTATATATATATGTATATACACATTTAAATGACTGCTTTCCTCAAGTGAGTCATATCTTCCTTTAATCCAGTTATGTCTCTCTATGTTATATCTTCCTAAATAGGTCTCTCAAATATAAAAATCAGTGAATCTGTTATTAATCACCAAGTGTTTAGCATTTGCTAAATATGGAAAAGACCCAAGAAGGTCTTGCAATATTTTGAAGGAAATAAATCCTCTGTGGGCAAGAAATTTAACAGATTCACCGGTCTATTTACTACCTACCTGGCACAGGACCTTTGGTTAGTAAAGCACTACTTAAATGTGTATGTAATATATATAAAAAAACCCAGTAACTTATAGACAGAATACTTGTGGAATTAGACTGACCATGAGTTGTTAATTGAATTATTATAATCCATCCAGAAAATTGAAGGATTAAAAAAATCAGCCAGATATTTAAAGCATAGTCTTTTAGGTGGGCCGCATCCCTGATACTATTTTAAAAAAAACCATCTATTTCTAATCCACATTCATTCTATACAGACCTTAGGAAGGTCTGTAACAGAAGGCTGTTATCCTGAATATTCCACATCGTGAGGCAAAACAGGAGAGAAATATAATTAAGTTTATTGGGAAAAAGGTTTTCTATGATCAAATAAATTTGAAGAATGTTAGGATAAACTGAATTAAATGAGTTTCATTTCTGCAGGACTTCTCAGGCTGTCAAATATGGTCATGTGAGTTTGTAGCATTTCCAAAAGAGACTAGAATGTGCCATCCTTCCCTTACGCTAAGCATCTCACTAGGCAATTGTCCTAAGGAACTCACAGTATTCTATGGAAAACACTTATCTAGTCAAATTACATGTATACCACAGATTCAAATGAATGAAAGCAGTTCTTATCACATGTGGGACTACCCTACAGGGGCATTTGGAAAACTTTGAGGTTGCTTTAGCTTTTTAGGTTATTGTGTAACATATTTTATATATATTATTTTATTGTATATTATAAATTATTTCCTTTACTTTTTCCCTTTATGTTTGAATTAAGACATTATGTTGCTTATTTTTAAATATTATTTTGAATCTACATTACATTGTCTATAAACTTTATTTCATGGCATATAACAATATTTTTACAAAGAAAGTGACATTGATTTTCAAAGTCTTAATTGCAACTCTAAGATTATTGTCTCAACTAAAAAGCTTTAATTATTTTAGGTTATAAATGCTTACAATAATTCTCTCCTGTGTTGTTAAAAGCATCTTGTACTAGAAGATAGAGGAGATAAAGAGAAGGTAGAGAATGTCCTCTGAATTTCTAGAATACCATTGTGGTAGTCTTTTTCTCTGAACAATACATTGACCTCAGCCATCAAGGGGCACCTGGCAAAATGGCTGCTGTTGGGAGGGGGAATTCCATAGTCTGTCCTTATTTGAGCCCACTTTCTAACTTTCCACTCACTTGAAAAGCTAAAGTCTCCTAGCAAACAATCTACTTGTTTACTTAGCAATTTGAGCTGTGGGTGTTTCAATTAGTTCCCTGGCCGTTGTTTTTAGATTAGAGAATTGTTAGACTAAGCAAGGAAAAGTACACTTTTACTTAATTGATAAAAGGTTAGTTCAAGTCTTACTCTGAACTGTAACTCATGAACCTTCTAATTACGATAGTTCTCACAGAAGTATTTAAAGTATACCCCTTTCTTGAATTTTCATATTACTTCATGGTTTCAGCTTCATCTGTATGTGTTTCTAATTCAGTCTGGAGCATCTGGATTTCACAGTGGCCTAAACAATAATTTTTTGATACTTTTAAATTGGCTGCTGAAATTTAAACATACAAAGATGTTGTAGGAATCTATGAATTTATTGAATCCATTGAAAAATCAGACTATCTGGCCACAGTGGTTGTGCATTCTCACATGGAAACAATCAGTTGGAACTGAGTAGCTTCTAGCCCTTTTGAGAAGATATATTACATCCATTCCCCTTTGTCCCTCTTATTCCCTCATGCCTCCCTAACACTGAGGCAGAGTTTTACTTGTCATCCATTACTGTGCTTGATTGTTATTCTCCTCCTACCAAAGGGGAAAATAATGTGACTACATGTCTCATGAAACATATTCCTATGTGTCTAATATTCAAGGTGTGTCTCTGTCCAGAGAATATGGTTAAGATCTTATTTTGGAGCAACCCTGGTATACTTCACTTGTTAATATTGTCTTCTGACCACTGGAGTCATTTCAGTTTCAAGAGTTGACCTAGGAGCTTAGATTGAACTGTCAGGATATAGTGAATCTATTTCCTTTGTCAGCTTCATAAAATTCTATTGTTTTTTTTACATTTGGTATCTTTGACTAAGTAGAAATATAACTAATATCTACTCATTCAGGGTTTGTTTTTGTTAAGGAAAGAAAATGGACTTTGAAGTGTGTTAACAGTGTAAATAAATGTGTGATGGAAGCTGTACTTAAGATCATTTTTTAGAACAGAATATTGGCTTGAAATAGAGTATCTTAGAAGATGTGCAGAAATTGTAATGCCACAAAATGCAAAAAATGTTGTATTAAGTATCAGGAGACTTAGACACTAACAAACTTGTGAACCTTTAAACAGACTACTTAATCTCTGGGGACATTAGTTTACTCATATATGAAATGGATATTTGTAAGATGTTCTCTATAAGTATGTGGTAGGCTCAAATGAGAAACTATTTTAAATTATTTTAGGACAGTTTAATATTAGCTGTAAGGTTTAATTGTACTATTCCACAGAAGAGGATGACGTGTAGGTTTTAAATTCATAAATCAAAGGGAAATGAAAAATAAAACAGCCCCCAGAATTTCAGATCTGGAGAGCACCAGATTCTTCCCCAAATAATCTTTATCCTTGGGTAGATGGTGACCAAAGATGTGTCTGGGATGTGAGACAGAAGAGTTGGTCAGAACGCATCTGACAAGATCCACATTGTCAATGACAGAATGACAGATCATAATGAGATGCATTAAAATGTATTACCAATAGAATCATAGAACATGATGGGTTGATGCATTAATGGTAGGAGTAGAAAACACTAGGAGAAAGTACAGAGCAGCATGTGAAGCAGGAGAAGATGATGCTGTCATGAATATCTGTCCTTATTTCTACATGTTTTCTTATTCTGAAATATATTTTTCCATGTTGTTCAGTCCAGAGGGATGTTTTGCATAATGTTTCTATAACCTTATGGATGAAAGTGATGTCTTCCAAATTAGGCCAGTCTGATCTTGTTTCCCAGACCACGGTGATTATTTTAGAGACTGGCAAGTAACAAAGATTGGATGAGATGAGGTTTTTCAGATGGAGATTGTTGAGGAAGACTTTTTAAAAAATTTATCTTCCTTTCTGCTCATAGGACCTATTTGATTCAAGTTCTAAACCACTAGCATCCATTCCTTTGCCTTCTAGCACATCTCTTTGGACTGGAAAAAGAGAATATGAACTGTGAACTAGAGAAAGTATCAAAAAGAATTCAGTTCCTTAGTTGTGCTAGCCATTTCCATTTTCTTCCTGTGTTTTGGGTCTCTGTTCCAATAAACACCCCATTTCTAAGATAATGTGAGTAGCTTGCATGCATTTACCAGATACTGAAAATTTTCATAGAAGGTAACTCCAAGGGGCGCCTGGGTAGCGCAGTCTGTTAAGCATCTGACTCTCGGTTTTGGCTCAGGTTGTGATCTCAGGGTTGTGAGATAGAACAGGGTTGTGAGATAGAACTCTGTGCTCAGTGGCATGTCTGCCTGGGATTCTCACTCCTTCTCCCTCTGCCCTTCCTGCTTATGCACTTTCTCTGTCTTTCTCTGTAGAATAAATAAATAAATCTTTAAAAAAAAAGTAAGGCCAAAATCTATTTTAGGGGATAATTAAATTGTAGTTTATTTATGTAGAGGGAGGAAAGAGGCAGAGGGAGAGGGAAATAGAAAATCTTAAGCAGGCTCCATGCTTAGTGGAGGAGCCCAATGGATGGGGGGGGGGGGCTCGATCTCACGACCCTGAGATTATGACTTGAGCAGAAATCAAGAGTCCATTGTTTCACTGACTGAGTCATTTGGGTGTCCCCAAATTGTGGTTTAAAACATCAAAAGTAGTAAAACATTAGAAAGGAGAATTGGGAGATTAGATTAGACAGTGTTCTATTTATTACTATGTCAGAGCAAAGACATATTTTAATAAATAAAGGTAGCCGCACATTTTTGTTGTTGCCACCAGAAAAAATTTTACTCTGAGGAAATGAAGGAATTTTTTTTTAAAGTTTAGAGATTTAAATGCATAAAATGTGATACTTATCACAAAAGCCACCTACCATTATGGTATTTCATGATTTTAAAAGAAAAAAAAACCCAAATTATGCACTTACATAAGACTGAAAAATATCATCTGAGTACATAGAAAAGATATTTTTTTCATGCTTATCACAATTCTATTCCCAATCATATGAATGCAATTTAACATCGTCATAACATTCCAAGGGAGAGCCTATAGAGATTGTGTTGTGATGTCAAATTGCTATATGAAAACAATTTTGATAAGCGCATGGACACCACATTATAATGACAAATTATAATGACAAAACGGTTTCAATGTTTCCATGGAGACCAAATTACAATGTCAAATTGATGGCAAAATGAGGTCAATACAAATCTACACAGACCAGATTGTGATGCTAAAACAATGCAAAGCAATATCACCACAGGTCTGGGGAGGCTATGCTATGATGTCAAGATGATGGGAAAGCAATATCTAGGATGATGTCAACACAGAAACAGAAAAGATGTCAGTAGAAATCTCCGCAGCATCCTTCATGATGACAGTACAATAGACCACTATTATTAATGCAGATTTCACCAGTGGTAAAGTAAATTTAGTGAAACTGGGAAAATGAGAATCTTATCTCTTTCAGTATTCTGATTCTTAATATTGTTTCATTTCATGTTCTTAGAAACTACGTGCTTAGTCATGGAAGTTAGAGTGGAAAAACTAAGCTGTGTTACTCAGTGGCAGAAGTTATTTATTGAAGAATCTGTTTAGATGTAAATTACTTTCTTCATTTACAATATGACTGTGAAGGGACCCACAGGGAGACAGTCTGATTAATTCAGTCCTCTCTGGAAGGCTGCACTGGCAGACTTTTCTGTGGAAATGTCTTTGGGGCATGCACACCCCTCCCCTTGGGGTGGTTGTCATACCTTTTAATTCTTCTTTCTTAAAGATGTTAAAATATTTACAGTTACATTTTTGTATTTTATAAATTATAAACCAAGTAGTTTAACACTTCTTTAAACCTGCCCTTGTCAAAAATAGTATGAAGCACCATGCTATCTGCACTGATGCAGATTATTTCCATTTGTTCTTAAATAATAAATTATGTTGATGCAATTTATCTTGAATAAGTGCAATAAATATTTTAACCTAATGCTAATGCCAATCAGTTGGATGTTAAATGCAAATGGAAGAGAATACATTTATCATGGTTTCTCAACTCAAATCATTTTTTCTTCCCTCCAATGGTAAACCTGACTTCTCAGGGAAACAAGAGACGTTATGTTGTAGTGTGGTAAAAACATTCTGATTATTTCAAAATAAACTTTTGCCCAATTAGAAAAAGATCATGATACTTTGCTATACTGCTTGAGTCTGTGTTCTTTTCCCAAGTGTAAGCCTTTCCAGGTTTGTGGATTTACCGTTTTATGTAGTGATTAAGCCCACGCCTCAGTACGCAAACTCATTTAACCATGTTGACTAAATTAACTGGTTGATTCACTTACATTCAACAAACATATTTTAGTTGAATACTATGTGCCAGATAGTATGCAAGGTCAATTAAATCAAATGGTTTTAGAGATTTGTTTTACAAGATTTGCCAATTGTTTTAAAATGCTCATCATTTAAATTGAATTGATTCATCTGTCTGTGAGTGCGGGAATCTCTGTTCCTTAGGCTTTAGCTTCTTTTTCTTTTATTTTGCTTTCTTTTCCTTTTTAAGGGAAAAGTGGATAAAATGATATCAAGAAAGAGTTCCTTGAGACCCCTTGTTCAAATTAGTTAATGTGGTACAAGGCCCCCATCTGGGTGGACACCACAGGTCTCTCTTCAAGAAATAGCACCTAGGGGCGCCTGGGTGGCTCAGTGGGTTAAAGCCTCTGCCTTCAGCTTAGGTCATGATCTCAGGGTCCTGGGATGGAGCCCACATCGGGCTCTCTGCTCAGTGGAAGCCTACTTCCCCCTGTCTCTCTGCCTACTTTGATCTATCTCTCTCTGTCAAATAAATAAAAAGAATAAATAAAATTTAAAAAAAAAAAAATAAAAGAAATAGCACCTAATTTCACTCATTTTTGAGGGGATGCAGATCCAGGGACAAAACATGCCCAGACCAGCATATTTGTCCAACTGAAACCAGTTCAAATTACACATGGAGAAGAAATGTAATAATAAGAATGGTAATAGTAATAATAAAGGCTATAGATCTTCACTGGGATACCAGCTCTGCCACTGTGTGAAGTTCATTTACCTCCTTGAATCTGGTTTGTTTTTTGTTTTTTGTTTTCTTTAAGGTACTGAAGACAAATAGGAAAGGTGGGGTGAACAAGAATACTGCCTGTCTTCCTGAAGCTGTGCTTTTAGAGTTGCAGAGAGTATAAGAAGTGTTCAACTTTATGACACTTTAGGACACATAAATGTTCTTATGAAGACGTGTTAGGAATTCATGGCAATAGAGTACTTCGTATTTTGTTTCACTCATAGAAACAATTATCACACAATTTATAATATCAATATGACAATATTTTATCCAAATCCAATGGGCAAATGATATGTCCCTTACAAATCCCTTTGGTATCCCATTATCACTTATGAAACACAACTTCTTAAAAATCATGGCCCGCAACCATCTCAGTCTTCTTAGATTTTTTTTGTAAGGTCAAATATTACCTAAAGTCATATAGTACCTAAAACAGAAGTGTAGAAATTAATACAGAAACAGATAGATTCTAGATGAAGCAGAACTACTTGAAAACACTGTGAGGGAACAAAGTAACCCAGCGATGTGGTAGCAGTGCAAAAGATGAAATCAAGAAAAGAGGCATACCTAAATACTCTCAGTTATTCTTTACTTCTATTTCGTATCCTCTATCATATACTTTTTGAGTGTAGCTCATTATAAAATTGTATCTCTATCTCAAGTTTTCATACAACGCCTTGGCGATAGAAAGTTCTGGCCTTTGCCCCCAGCTCCTGGGAGGCAACTCAAAACCCTTGGATCATCCTTGGAAAGCGTGGCTCTGTACATGGAGACCTTGGGTCATGTCTGATAGTTTATGGTAACACAAGGATTCATGTTGCAGGCCTTGGGTCATGCAGTAGCAGTTTCATCCATCTGAGTGAACAGCCATGCCAACATGACCAACTACCAATAAAATGCTTGCATTGTTAGGCTCCAGTGAACTTCCCTGGTTAGCAATACTTCCTCTGTTACTAGAAAAAGTAAGTGAGGAATCTGGCTCCTGATTAAAAACCTATGTATGATTTTTCGGTTCTGACCATAGACAATAGTAAAGACATTACTTGGCAGGCCTTATGGAGCAGAGTTGCCCTCCCCATACTAAACTTGGTGCACAGCTAGTGTATGCCAGTCTCTGAAGGGATTTGCAGTCAAGGATTCAGGCCTCTCTGGCCTGTTATGCTCTTTTGCATATTTACATTCTTAGCCCTGGCACTTTCATTTCTAGGTCTCCATCTGAGGCCTTCCACCAAGGTCTTTTTCAGCTACTTCTGTTGAGGATCTCTTACTGGAGGAGGAGGGGAGAATCTTAAGACACTTTCCCCTCTCTCACTCAGTACCTAGTACTTTTCCATATCCAGCTGTTCTCTTCCTCTTCTTCCAATATCAGGATCCAAAGCACTACTGGAAAATTTTGTGCAGAGCTCCCTCAAAAATGAGAGGAGCCCCATGTCTGGCCGACCCACCTGATCCTCAACCAGTAGCTGTTCCTCAGGGGGAAAATAGAACATGCTGAGTCAATGCTTTCTCAAGTTTCAGACTATTGATTACGTCGTAGCAGTAATTATGGCTAATACTTTCATTTTGACTCATTGCTCTAATTGGCTACTAGGATACCTGACAACTCAGCTTTTTCTTTCTTCTAGCTCAGTGGAACTGTCAATGACACCTCCTCCACCACCCCCAACTTCATTGGTAGAGGACAACTGAAAGCCCTGTCCTGTCCTGGTTCCTGTCCTATGAGCCTTTTCCTGCTAATATCAATATGTATGTGTTTATTGTGATAAATTGTCCCATTGAGTATAATTGCTGAGTTCTGTGTGTCCTATCGGATTACTGAATCTGAGGGTTGTCTTGGGGACCTCGAGATCATGCATGCATTTAAAATTATATTAAGAAATGTGTGTGAATGTGTGAATACTGCATTAATACAGGTCTATATTTTCTAAACACAACTATAAGAAATCAGAAAAAAATCCCCAGAAATATATTAAAGTTTTGCATAGTGTCATCAATAGGTTATAGATGTACTTTGGTTTCCATTAAAAAGACCAAGAAACTCTTTTGATAGCTGGCTTCCAGTTTTACAGTCAAAGGCTCAAATAGGGTAGATGTATTTAGCTAAGGTGAACATGAGATATGATGGAATAGTAAAATTATAGCAGAATTATTTGCTTTACAAAATTGATTTTCCTTTTAAAAATAATTTCTGTAATTACCAATATTTCCTGTAGCATTAAAAGACCAAAATTTGTACTTCATAGCTTCAAGGGCAAATAGTAGTCAACTAATTCAATGTGCTAATTTTATATGTAAAAAACAGAGCACAGATTTGTAAGACATGGTTAAGACTGCAGATTAAGTTAGTGGCAGAAAACACTTGAGTCTAGATCTTCTGACTTCATGCAAGGGTTCTTTAAACAGATTTTGTGTCTAAAAATTTATAGTGAAATCAAAATTTACCAAAATTAAATTTCCAACTTTTCTACCAATTTTTACATATAAGTTTTGGAGAAAGGAGATGGAGATTTACTTCCGTAGTTCTTGTAAAGTCATCAGTTGATGTGCGTAATGCTGAAATCCACACAAGCATTTGTTATTGTTGTTATTGTTCAGGATTTTAAAAATAGCACACTTCACATACAAAACATTGGAGAAAGGAATAAATTTTAATGCCCAAATTCATATTCTTGCAAATTTATTGTTCAGACCATAACCAGTGATAAAACTTTTAGAAATGATATACTGGATCAGTAGGACTCTGCTATCTTTCCATTTCTCCAGGTTGAGAAACACGGCTCTAAGTTCTACTTAGAAGCTAAAAGACAAGAATACATGCAAATCTGAGGAAGAATCTGTATCCCTATGAGGATTAAAAAAGCACAGACATAAAAGAGTTAAGGAAAGACTATGGAACTTAATTTAACTTCATAGCCGAGTCCTAACTAGCATGAGCAAATGGAAGGTCCAAGAAAACATAGTGAAAATAAGGAACATGATTGGTGAAGAGATTATAGTATAGCAAGATGGGCTAAACTGTAGGGTCAGAATTTTCTTCTAGACCAAAATAGTTGCTAAATGTTGTAAATTTTGTGAAAGGGAAAAGAACTTACAGGATGTAAGAATTCCTGACCCTTGCCATTACTGATTAGAACGAGAAATAAAAACTTAGGAAAGAAGCAAAAAAAGGAAATTTAGGAAACAATAATGCATATAAGAGTTACTGGTTTTAATGAGTGTAGTAGGGGTGGGAGTTAAAGATAAGTGGTGTGATTCTAGATACATTTTGAAAATAGAGCCAATAATATCAACAGAACTGTGTAATGGAGTAGATGTTGATGGATTGATCCCATGTTTTTGGCTTGAACAACTTCAAGAATGGATGTCATTAACTGAGATGGAGAGACACGTAAGAAGAGCAGTGTTGGGAATTAGCAGTTCAGTTTCGAACATGTTAAGTTACAATAGTTATTCAATATCCATGAGCAGATGAATAGTAGGGAGTTTTATATAAAATTGGAGAAGATGATACAAGACTGGGATGGAAGTAGAGCTGGGAGGCATTCATTTTTGTTTGGTCTTTAAATCCATAAAACTAGAGAAGTCATCAAGGGAGTGAGTATAGATGAAAAGAAAAGAGTCCAATGACTAGCCTCTGGGGCATTCTGATGTTAAGAAGTTTGGACTATGAGGAAGGACTAGTAAAAAAGATTTAGAAAGAGGGACCAGTGGAATAGAAGAAAAACCAAGAGGAAGTGGATTTCTGATAGCCAAGTAGAGAATAAGTTTGGGAAAAAGGGAAGGAATCAACTATATCACATGCTGCTGATAGGTAAGCAAAGTGAGAACTGAGAACTGACCTTTAGGTTTAGGATCATGGACATCACTGGTTAACTTGAAAAGTTCATGGTATGTTAAAAGCAAAGCCTGATTGGCTGGATTGAAGGAAGACTGGGAGGAGAGAAGTTGAGGACACAAATATAGAAAACATTTTTCTTTAGTTTTGCTGTAAAACAGCAAAAAAATCAAATGGATCTGGAGAAGCAATTGGGATGAAATGAAGTTTATTTTTTTCAAATATTAGAAATAACAAGACAGTTGTATGCTGAAAGGAATGCTTCAAGATTCAATAGAGAGGTGAGGTTTTATGATGCAAGTGAAATTCCAGAGAAGTAAGGCTGCTTTCTTTGGACCCCTCTCTGCGTGTGTGACAAACTTCAACAATAATCAATTCACAGTCAGTATTGTTTCAACCCACTTCACAATCACAACAGTGGAATGGTTGAAGTAAATTTCTGCTACCTGTAATTTTATCCATAAGTGTATCATTCCTGTAAATCACTAAAATTTAATAATAATTCATTAATATTGAATATTCAGTTTATATTTAAATATCCTTGATTTTCTTTGAAATATTTTCAGTTCGTTTACTGAATCAGAAACAAAATTATAACAAGTTGATAGTCTTTCCCATTATAACAAGTTGATAGTCTTTCTTTCATATATATATAATATATATGTATATATATGTATAATACATATAATCTATCTCTATGTATAGAGAGAGACTCTTAAATGTCTTTTAATCTACTCACTCTGTTCCCTTTCATTTTCTCCTTCTCTCTCTCCTTCTCCTTTTCTCTTTTGTCTTCATGAGTTTTGTTTTACGCTTTTATCTGGAGGCACAAAAATGTCCGGAGCCCTCACTGTAATGATATTACAATCAGTTAGTAGATTCAGTTGTCAGTCTACCCAATTACCATAAAGCCTCTCTTCAGCTTTTCACTTGATGGTTTTATCAGTTATTGACAATTAGCCAGATTCAATATCTTATTAGAGATTACTAATTGGTAATATTCTAATTATATCATTTCTTCTTTGTTTATTAGCTGGAATACTTTTATAAAGAGAAACTTCCTTTCATCAACTATGTGGTTGTTCAAAGATACTGATATATGGTTGAGATAGAATATTTACAAGATTCTTATCCCCTACCAGGTTTCAGCATAGTTGGTGCCCTAAGAACCCTCCAAAGACAAAAATATGTGCCTGTATTTTTACTATCATCATGAACTCACAGATCAAGACATAAATGTTGTTATATTTCAATCCACTGTAGCTACTATGTTTATAATAGTATAATCTGAATATCATAGTGTAATAGTATATGAAGGTATTCCTCATTTCTCTTTTACTGTGTCTGTACAGTACAGTTCTCCATGATATACCATAGTTTATTTATACAACTCTCTTTTGATAAAGCTTTGGATTACTTCCAGTCTTTAGCTATTATATATTTAATAAATAATCACTAATACCTTTAAAATTTAGATTATCCACTTAATTTAGGATGACTTCCCTCCCAAGAGGACAGTTGGTTCTCCATTTCAGTGCACATCGACTTAATCTGGATCTTCTTACAATTACAGTGTTTTCATGATTTTGGTTTTTATACAACACTTTAAAAATAATGTAAATTATAAGACAAGGTATTTTGTTTAAAAAAAATGCCTATGATGCCTATGTTATGCTTATGACAACCACTTGAAATATATCCAAAAGTTGATTCATTTTACAACAAAGTATTTTGGATGATTAATGTGTTGAGGAATTCAACTGAAAATAAATCAACTCACTCCCCTTAAAATGTGGTTTTAAAATAATTTATATCTTTGTGGAAATAAAAATAAGAAGAAAGTTGGCTGATAAGTTATTTGTAGTCAGAATAATATATGATTATATCATTAGGAAATCACCACTCTATGTTTTTGCATTTTTAAAAACCTGTATTTTATTTATAGTTGAAATCATAAACATACAAACTTAGAAATTAGAAGAAAAAAACTAAAATTATGATTGGTTGCCCATCCTTTTGAGATGGCAGTTGCCTGAATGTTAGAGAAACAATTTCAAATGATGACTTTACTTTTAAAGTAATTTTCACATCCCTGGTTGTCCATAGTTGTTTTATCACCTCAGCATTGAAAAGAATCATTATTTCCTTTCCTTTCCTTTTTCCTTCCCTTTCCTTTTTCCTTCCCTTTCCTTTTTCCTTCCCTTTCCCTCCCCTTCCCTTTCCCTTTCCCTTCCCTTCCCTTCCCTTTCCCTTCTTTCCTTTCCTTTCCATTCCTTCTCTTTTTCTTCCCTTCCCTCCTCCTTCTTTCTTTCTTTCTTTCTTTCTTTCTTTCTTTCTTTCTTTCTTTCTTTCTTTCTTTCTTTCTTTCTTTCTTTCTTTCTTCTTTCTTTCTTTCTTTCTTTCTTCCTTCCTTCCTTCCTTCCTTCCTTCCTTCCTTCCTTCCTTCCTTCCTTCCTTCCTTCCTTCCTTCCTTCCTTCCTTCCTTCCTTCCTTTTCTTTCTTTCTTTCACTACTTATTTTAATATATCATGTTTTTGTGCTAATTTCCGTTCCTAAATTTTACTCCTCTTCAGCCTAAAACTAAAGTGAATTTGTTATAAAATCATGATGTACAAATTTCATACAAAAAGAATGGCTTTTAGGAATCTTCTTCTAGAGGATTTACTAAAGAGAATGACATACAAATGAAATATCCA